>CM077162.1:53171202-53475998 GCA_039583875.1 Platanthera guangdongensis | reverse complement strand
CATCGTGCAGGTTTTCCACCATCGCTCAGATCTTCAGAGATGGGTGAATCAAACGCCGGTTTTTAAAACCCTAATCATTCTAAATATTTTTGAATTGGTCTTCCGTCCACAGTCAAATTGTTCCTCCTGCTTTGGTTTAGGTTTATTTAACTTACATTTTTACTTTTTTTACGAGATCATGAATTTTTTGTGATCTACCAGCATCACTCCTTAGCATGTGTTTCTGAATGCGCTGATTATGACTTTGGTACTTCATGTCAAGCTCCTAATTCACAGTGAGGCATGCGGGTTGTTCCATTTCTGTGATCATCACTGTGATCACAGTGAGGCATGTGATCCTCACTGTGATCGCCAAGCAAAAAATCTCATGCTTTTTGGTACTTCATGTCAATCAATGATCATAGTGAGGCATCTGGGTTGTGAGGCAAAAATCTCAGGATCACAAAAATGGAAGTACCTCAAGCTTTGGTATGGGTTATAAATATCATTGTGAGGCATGTGATCTTATAAATTTTTGTGATCCCGAGCTTGTCTATTATCAACTGACCTATTGCTTGTGATTTTTTGTTATCCTGAGATTTTGCAATGAAATTTATAACAAGCACGAGTGGTTAAAATGGAAGTGCCTAAAAACAGTTATACTATTAAACGAAATCATGGGGGTTTCAACATGGCTTTATAAGATTCTGATTGTATAAAAATAGTTATACTATCTGAGCTTATGAAATTGTGCAGAGAATAGCATTATGAGACCTTATGTGATTGTGCAGAGCTTATTAGCATAACTTTTGAGGTTGCCAAAAAGATTGAGGAATTGCTAACTCCTAAATTGTTCAACTCCAAATTTGTTTAATTGCTCACTTGCTTGTTCTTAGGTAACCCGATGGTTAAAACTAAAGAAGGAGGAATTGTAGCACTGTGGGAGTCAAGCGAGGTTATGTTATTTTGTGATTTATGTATAGCAGAGATTGTGCTGGGTAATAGACCGACGACACACCTGTCTAAGGAGGGTTGGAAGAATGTAACTGCTAAGTTTCAGGAGCGAACATCAAAAATGTATGTCTGCGCCCAGTTTTAAAATAAATGGGACCAATTGAAAAAAGATTGGAAATTATGGAAAGAGCTCAAGCATGGGGCAACATGTTTAGGCTGAGATTCTACAAGGAGAACAGTTGATGCATCAGATGATTGGTGGAAAGAGAGACTCGAGGTGAACATATTTTCTGTAGATTTAAAATTGCTAGTTATAGTCTTTAGCTTATTTTTCAACATGATTTCTAGGTTGTCCCAGATGCGAAGAAGTTTCGTTATGCAGGCATTGCACCAGAATTGGAAGAAAAATTGTACACAATGTTTAATGAGGTTGTTGCTACTGGAGAGCATACATGGGCTCCGAACTCGAGAGTTGACCCATCTAGTCCTTAACATGTATTGTCTGAGCACGAATACGATGTGGCAGAAGACCCGGGGATGCCTGCGGGCATGAGTGATGATCAAAGGGATGATGAAAGGATATTTGAAAGAGGTGAATCTTCACAGGGAAGTAAAAGAAGGATTGAAAGAGGCCGAAGGGGAATTCATAAAAACCGTCGTGGAAGATATACCATCGAACAGTTGGTTGACTCGACTATTGGAGTAGGAGATATTATATCACAGCCACCCCAAACGTTCATTCCTTCATATACTATTCACGAAGCAGTTGAAGAGTTGGAGAAACATCCAGATATCTGCAATGATCCAGCACTGTATGACTTTGCAACCATTTTTTTGCTGGACAACCAGAATAGAGAATTATTTCTGAGCCTACCGAACTCCAAAAAAGGGTGGTGGCTAAAAAACCGTCAATACACGAACATGCATTCAGGTGCTCTTTAATATTATGTTCGGTGCGCTCCTACTTTTGTTGTTGTTATGTATGGTGTCGAACTTCTATTACTATCTTTGTGTAATTCTAGTTTTGCCGCCCGTTACGTAGGGTGTGAGTTCGGAATATTATGCATTTTATGTGTGCTGAAGTTATACCATTGAACAGTTGGTTGACTCGACTATTAGAGTAGGAGATATTATATCACAGCCACCCCAAACGTTCATTCCTTCATATACTATTCACGAAGCAGTTGAAGAGTTGGAGAAACATCCAGATATCTGCAATGATCCAGCACTGTATGACTTTGCAACCATTTTTTTGCTGGACAACCAGAATAGAGAATTATTTCTGAGCCTGCCGAACTCCAAAAAAGGGTGGTGGCTAAAAAACCGTCAATACACGAACATGCATTCAGGTGCTCTTTAATATTATGTTCTGTGCGCTCCTACTTTTGTTGTTGTTATGTATGGTGTCGAACTTCTATTATCTTTGTGTAATTCTAGTTTTGCCGCCCGTTACGTAGGGTGTGAGTTCGGAATATTATGCATTTTATGTGTGCTGAAGTTTATTTATGTGTCCTATGCTGGAATATTATGTGGCAGTTAATGATTATTGGGTTTAAGATAAATGTTATGGTGTATGTTAATGCTTCCAATTACTGATTAATGTTTGTGTTATGTGCACTCTTCTTCTCTCTTTATTCAAATCCGGGCTGTGTTTTTTGTGAATATCTCCCATGTAGTATGCTCCTTAATGTTATGTTGTCTGAAAAAGCTTAGCCCGATGGAGTACTTTACAAACTATAACAGTTTGTTCTTGCAGGCAGTCTGCTCCCGAGATTGACCATGGATGACTAATTCTTGCACTGCTTGTTGCAAGTTGTAGAGTGCTATTACCATCCTTGTCTACCATCACAAATATGCTCTCTCGCATTGACTTCTGTTTCAGCATGAAACTGTAAATCTGTGGTTGTTGATGCATGAAACTATGTTCTTGTGGTTGTAGTTGAAGTCCTGAACTGATACATGTTAGAAGCATGTTCCATAATTGTCTATGCTCTGTTTTTTTCATCCATGTCTATGCTTTGTTTTTTTCAGTTCGAAGCATGTTCCATAATTCCATAAATCTGTGGTTGCACTTGACATGCACGCCTATGCTTTGTTTTTTTTTCTCATTACTGTTTCTATACCTCGAATACCTGTTCATTTTCAACAAACTCAAGCTCGTGTGTAGAATTTCATTGTAATTATAAGCTAATAAGATTGGTATTTTCTATACCTCGAATACCTATACGCAGACATCATTCTAATGCAGACAGTCATTTCTACTGATGTGATAATGATGAGAATTTTGTATACCCTCATGCGCGTCTGATTAGACAAGGGGTCCAAATGACAAGGAACATAAGGAGGGAGAACAATGAAATTGGTAGGGGTGGAAGGAGTGGATCAAGTCAAATGGCGACACTGCGTGACTCTATTGCCGAACAACTCTATGAAGCCGTCGAAAATTGAATTTAAACTTGTTGCATTTTTTTATTTGCTCTCCACTTTTGTAAAAATATTGTGTCATTTTATTTAAGTTGTATGTGTTTTATTATTAACAGCCACCAGAACGGTGTTTTCCCCAACAAAAAAATTATTATACAATTTTGAACCTAACTGCAAATGGAGGTTACCCAAACACAACCTTAGTTTTGAAAATACAGATTAAAATCTCTCTTTTGAACTGCTCCCTTTTAAAACGACACCGGTATCCCAAACAAACCCTAATTCCATGAATTTTCTTAGACTGTCTAATTTCTTTGATAAATTATCTCAAAACAGAATTCTCATACCTTACCGATCCAACACATACCACCACCATGTCAAAATAGATGATTCGCTGCGGGGAGCAACAGTAAGGCCATAAAGGTATGATCCAATGCTCATTTCATCATATTTTTGTTTGACGATGAATTCGCAATTTGCCATAGAGGCATTGATTATTATCTGTTACCGTAACATCGAAGTTGATCATATGGAAGGGGCTTATGTGCGTTACTGGAAGTGAATCTCCAGCCTCTCTGGAAGTATGAAACCCGAGTTCAAGAGGGTGAGTTTTATCAATAGCTAGAGTCGGTGATTGAAATGCTTATAATTTTCTCATATAGAAAATCATCTTACATGTATCTGAAGTAAAGCTGAGATTATATGTAAACATTTGAACAATTTTGGTACCGATTTTGTTGGGCATACATTAATTAAATGCAATGTAATCTGTATATAAAATTAATTTAATGAACTATTACAATAATATTTTGTTTTTATATTGTTGAGAAAGCTCAAAACTTGTATGTATTGCTTGTGTTTGTAAATAAAAGGAGAGAATACAAATATATAGGAGGAAGAGAGAGAGAATAAATGATATACAAGATGTGAGACTAAAGAGGAGAGAACAAAAATGGGCCCAATACATGGGCTATTCTAACACTCCCCCGCAAGCTGGAGCGTACAAATCGTATGCACCAAGCTTGGACAAGCATTGATAGAAGAGTGCCTTGGGAAGAGGCTTTGTGAGGACATCCGCAACTTGTTCCGTCCCTGGGACATGCTTTAGATCGAGCTTCTTCATTTGAACTTTTTCCCGAATGAAGTGACAATCGACTTCAATGTGCTTCGTTCTTTCGTGGAAGACTGGGTTCTTGGTGATATGAATAGCCGCTTGACTGTCGCAAAGGAGAACAGTCGGAGATGGTAATTTTACACCCAGATCAGTGAGAAGACACTCAAGCCACGTCAGTTCCGAAACAACAGGTGTCATTGCCCGGTATTCTGCCTAAGCTGATGATAGAGCAACGACCGCTTGTTTCTTGCTTTGCCATGTAACCAAATGTCCTTCAAAGTATGTGCAAAAGCCACTAGTAGACCGTCGGTCATCAAGAGAACTAACATAATCAGCATCTGAGTAAGTCACCAAAGTTGGAGCAGAAGAAGTGGTCTGGTAAACAAGTCCTTGACCAGAAGCTGTTTTAAGGTACCTGAGAATACGTTCAACAGCCTGAAGATGAGATCTTCGACGAGAGTGTATGTATCGATTGACAAGACCAACAGCAAAAGAAATATCTGGTCTGGTAACCGTGAGATAGATCAATTTTCCAACGAGTCGACGATAATATTCAGGATTCTGGATAAGTAGATCCGAGTCAGATGTCTGGGCGCACAACTTGTTGTTTACATCCATAGGGGTATCACTTGGCTTACAACCTGAATGACCAACATCATGAAGAAGGTTAAGACTATACTTCCGTTGAGATAGAGTAAGCCCATCCGGTCGTCTGACAACCTCAAGACCCAAAAATATCTTAGAGGTCTCAGATCCTTTGTCTGGAAGACGGAGTTTAGATGTACTTTGACTGCTTGTATCCCTTGTGAGTCATCTCCTGTAATGATGATATCGTCAACGTAAACTAACAGAAGGACCATCCCTGTTGGTCGGTGGCGAGTAAATAACGAGAAGTCGGCTGAGCTTCGAGTAAAACCGATATAACGAAGGACCTTACTGAATTTTCAAACCATGCCCGTGGAGATTGTTTGAGACCATAGAGAGCCTTTAGAAGGCGACAGACATGAGTCTCCTCCGTGGTCTCAAACCCGGGTGGTTGTTACATGTATACCGTCTCCTGGAGATCCCTATTTAAGAAAGCATTCTTGATATCTAGTTGAAAGAGGGGCCACAGGCAATGAACAGCGACAGAGATGAGGACACGAACGGTATTGAGCTTGACGACCGGAGAGAAGGATTCCTCATAGTCGAGTCCCTATTTCTGGGTGAAACCACGGGCCACGAGACGAGCTTTTAGACGGTCAATGGTAACATCAGCACATGTTTGATGACAAAGACCCAATTACACCCAATCGGTTGCTGACCTGGAGGAAGGGGCACGACGGTCCATGTCTAGTTAGCCCAGAGAGCAGACATTTCTTCCTCCATGGTGGCCCGCCAGCCTCGATGTTTAAGCGCCTCCTACACAGAGTTAGGAACAGTAACCGAAGAGAGGGAGGTAGCAAATGTGCGCAGAAGGGGAGAGAGGCGATGAAGAGAGACGTAGTTCGCCAGAGGATGAGCAGTGGAAGGCGGTACCTGATTAGCAGGACGTGGAGTGTCCGTGGTAGAGGGCGTCTGCAGAGGGGCATCAGAACTGGGAGGGCTATGAGTGTAGACACGGACAACGGGTGGTTTGAAGGAAGCAGGAGCCGGTGCAAGAGAGACCGGCGAAGGTGGTGTAGTAGCGGGAATAACTGGGCGTGGGATGGATTACGGGAGAGGAGTTGGGGGTAGATTAGCGGGTAAAGGAGCAGGAAACAGAGATCTTTCGAGTAGCTGGAGAGTAACACACATAGCCCTTCTGGGTGCGCGAATAGCCGAGAAAGATGTGTGGAGCCGCCCGGGGATCCAGCTTATACGAGGATGGCCCCAAACGGTGGACGTAGCAGATGCTGCCAAAGACACGAGGCGGGAGAGGAAAAGCCAGAGTGGAGGGAAACAATAGGCTAAATGGAGTAGCATAGGTGAGGACGGAGGAAGGAAGACGGTTGATGAGAAAGTAAGCAGTCGAGACCGCAAAGTTCCAAAAAGGCTTGGGAATATGCATTTGAAGCATGAGGGAGCGGGCAACATCTAGTAAGTGGCGGTTCTTACTCTCGGCAACACCGCTTTGCCGGGGCGTGTAAGCACAGGAGGTTTGATGAAGAATCCCGAATTCAGAACATAAAACGGTAAATTCGTGGCTGGTGTACTCACGAGCATTGTCAGTGCAGAATATTTTGAGTGTGGTGTGGAATTGTGTACGGGTCTCGAGGTCAAATGCCCGAAAACACCGAGGAAGATTGGAGCAATCACGAAGTAAGTATAGCCACGTAGTTCGAGAGTGATCATCAATAACTGTGATAAAATAGCGAAATACAGAAATAATGGTAATCTTAAAAGGGCCCCATACATCAGAATGTACTAAATCAAAGGGAACAACGCTCCGAGTACAATGCAAAGGAAAAGAAGAATGTGGTTGTTTGCCGATGATACACGAGTCACACTGAAAAGGATTAAAAGAGATATCTAGAAGAGCCAGCTGGAGGACCGGCAGAGGGGCATGCCCAAGTCAACGATGTCATGTAGTGGAAGAGACGGAAGACAGAATGGTGGGAGATTCGTCGATAAGATAGGTCCCGCTCCGCAGCTGGCCTTTACCAATGGTAGTCCGCGTCCGCCGATCCTGTATAACATAGGAAGAGGAGGTGTATATAACAGAACAATCAAGATCACTCGTAAGACGTCCAACAGAGAGTAAATAAAATGGTGAACTCGGAATATGAAGAGCCGAGCAAAGGGAGATGAACTGGTTGAGAGAAAGATCGGCCGAGCCGGAGACGAGAATGATCGCCCCATTGGCCACAGTGATAGACTTCAGATAAGGAGAAGCCGAGTACTGGGCAGGCTGTTGCGAAGTAATGTGATGAGTAGCACCAGAGTCCACAATCCAGCCCAGGCTGGTGGAGAGACAAGCAGTACCTGTGTTGGAGACGGAGGCGACAGAGGCAGATGATGGGTAGAGAAGGCCCTGGAGATGCTGGAGCTAAAGACGGACGGTCTCAAGATCGGGAGGACTGGTGTCAGTAACAACAGAGGCCGTCAGACGAGGAGGATAACAATTTTCTTATAGAAGGTCGCCTCCAGATGACCATCTTTCCGCAGAAGGAACACTTTGGCCGACCCCGGCCACCACAGCCACGACCCCGAGAGCCCGAACGTCCCCCCGAGCAGAAGGAGGAGGGGAAGGTAGGAGCGGAGGGGCCTGTTGTAGAAGGTCTGGGGAGGAGCAGAAGTACCCGGAGGAGGTGATACACGGGGAATCATGGAGCATACATTAGAGAAAGATGGTGTGGTGGGAGCAGCCAGGACCTGAGCACGAATGCTCTGAAGGTGAGATGGAAGACAGGTCATTATGATGGCAATGCATGCAGCTTCCTTCTGAGCGCGCTGAGCAGCATGATCATTGATGGACGGCTGATGCTGGATCCAGGCTTCCGCAAGAGTTTTTGCCCGAGCAACAAAGGAGGTCATATCTGAATCCCCGCCAGTGTCGCGAGCAAAGAGGTCAGTCAGGATGTCATAGAGATGCTGAAGACTGTTGCGGCCTGAGTATAAGGAATGCAGCTCATCCCACATAACATTGACGATGTCGTGGTATATAACATCTGATAAGGCTCGCCATCTAATGAATTTAGGATCCAAGTCTGAACGCAGTCATCATTGCGGAGCCAATCATCGGTAAGAGGAGACGGAGGTGCCTGAGTAAGATGAGGCAGAAGACCCTTGGCCTGAAAAAACCATCTAACGGAGTGCACCCAAGGGATAAAGTTTTTCTTGCCAGAAAGAGAGATGGTAGTGATCCGCAGCTCGTCACGGACTTCAGCAGAGCAAACCGGGCGGTCTGTAGGACAGGCCGGACAGTCAATAGGCGGAATGGCTGTCGAGCTAGTGGAGGTACCCGAAGAACCCATAGAGGCAGACTGCAATAACAAATCACTGAGGGAGACCGCTGCGAGAAGAGCAGGAGGTCGCACGATAAGGCGGCAGCGGGAAGGCTGTAGAAGACCGCGACCAAATAAAATGCGGGAAGGCACCAGTCCGCACGGTCACGCCGGACACCAGCGATTAGCAAATCGTGACCAAAATGCGGATAGGGAGGAGTCCGCACGGTCTAGGTGAACACAGCAGCGGTCAGAGCACAAGAAGCAGCGAGGATAACTCAAGTCCGCAGTAGACAGGAGCAGTCCGCAAAAGAGAAACTGCGGCGGACAGGAGCAGTCCGCAGGAGAGAGGAGCAGACCGCAAGAGAGAGGAGGTCGCGGCAGACAGAAGCAGTTCACAAGAAAGAGGAGCAGGCCGCAAGAGAGAGCAGCCCGCAGCGGTTAGGATAGAGGAGCTCAAGCCCGCAGCGGACAAGAGCAGTCCGCAAGAGACGGCGGATATGTAGTAGCACAGGGAGAGGAAGATAGAGAGAGCAGTCCGCGAGTAGCGAGGAGCAGTCCGCGAGTAGAGAGGAGCAGTCCGCGAGTAGAGAGGCTCGAGCAGACAGAAGAAGAGGAGCTCGCAGCGGACAGGAGGAGAGCCCACATCGGATAAAAGAGGTGGGCCCCATGTGTCAGAGCAAAAGATGTCTATAAGAAGCCTGAGGAGGGTGGAACCACAGAGAGAGAGAAGAGAAGTGGATGTAGAGTGGCAGTCCACAGAAGCCACGCGAATAAGGGAAAAAACGGACCGCAGGAGACCGGAGCGGACAGACAGGCAGGCCGTAGTGGAGGGCGGGCTGGGCGGGCTGGGTGGTTTAAAGAAATGGGAAAACTATAGCTATAGAACCTCACTCTGATACCATGTTGAGAAACTTCAAAACTTGTATGTATTGCTTGTGTATGTAAATACAAGGAGAGAATTCAAATATATAGGAGGAAGAGAGAGAGAGAGAATAAATCCTATACAAGATGTCGGACTAAAGAGGAGAGAACAAAAATGGGCCCAAAACATGGGCCCAATACATGAGCTATTCTAACATATATTATTCAAAAGAGCTTAGTCTATTGAAACTCACTTATGTTGCCCCTACCTGCATATCACACAATTTCATGCCAAAGCTCAACAGTAACTTTCCATGTATGATAAATGTTGCGGACTAACTCGATGCCCCGGTCGGGCCGGATTTGTTCGAAACGTCCTAGCTCACGAGGCGGTCGAGCGCACACACAGTCAATAAAAGTAGAAAGTTGACACAAGATGTGATGACGTGGAAAAACCTCTTAAATGGGTAAAAAACAACGTGACCGGGTCTGTGCTGGTCAAAGTCCACTAGATTTCGGTGTTTACAGTGTGTTGGAGAATCGGGGCGACAGGCCGCTCCCGTTAGAGCTTGGGGAAAGAGAGAGACTACGACTCCCGGCGGGAAACAGGCTGCGTCGCAGGAGTAGCTTGGACGTTGAAATGCGTGGGATGGTCTCGATGCTGGGCTCTTCTGGTTGCGTTCACTTGCTGGCTGCGGTCGCCTTCCTCCTTTGGCTCTTGCGGGGACTTGGACGTTTTCCTGCTGGCTACGCGGTAGTGGAGCGCTGGTGGCCGTGGGCGGCCGCTGGTGGTTCACGGCGACTCGAGGCCGACGCCGGGAGAGGAGGCAAGAGGGCTCTCACTTGAAGAAGAAAGCTCCGAGCATCAAAAGGTGAAGAATGAAGACCCCCTGGGGTCCTTTTATAGCCTCCAGGGGTGGGTCATGACGGGCCCCACCACTAAAGTGGTGGGTTAGTGGGTGGTTACCCTCATGATCAGACGGCGAGGAGAGCCACCTCTCGATCGGAGGGTGGGGAGGTCGTCCACGACGACGGGCCGCCACGGCGGCGGGCGGCGGCGGCGCCGCGGGCGGCGGCGGCGCCGCGGGCGGCGGGCGGCGGGCGGGCGGCGCGCGGGCGGCGGGCTGCGGCGGCGGGCGGGCGGGCGGGAGGGCGGCGGCGGGCGGCGGGCGGCGGCGGCGGGCGGGCGGCCGGCGGCCGTGCGGCGGCGGCTGGGCGGCGGCGGCCGGCGGCCGGCGGCGGTGGTCGATGGCGGGCGCCCGACGGCGTTTTCCCCCATGGGGTGAGTGGCGGGCCCCACCCCCCATGATTTCCTCCTCATGAGAGTTCATGGAGGGGGTGGGCCACCCATGACCCATTTTTGGGGGAGATCATGGGGGGCTTCTCTCCTATAAATGAAGGTGGAACCTATCAATTGCCCCCCAAATCTCTGCTGTCCGAGAGCGAAGTGAGCGAGATAGGAGAGATTTCTTTTAGTTTCTGCTGTCATGACGGCTTCTGGTGAGAAGGCTGAGGTGACGACGGCGGCCAGTACTTCCAAGGTACTTGGAGGGAGGCCTGACGAATGATGACGACGTACCGACACGAAGGCGGGGGCATGCATGTTGCTTACGCATGTCGGCGGCGCGAGAAGGCTGCGCGCACCGGTAGTGCGCTCCCGTGGAGGCCGGTCGCGCGAACCAGTCGTGCGCGCGTGCGGGGCGCGGCCCTGGCCTGGCGCGGCTCAGGCCGCGCCCGCGAGCGTGTCGAGGGTGCGTGCGCGAGCAGGCCGAGCGCGAGCTGGCCACGCGCGCGCGAGCAGGCCGCGCGCCCAGGCCGTGTGCGCGGGTCGCGCGTGCAGGCAGGCCGCTCGAGCAGGCCGCGCGCGCAGGCCACACTCGCGGGCATGCCGCGCGGGCGCGGGCAGGCAGCCTGCGCAGGTCGCGCGCGTGGTTAGTCCTCGTGAGCGGGGTTTTGCGCGCGTGCAGGCTGCGTGCGCGCGGTTTGCGCGCACGGGTCGTGTGGCGTGCAATGCCCCTGCTATGTGCATTCTTGCGCAGACGCCTTTCTTCGCGTGCCACTTGGGTTGCTTGGTCACGCTTTTCTTGAACTTTTGATTTTTGCTCCGTGCAGGTCCTTAAGCGATCCTCCGGCCCAATGCGTTTGCGTTCCTCTTTGACTATAGGTGGCGTGGATATTTGGAGAAAGAAGTATGGGCTTCCTGCTGATTTGGAAGTGAGGATCCCGCGCCCTGAGGAGCAGGTTCAAAATCCTCCTCGTGGCTGGCTGACAATTTGCGAAGTTTATCTGAGGTTCGGCTTCCGTTTTCCATCATGCGAGGAGGTGGTTGAGATCTTGAGGTTTTGCAGGGTGCCTATTTCCCAGTTCGTCCCGGCCGGGATTGCTCGGATCATGGGCTTAGTTGCTTTCTTCTGCGAGCATGGAGGCCGGTTTTCCCTGGACCAATTTCGGGATTGGTGCGATGTTCGTTCCGGTGGCGGCGAGAGGATGGAGGTACGCAGCAACAAGGCCTGGTTGGAGTTTGAGGCCCGCAAAGACCGTCGCCATGACAACACTTTGTTCGGATATGTCAAGAATTCATAGAGTCTTCCTGAGGTGTGGGATATGCTTCCCGATCGTTGCCGCCGTGTGAGGGGGAAGGAGCGGGAATTTTCCCCGGTGCTTGGATTTTCTGAGCCTCGTGAGTTGGTCAATCGTCTGTTCAGTATTTATGTTTATGTGGAGGAGAAGCGGTTGGTGCAGTGTGGTATTTCGGCAGACCCAGGCTGGACACCGGAGACTTCTCGAGGAGGGGACCGCAAGAGGAAAGCGGTGTCGGCGCCCCCTCGTGACCTTGATGTGGTGGCAGCGGTGACCTCTGATGCTTGTCATGATTTGACTCCTGAGGTGCAGATACTTACTTCCCCAGTCCCCCCTGGCATCTATTGGTGTAGCTGCTTCACGGATGTCCTCTTCCTTAAGGGCGATGAGCGATGCAGTATGGATTTGGTTTGTTCTCGAGGTTTTTTTCCCTTATCATTTTTTGCTATAGAGGCTAACTTTGCTCTTTTCGTTTTTGTGCATATAGAGACCCAGGTGCAGATTGCACTGATCTGGAATGATCATTACGTGAGCCTGAAGGATGGGTACCTTACTCTTCAGGAGAAGCTTCGATCGACGATGAGTTCGCTTGCCTCTTTAAGGGAGGAACATGACAGGGACCTTGCGCGGTTCCGCCGGGTTGGTTCGGAGCTGAAGTCCGAGCTAGAGGATGCTCGTGCAGCTTTGGAAGTGGAGAAGACTTTGGTGGAGAGGACCACTCAGATGTTGAAGCATTCGAAGGAGGAGAATTCAAGTTTGGGAGCCCAGTTACAGGCGGCGCGAGAGGAGGTCTCAGGCCTTGAGACTTAGCTTCGAGCGGCGAAGGCGCAGGTGAAGACGCTGTCCTCTGATGACCATGCGCCAGAGCTGAAGGTTGCGGGGCTCGTAGAGTACTTGGAGTCGTTGGACTATATGTGAGACCGTAGCCTGATCGCGGAGGAGGTTCGTGACGATATTTGGTCAAAGGAGGTGGAGCCTCAAATGGATGATATACGCGAGTTGGCGCTCCGACGCGGTGTCTCGAAGGCCTTTCGCTTTGTTAGCAAGTGCCTGGGGTGTGACACCTCCAGTTTCAGTTTTGCAGATGTCTCTGAGGATGAGCATTCCGATACTGAAGACGAGTAGTGGTACTTTTGTCATTGTATGCTTACATTTGATTGTACTTTGTTTTGCCCCTTGTTTGGGCTCGGTTGTTGTTGCTGATGGTACTTGTATCTTTCCAGCTTTGCTTTGTTATGACATTGTTGTTTTTTATGTCATCTTGGCTGCTTGTTTGCGCTAGTTTGCTGCTTAATGTGCACAGCTTGGGTCCATGACTTAGATTGAGCGAGGGATGCTCGCAACTTAGTTTGTGCGAGAGATACTCGCGGCTTAGTTTGTGCGAGGGATGCTCGCGGATTAGCTCGCGCGAGGGATGCTCATGGCATGGCTTGTGCGATGGATTCTCGCGACTTCTTTGTGAGGGGGGCAGTCCCCCACGGTGTTGCACGAGGATCGCGTCGGGCAATGTAAATACTCAATTTGACCGTTGTAGGTGTTTAATCCGGGTGCTGGAGAACGTAAGTGCTCAATCCGGGTGCAATCGCGAGGGGGGTAGGCCCTGCCGTTGGCATGAAGAGTGACGTCGGAGAATGTAAGTACTCAATCCGACCGTTGGAGAACGTAGGTGCTCAATCCGGGTGCCGGAGAACGTAAGTGCTCAATCCGGGTGCAATCGCGAGGGGGGCAGGCCCTGACGATGGCATGAAGAGTAACGTCGGAGGATGTAAGTACTCAATCCGACTGTCGGAGAACGTAGGTGCTCAATCCGGGTGCCGGAGAACGTAAGTGCTCAATCCGGGTGTAATCGCGAGGGAGGCAGGCCCTGAAGATGGCATGAATAGTAACGTCGGAGAATGTAAGTACTCAATCCGACTGTCGGAGAACGTAGGTGCTCAATCCGAGCGTTGGAGAACGTAAGTGTTCAATCCGGGTGCAATCGCGAGGGGGGTAGGCCCCGGCGTTGGCATGAAGAATGACGTCGGAGAATGTAAGTACTCAATCTGATCATTGGAGAATGTAGGTGCTCAATCCAGGTGTCGGAGAACGTAAGTGCTCAATCCGGGTGCAATCGCGAGGGGGCAGGCCCTGACGATGGCATGAAGAGTAACGTCAGAGAATGTAAGTACTCAATCCGACTATCGGAGAATGTAGGTGCTCAATCCGGGTGCCGGAGAACGTAAGTGCTCAATCCGGGTGCAATCGCGAGGGGGGCAGGCCCTGACGATGGCATGAAGAGTAATGTCGGAGAATGTAAGTACTCAATCCGACTGTCGGAGAACGTAGGTGCTCAATCCGGGTGCCGGAGAACGTAAGTGCTCAATACGGGTGCAATCGTAAGGGGGGCAGGCCCTGACGATGGCATGAAGAGTAACGTCGGAGAATGTAAGTACTCAATCCGACTGTCGGAGAACGTAGGTGCTCAATCCGGGTACCGGAGAACGTAAGTGCTCAATCTGGGTGCAATCGCGAGGGAACAGGCCTTGACGATGGCATGAAGAGTAATGTAGGAGAATGTAAGTACTCAATCCGACTGTCGGAGAACGTAGGTGCTCAATCCGGGTGCCAGAGAACGTAAGTGCTCAATATGGGTGCAATCGTAAGGGGGGCAGGCCCTGACGATGGCATGAAGAGTGACATCGGAGAATGTAAGTACTCAATCCGACCGTCGGAGAACGTAGGTGCTCAATCCGGGTGCCGGAGAACATAAGTGCTCAATCCGGGTGCAATTGTAAGGGGGGCAGGCCCTGACGATGGCATGATGTTGAGGGGCAAAGTTGGTGAGGAACCTGCTTGTTCGGTTTGTAAGCACATTTTGTTGAATTCTGTGAAGTGAAAGTGGGTGAATGGAAGTCTTGGGAAACCTATCCGCGCGGCCTACGCGGACTGGGTTGGCGGACTGCTAGGTCGGCAGGGATGTTGCAGGCGGTTTGCTCTGTGGCGGCCTGGGCGGTCTGTTCGCGCGGACTGCGCGGACAGCAGCAGCGGTCTGACAGGCCAGTGTATGCTCAGCAGGCGGATGACTCCCAGGAAGTAACCGGGCGGATAGGAATCCTATCCGCAGAGTCCGGCATAAAGCGGACTGAAGAACTGGAGCTCGGCAGACCGGTTTGGCAGTTGCCTTGGTCTTGCTCTAGTGAAGCAGCAAGTGGAAGTCGCGGAGACCGCCGGTCAGCGCGGACAGAAACTGGAGGTCGCCCGGTATGGCGGGCTAGATCCAGTGTCCGCCAGTAAGTGCGGACTGGCCCTTGTGGCCAGTGGGCTGGACTTGGTGGGAATTGAACCAAGTCCAGGAGGCTCAGTCCGGGGAGATCGCGCAGTGGAGCGCGGGCTGGTTTCTCAGTCCGCCAAGCTTAGTAGAAGTGCTGTTGCCTTGTTTGCTAGCTTGGGGATATGCGGACTGGAGGATTGCTTGTGCAGGAGCGTGCGGACTGGAGCCAGAGTCCGCTGAGTCCGGTTGAGCCTTGTGATGAGGTTATGGACTCAGGGAAGCGGACTGGAGTCCGCTGTGTTAGCGGACTGGATCGGCGTGTCCGCTGAGTCCGGCAATGCCTTGGTGATTAGGCAATGGACTTGGGATATGCGGACGGAAGCCGGGTGTCCGCTGAGTCCGGCAGGTGCCTTGATGGCGAGGCTGCGGGCTCGGGTTTTGCTTGCTGATGCCTTGTCCGCAGAATGGCGGACACGGCTGTTGTGGAGTCCGGCTGTGGTGGTCCTGGCTTGGTCTCTGGCGGCAAGGCGGACTGGATATTGGAGTCCGGCCTTGGAGAAGCTGGGGCGGTCTGGCTATCTGCACAGGAGCGGCGGACTGGAATGTGTGTCCGCGGGCTGGCGGACACACTATGTTCTTGCTGCGGGTTGTGGCGGTTATCCTATCGGAAGGGCGGTGACCATACTCATCGTCGTGCCTATAAATAGGACCCATGTCACATCAGGAATAAGAGACCTGGACCGAAGTAAGTGAACAGTAATTGAGCTCGCGTAAGTTGCTGCGGTCTGGACTTTGTGTCCGCGCGGATAGAGGGTTGACCCGGTTGTGCTGTGCAGGTTGTGCGGATAGCACTGGAAGCCAGGACTTGGCGCTGATTGCGGTCAGGGACAGTGCGGACTCTGCGGTTAAGCAACAGGCGGTAAACAGCAGGTCGCGGATAGCGACCAGGCGGTCTTCTCTTTGGCAACTTGGTTCGGGGTTCAGGAAGTCGCCTGCTTCAGGCGGACTGTTCCATTCGGTGACGCAGCTTGTGCGGTCTGGCGGCTAGGCGACCTCGCGGTCAGGCGGCTTGCAGACCGGCGGTGAAGAACTAAGCATTGGAATAAGGGGTGAGTCCGCGCGGCTTGGGTTGCGGTCTGGCGACCTGGCGGACTGAGCGGACTCCACAGCAGTAGGTCGGCGGCTTGCTGAGTTAGTCCGCGCGGCTTATTTTTGTTCTTGTCTTTGTAACTATCTCTGCTTTCCCGGTGTTGGGTTTTGGTGAAGCATGTCTCGCCATGTATGTCTCGCCTTGTAAAGAAGGTTGCTCTTGATCAATAAAGAAGCTTGTGCTGCATGTGTTGCTGGTTGTTACTGCTTTGTTGAGATAATCTCTGCTAACTCCACGATTCGGGAAAACTTTCAACATTATAAGTGGGCGTTTCTCCTTTGGTTTGTTGAGTTGTCAACAGGGTATCCAAGGGGGCGTCTGCGGGTTGTTGAATTTTAACATGGTATCAGAGCCAGGTTGTTGGAGTGGTCAGACAGTGCTCAATGGAAGTAGTTGCTCTTTTGTAGAGGAAACCAGTGGTAGAACCATGGCAGTGGAGGATGCAAGTTGTCTTGGTATTGATCTTCTTACAGAGACGAACTGTGAACGGTGGAAGTCCTGTATGAAGAGCTTTCTTCTTGGCGAGGACCTTTGGGAGGTTGTATGCGGAGCAGGAAGACAAGAGGATACTGCTGGCAATGCTGAGGCGATGAGAGCTTGGAAGGAGGCAAATGCGAAAGCGGAGTCTATTCTCAAGCAGGTGATCTCATCGGAGTTCTTGGACCACATCAGTGGATGTCGGTCAGCTACGGAGGTCTGGACTTCCCTTGATGGGTTGTTCAGGAAGAAGGTGAAGGTTGCTGCGGAAGATGGTCCCTCTACTTCGTATCAGGAAGAAAGGAGTGTTTCTCCTAGGCGTGATAGGAAGAGGAAGGAAGGACCAAGGTGCTATAAATGCAAGCAACAAGGTCATCTTCGGAAGGAGTGCAAGGTTGTCTTACTCTCGGCGAACGTAGCTCATGTAGAGAGGAAGGAGAAGAACGTAGTTGGGATTTCAACTAGTTCTGGACTTGATCGGAGGAATGCCAGTGATAGTGCTGCTATCTGGCATGAAAGACTGGGGCATGTAGGGATGGACAAGCTGAAAGCAATGGCGGAAAGAAGACTCGTAAGAGTCCTGCCTAGATTGTCATCCTATGGCGATGGTCGGGGGTGTGCGGGATGTCAGGAATGTGGAGCCTACCGCTTCATGGTTGACAAAGCACAATCCAGATGTAAAGCACCATTGGCGGTTGTCCATTGTGCTCTGGTGGGACCGACCGTCACAGCCAGTCTTGGAGGCAGCAGGTTCATGCTGATATTGGTTGATGACTATTCTAGGTATACTTGGGTATACTTTATGAAGAAGAAGTCCAACATGGTACGCTTGTTTGTGGAGTTCAAGAATCTTGTGGAAGGCCAGCTTGGCCGGAGGATCAAGGTGCTGAGGACAAGTATCGGTGGTGAGTTTGCCTCAACCGAGTTCTCACGCTTTTGCAGGAAGCAAGGGATCCGAATGGAGCTTTCTTGTGGACATACTTCACAACAAGGCAGTATTGCAGCTCGGATGGTCCGTTGGTTAACGGCGACCTGCAAGTGTTGGCTTCAGAGTAAAGGCGTTCCGAAGGCTCTTTGGGCGGAAGGGATGGCCTGTGCTGCTCATGTCATCAACTGGATGCCTCTTAGTCCGATCATAGTGAAGACTCCTTATGAGCTGATGTTCGGAGTGAAGCCCTCAGTGAATCACCTTCGGGTGTTTGGATCTACCTGCTATTTACATTCTCCGGGTGCTCTCAAAACAAAGCTAGCCTTTGTTGGGTATGATGAGCAGAAAAGAAGATGGAGGTGTATGGATCCTGCGACGAAGAAACTCATAGTGTCGAGAGACATTGTTTTCGATGAGTTGACGCCGTATTGGGGTAGCTCTTATGTGGAGCTGGAGATAAGCAGGTTAGATGGTGGGCTGAAGGAGGCTGCTGCTAAGGAAGTGGAGTTGCCTGAGTCACCAGGTGCTCCAGGTTGTTCTAGCTCCGGGGCAAAGGCGTCAGAGTCGGTAAGAAGGGGGAGCAAAGCTCCAGAAACTTCAGACTCGAAGGCGGAAGCTTCCGGTTCAGGAAGCAGGGGGAGCGATGTTCCAGGTAGTTCTTGTTCAAGAGGGGAGTCTTCTGGTTCAGGTAGCAGGGGGAGCGTTGCTCCAGGTGCTTTTGATTCCAGTAAGGAGGCGTCTTATTCAGGAAGCAAAGGGAGCATTGTTCCGGGTTTGCCCGGGAACGGAGCTGGTTCAATAGCAGTGGAGGTGGTTAGCCATGATCCGGTTCTTCGGAGATCGAAGAGGATCAGTAAGCCACCAGCTCGATATAGCGACGGGAATACGGCAGACTTGGTCTCGTGTTTCTTTGCTAGCCCTCAGGTCGAGCAAAGGACTTCTGGCTGTGATGACCTCACTCGAATCAAGGAGCTGGTTGACACCAAGGCTGAAGAGGTGACTTCTCTTAGAGGCAACGAGGCTTGGAATTCAGTGTTCAAGGAAGTTGGTGATACTCTTGTGATGCAAGAGTGGAGGTTGAAGCTGAAGAAGGCAGAGGGAAGCATGACTCCTTTTTGGAGATGCTGGAGGGCTCCCTCATGGTCCATGATATGCGGGGCGAAGACTATGTCTTTGACATCTCTTCGTAGATGCTATCGGAAGGACCAGGTGCAAGGTTACGAGAGCTGCTGGAGTTATTCACCACTTCTCACTTCAAGGGGGAGTGATGAATTCTGTGAAGTGAAAGTGGGTGAATGGAAGGCTTGGGAAACCTATCCGCGCGGCCTACGTGGACTGGGTTGGCGGACTGCTAGGTCGGCAGGGATGTTGCAGGCGGTTTGCTCTGTGGCGGCCTGGGCGGTCTGTTCGCGCGGACTGCGCGGACAGCAGCAGCGGTCTGACAGGCCAGTGTATGCTCAGCAGGCGGATGACTCCCAGGAAGTAACCGGGCGGATAGGAATCCTATCCGCAGAGTCCGGCATAAAGCGGACTGAAGAACTGGAGCTCGGCAGACCAGTTTGGCAGTTGCCTTGGTCTTGCTCTAGTGAAGCGGCAAGTGGAAGTCGCGGAGACCGCCGGTCAGCGCGGACAGAAACTGGAGGTCGCCCGGTATGGCGGGCTAGATCCAGTGTCCGCCAGTAAGTGCGGACTGGCCCTTGTGGCCAGTGGGCTGGACTTGGTGGGAATTGAACCAAGTCCAGGAGGCTCTGTCCGGGGAGATCGCGCAGTGGAGCGCGGGCTGGTTTCTCAGTCCGCCAAGCTTAGTAGAAGTGATGTTGCCTTGTTTGCTAGCTTAGGGATATGCGGACTGGAGGATTGCTTGTGCAGGAGCATGCGGACTGGAGCAAGAGTCCACTGAGTCCGGTTGAGCCTTGTGATGAGGTTATGGACTCAGGGAAGCGGACTGGAGTCCGATGTGTTAGCGGACTGGATCGGCGTGTCCGCTGAGTCCGGCAATGCCTTGGTGATTAGGCAATGGACTTGGGATATGCGGACGGAAGCCGGGTGTCCGCTGAGTCCGGCAGGTGCCTTGATGGAGAGGCTGCGGGCTCGGGTTTTGCGGGCTGATGCCTTGTCCGTAGAATGGCGGACACGGCTGTTGTGGAGTCCGGCTGTGGTGGTCCTGGCTTGGTCTCTGGCGGCAAGGCGGACTGGATATTGGAGTCCGGCCTTGGAGAAGCTGGGACGGTCTGGCTATCTGCACAGGAGCGGCGGACTGGAATGTGTGTCCGCGGGCTGGCGGACACACTATGTTCTTGCTGCGGGTTGTGGCGGTTATCCTATCGGAAGGGCGGTGACCATACTCATCGTCGTGCCTATAAATAGGACCCATGTCACATCAGGAATAAGAGACCTGGACCGAAGTAAGTGAACAGTAATTGAGCTCGCGTAAGTTGCTGCGGTCTGGACTTTGTGTCCGCGCGGATAGAGGGTTGACCCGGTTGTGCTGTGCAGGTTGTGCGGATAGCGCTGGAAGCCAGGACTTGGCGCTGATTGCGGTCAGGGACAGTGCGGACTCTGCGGTTAAGCAACAGGCGGTAAACAGCAGGTCGCGGATAGCGACCAGGCGGTCTTCTCTTTGGCAACTTGGTTCGGGGTTCAGGAAGTCGCCTGCTTCAGGCGGACTGTTCCATTCGGTGACGCAGCTTGTGCGGTCTGGCGGCTAGGCGGCCTCGCGGTCAGGCGGCTTGCAGACCGGCGGTGAAGAACTAAGCATTGGAATAAGGGGTGAGTCCGCGCGGCTTGGGTTGCGGTCTGGCGACCTGGCGGACTGAGCGGACTCCACAGCAGTAGGTCGGCGGCTTGTTGAGTTAGTCCGCGCGGCTTGTTTTTGTTCTTGTCTTTGTAACTGTCTCTGCTTTCCCGGTGTTGGGTTTTGGTGAAGCATGTCTTGCCATGTATGTCTCGCCTTGTAAAGAAGGTTGCTCTTGATCAATAAAGAAGCTTGTGCTGCATGTGTTGCTGGTTGTTACTACTTTGTTGAGATAATCTCTGCTAACTCCACGATCCGGGAAAACTTTCAACATTATAAGTGGGTGTTTCTCCTTCGGTTTGTTGAGTTGTCAACAGTGAAAGATATGGTACCTAAACACCTAGAGGGGGGGGGGTGAATAGGTGACCTAAACCTTTTTGAAACTTTGTTGGCAGCAAAACAGTTATCTCACAGATTTCTACAACTAACATCAATAACAAAATATAAACTGCTAATCCACAGCACAGCACAGCAGACACACAAATTTATAGTGGTTCCCCAATCTTTGGGTACATCCACTTTCCCCCTTCGCCTATCTAGCAGTGTACTAGATTCGGCCAAACTTCTCCACTATCTCAGAACCCAACTAGGTTCCTACACCTCAGGCCCAAAGCCTTACACTCAGCCACCAAGGCCTACACTCAGCCACCCAGGCCTACACTCAGCCAATCAAGGCCTACACTCAGAGTTCTTCAACTCCTACACTCAGGCAACCAAGCCCTACCCTCAGCCTTTATAATATAGGCTTACAATTCACTCAGATCCAATGGATCCTACAAGTTAAAATTGAATTACAATAACTAACTCTACAACTCAGAAAATAAGAGAGGAGTTGAGAGTTTCTTGAAGAGTTCTTGGAAGAACTCAGCTAGATCCAAACTGACTTAGCTTCCTTCAAAGCTTCTTGAGTAGAACTGAATTAGTCTGAATCCTCTGCAGTTGATCCTTGACCTCTGCTTCTTGAGATCCAGATGATTCTGAATCCTTCTTCTCAGCCTTAGTTCCAAAGACTGAATACTTGATTGGACCTCTCTCTCTCCAACTTCTTAGATCTGCTGTTGGACAGCAAGATCTTCTTGTGTTGATACTCTGTGAACCACTTTTTTTGATTACTTGAATAATCTGATCTATTACTTCAAATAGCTTCAACAACTTGTCACTCTTTTTCAATCTCTTTTCTGTAAACAGTCTGTGCCTATTTATAGGCCTTCTTCATGGTAACCGGCTGGTCCGGTTCATAACTGACTTCTGACTTCTCTGACAAGTGCTGTAAACCGGCTGGATCGGCAGCTGTCATGTCAACCAGTCACTTCTTGAAATTCTCTAACTGTCAGATAGTGTCGAGACTTTCTGTTCTTAAGTGTCGACACTTATAGACCAAGTGTCGACACATGTTGTGTAAGTGTCGACACAAGTCTACAAGGTGTCGACACAACTCCTTGTATGTCTCGACACAGATTCTTCTTCAAGTGTCGACACTGAAATTAAGTGTCGACACAAGTACTTGATCTTCTGTAACTTGTTAAATTCTTCTAAGTGTCGACACATCTCCTTTGTGTCGACACATCTTCATGTGTTGAAACTGTCAAGTGTCGACACTGCTTCTTGGTGTCGACACAAGTCTTCAATTTTGTTTCTTCAGCTGAGTGTCGACACATTCCCTTAGTGTCGACACTTGTACTTAGAATATTTTGTAAACTTTTCTGTTCTTTGCTAAGTGTCGACACAGCTCCTTGTGTCGACACTTTCTTCAAGTGTAGAGTCTTCAACTAAGTGTCGACACATTGTGCTGGGTGTCGACACTTTCTTCAAGTGTTGACTCTTCTGGTTGTGTGTCGACACATTGTGCTGAGTGTCGACACATACTTCAAGTGTTGACTCCTTTGAGTGTGTGTCGACACATTGTGCTGAGTGTCGACACATTCTTCATATGTTGACTCTGTTGATTGAGTGTCGACACATTGTGTTGAGTGTCGACACTTGTCCTTAGTCTCTGCAGAATTTTGCTGAGTGTCGACACAACTCCAAGTGTCGACACTTTCTGATGTAGACTCAGCTCTTCTAGGTGTCGACACTTCTGCTAAGTGTCGACACAGCTTTTCTGCATTCTTCTTCACTGAGTGTCGACACAGCTCCAAGTGTCGACACTTTCTGTCTGGTGTCGACTTTTCTTCTCAGGTGTCGACACAATTACTCCAAGTGTCGACACTGCTTGTCTGGGTGTCGACACAAGCATTCTCAAGTGTCGACACTTTCCCTCTGGGTGTCGACACATGGACTTAGAAACTTTTAGCTTCAGTCCAGTGAATACCTAACCTGCACAAGTAACTCAAACAAACATCAAATACATTATGATGTATATCATTGAGTTAGGTGAGGCTTCTTCAAATCAGGTACATTTGACCAATGTACCCAACAATCTCCCCCTATTTGGAGAAGTCATAACCCTTAATCAATGATATACACCACTCAAAATTAAAAATTAGAAAATGATGTAAAGCAGGTATATGTCAACAGGGTAAACTTAAACATGTAATAAAGCACACATGTATACTCATTCAGCAATACAGAACAAACAAGAATTAGACACATTCTTCTGAACAATCATGAAATATATTTATCAAAAATTGTTCAAACATTGTTTTTAATACATTTTCAATGATTTACAAAAATGTTTAGATGTAACAGATTACAACATTCTTCAGTCTAATCTTAGTCTAATTCTGATCAGGTTCTTTTATAACTATTCCTTTCCCAGCTTGTACTTTGGCCTTTACAGCAGCAGCAGCAGCAGGCTCAGCATCAGCAGTCTTCTTTCCTTTGAGATCTTGCTTATCAGCCTTGATCTTTTGTCTCTCAAAGTAATGATAGGGCTTAGGAAAGTACTTGCTAGGCTCCACAGCTGTAGGAGGTAGCTTTCCTAACTTATCCTTCCTTCTATGCTGAACAATGGCTTCCTGCCTAATCTCATGCTTCCTCCATTCTGCTTCTGAAAACCATTTGTTCCTTTCATGAGCATTGTCCTTGGCTGCTTTCCAGGCTGTGAGAATGATGTTCCTAGAAGTAGGGCTCTACTGTTCAAAATCTGGTTTTTGCTCAGCTAGTTCCCTAAACTTCTTCTTTGACAGCCTTGTCTCTTCTTCCTTGTCCAATGCCTCTTGCATAGCTGCTGTAACAGGTTGAACAACCTTTTCCAGAACAACATTAGACTTTCCAGTAGTTGGACTCTACATTGTGCTGACTTCTGCATGAACCATGTCAAAATCTGGAGGTGGATAGATCACCTGAGCTACTTCCTATTGCTCACCTCCAAGATATGCACTTTGAATGCCAGATTCAGCAATATTATCATCATCACACAGGGGAGGATAGCCCAATGTAGCTCTGATGGAGTTAGATATCCATTTGGCATGGTCAGAGCTAGCTTTGACTAACACCCTCTCCCCCTTTATGACTTCTTGTGCAACATGGTCTCTGACATCATCCTTTTGGAATCTGATCTGACTGTCCAAATACCTGATCCCATCTTTAAAATAAGGTCTAAGCTTTGTAAGCTATTCAGAAATGACCTTCTGTGAATCCTTGATTGCAGTCTTGACAGCAGCAATTTCATCTTGAAAAGCTTTATCAAATTCAGCCTTAACTGCAGCAGATGATGTTGAAGGTTCAGCAGTCTTATTCTTCAGTTCAGTGACTATAACATTGTGGGATGCAGTCAAATTATCATTCATCCTTAATTGATTTTCCAGCACATAGCCTTGTTTCAATGCTATATCATCTACTTGAGACTTTATCTTCTCTTGGTGGGTTGCCAGATAGACCACTGCATTACCACCCTTTGAAAAACATTCAGTCATCTCCTTTTTATTAAGGTTCATTTCAAACCTTATTGACTTGATTTCCTGTGCCAGATCAAATTGTAGGGTCTTGTGCCCTTCATCAACATAAGTCTCAATAGCTTTCCTTTGCTCATCCAGCTTGATCTGGAGTGCTATCAGTAAAGCACTATAGTCAGCAGTTGGAGCTTGCTGAACTATAGGCTGTAGGGCAATGGATTGCAAGGCTTTCTTGTAACTCTGACTTCTCCTCTTGAAGACATAGAGTTTCTTCTTTTTAGCTTGGTCAGCCTCATCTTCCTCAGACTCTGAAGTACTTGCAATATTAACCCTGTCCTTAGGGCTTGATGGTTTGTCAGCTTGCACATCTAGTGCTTTCTCACTTGCTTGCCTTCCAGGCTCTTCCTGAACTTGCAGTTGCTCCCCCTCAGCAGCAGCACCCTTCTCTTCAGCAGCAGCATGCTTGTCCATGTCAAAATCCTCTTGATCTAAATTCAGAAATAGATCTTCCATTGTGTATTCAGCTGGAGACTGTGCAGGAGAAGTACTGGGTTCATCAACTACTTTATCAGGAACTACTTCTTGTACTACTGATGTGTCTTGGAGAACAACATCTGGTTCTTGATTTGCTTGCTGAGTTTGCTGATGGACATCAGACAAATCAGAATCTATTACAGAAAAATTTAAAGTATTGAGGTCAGAAAGTACCTCTTGGATAATGATAGTAGCTTGCTCACTCTCCAGTGTAGAGGGTTGTTCTACAGCTGGAGGCTCCCCCTGGCTTGGATCCTTATGCATGGGGCTAGCTGTAGGCAGCTCCCCCTGGATTTCAGCTGTCTCTAGAGGAGTAGGAGACTTCTCTGCAGCCACTTCTACTTGACTATCAGTAGTGAAAACAACTTGTTCTTCACTACCTGAACTGCTGGAGGACTCCTGTGTCACAGGAGCTATCTTCCTCTTCTTCTTTGGAGGTGAATCTTTCTTAGAAACTTGATTTTCTGGGGTAGGAACTTCCTTAGACATCACTCTTTCCCATCTTGAAAATATCCTCATATCCATCCTTCTCATGTGATTGATTTTAGCACCAGCAGCATTGCTCATTACCTCTGGTATTATACCAGCCAGGTAGAGACTAAGTATTCTGCCCAGATTGGGCTTCTTCAGACTTTCTTTAATTTTCTCATACACAACCATTGACCAATCTGTTTTTAGGTTGAAGATAATTCTGGTCATAATACTGAACATGGAGGCTGACACCCTGTCATGCCCTCCAGTCTTGCTGAGTATAACTTTCCCCACAATTTCAGACAGGAATTTCCCTTGGTTATTCATTCCTTTCCTGTTGAATACAGATCCTATCTTCAGCTTAGGATCTAGACCACACCAGGTAAGTGCTTCTCTGGTCTTAGATGTAGTCACTTCCTCTTCTTCTTGGGTCTTAGGTAGCTGGAGTACCTTTCGCAGAGTTTTGGGTGAAATCTTGACCTTGGTTCCATGCACTCTTGATTTGATTCTGTAACCTGAGTCATCTACTACAGCTCCAGTAAGGAATTCAAGAACTTCCTTCTTCCATATTTTTGTTGGTTCTGAAACCAAGTACTCCAATCCAGAATCGGTGACTAGGGTTACCACCGATTTGATTTCTTGATCGCCATCATCGAACGCGCCACGAACCAGCTCATAGCCTTCATTGACGTTCTCCTCGAGCTTGGGAGCCATTAGGGTTTGTAGAATTAGTCTTTAGAAGAGAGAAATGTCGACACAGTAGTTTGGTCTCGAAACTCTGAAAGCGTGTCGACAAACAAAGACAGAATCCTATTTATACCTTTCTGGTTTGAAGACGAACAGGCGGGATGGATTACTAAAGATGTGTCGACACTGGCAATAAGTGTCGACACTGACTTATAATGTCTCGACACTCATGTGTCGACACAAGTTTAGTCAATAGATTTTATGTGTCGACACTCAGCACAATGTGTCGACACCACACTACTCGACATGTAGTCGAGACGTTACTTAGAAAATTCTGAGTAAAACTTAAGTGTCGACACCTCATTGGATGTGTCGACACCAACTCGACATGTGTCGACACTAACATTCTGAAGTGTCGACACCAACTTCCTAGATGTGTCGACACCATTTTCCTGAAGTGTCGACACTTACTATTCTGTGTCGACATAGACTTGTCTATGTGTCGACACCTTTTTACTTAGCCAATTTTTAGTTCTGTAAACTTAGTCTAAGTTTATCATACCTAGTTCAATTTTGAACCTATTGAACTTAGCTTCTTCTAAGGGCTTAGTAAACATATCAGCTATCTGATTATCAGTTTTAACATATTCAAGTGCAATATCATTTCTTTCTACATGCTCCCTAAGAAAGTGATATTTAATCTCAATATGTTTAATTCTACTATGTGATACAGGATTATTAGCTATTGAAATAGCACTTGTAGAATCACAGAAAAGTGGAGTTCTACTTACCTGAAATCCATAGTCTTCTAGCTGATGTTGAATCCACAGAAGTTGAGCACAGCAACTTCCTGCAGCTACATATTCTGACTCAGCTGTGGAGATAGCCACACTAGTCTGCTTTTTGCTGCTCCATGAAATTATTCTTCCACCTAGGAATTGACAGGTTCCAGTTGTGCTCTTTCTATCCTCTTTGCATCCTGCAAAGTCTGCATCTGAATAACCTGTTAGATCAAAATCTCCATTCCTAGGGTACCAGAGGCCTAGATAGGGAGTGCCCTTTAGATATCTCAAGATTCTCTTGACTGCAGTCAAGTGAGACTCTTTAGGGCAGGCTTGATACCTGGCACAAACACATGTAGCATACATAATGTCAGGTCTACTTGCAGTCAAGTATAGTAGGGAGCCAACTATCCCTCTATACAAGGTTTCATCTACAGGTTTCCCTGCATCATCCTTGCTAAGAGACATACTTGACCCCATAGGAGTCTTCATGGTACTGGATGAATCCATACCATATTTCCTTATGAGTTCTAGGGTGAACTTTGACTGACATATGGATAAACCACTTTCAGTCTGTTTAACTTGGAGACCCAAGAAAAACTTCAGCTCTCCCATACTACTCATCTCAAATTGACTTTGCATAAGCTTTGCAAACTTTTTGCAAAGGCTACTTTCAGTAGACCCAAATATAATGTCATCTACATATATTTGGACAAGTATGACTTTGCCTCTAGATTCCCTAAGGAATAGAGTCTTATCTATTTTCCCCCTTGTGAACTTGTTCTCAATGAGGAAAGTAGATAGGGTTTCATACCAAGCTCTAGGTGCTTGCTTTAACCCATACAATGCTTTCCTAAGTCTATAGACATGATGTGGAAGAGTAGGATCAACAAAACCTGAAGGCTGCTCCACATATACTTCTTCCTTTAGATTACCATTTAGGAATGCTGACTTCACATCCATTTGGTATACCTTGAATCCTTGATAGGTTGCATAGGCCAAGAACATCCTTATGGCTTCCAGTCTGGCTACTGGAGCAAAGGTTTGATCAAAATCAATACCTTCTTCTTGCCTATATCCTTTTGCAACCAGTCTTGCTTTATTCTTAATGATGACTCCTTGTTCATCTAACTTATTCCTGTAGATCCACTTTGTTCCTATCACATTGTGATCTTTAGGTTTAGGAACCAGGTCCCAAACCTTGCACCTTTTGAACTGATTAAGCTCTTCCTGCATTGCTTCAGTCCACTGTGGATCTTGTATAGCTTCTTCAAATTTCTTTGGTTCTATTTGAGACAGAAAACTTGAATATACTACAGCATTCTGATTTCTGCTCCTTGTCTGAACACCTTGTCTTGGATCTCCAATAATCAGCTCTACTGGATGATCTCTTAGATGCCTGTTGGCTGGAGGCATCCTTACTTCTGGTTGTACTTCTACAGCATCTTCATCATGCTGAGTTCCTTGTACTTCTTCAGCTCCTGGTACATGTAGTTCTCCCCCTGGACATAAGCCATCTTCTTCTACTTGCTGTCTTGCAGCAGGTACATCTTCTATGGTTAGCTTGTCCATCTTCTTAGTAAGACCTGTGGGGCTGCACACACTACTAGACAACTCATTGTTAATAAGTTTTGTCTCATCAAAAACTACATGCACAGACTCCTCTACAACTTGTGTAGTCAAGTTGTAGACTCTATAAGCCTTACTATTATTGCTGTACCCAACAAACACTCCCTCTTGGGACTTGGCAGCAAACTTAGTTAAGTAAGACTTTCCATTGTTAAGTATGAAGCATTTGCAACCAAAAATCCTGAAATAGGATAGGTTTGGTTTCCTGCCTTTCACAACTTCATAGGGGGTCTTGTTTAACCTTTTAGTGATGGTAGCCCTATTTATCACATGGCATGCAGTGTTAACTGCTTCAGCCCAGAAATACTCTGGCAGTGATGAATCACTTAATAGGGTCCTACCAGCCTCTATCAAGGTCCTATTCTTCCTTTCAGCAATGCCATTTTGCTGAGGTGTTCTAGGTGAAGAAAATTCTTGAAATATCCCAAAGTCTTCACATAGTCTTGTCATGCTATCAGACTGAAATTCAGTACCATGGTCACTTCTAATTTTGACCACTGTACTGTTTAGTTCATTCTGAATTTGCTTGACAAAGTTATGGAAAACACTAGGTGTTTCAGATTTCTGTCTTAAGAAGAACACCCAGGAAAACCTTGAGTAGTCATCAACAACTACAAAGGTGTAGACCTTCCTACCTAAGCTGTGAACTGGCATTGGACCAAAGAGATCCATATGCAAGAGGTATAAGCACCTCACAGCATCTTTGTTTTCAATGCTTCTAAAGGTGGATTTAGTCTGCTTGCCCTTTTGACAAGCTGAGCAAATGCCATCTTTAACACACTTAACTTGAGGACCATTCCTCACTAACTCTTTGCTAAAGAGTTTGCTAATAGTCTTGTAATTAAGATGGGCAAGCCTCTTGTGCCATTTGACACATTGAGAGACTGTCTCATCAGCTACAAGACAAACTGGAGAACTATTGTTCTCAACCATAATGTCTAGACAATAGACATTTCTCTTCCTATAACCTGTCAAAATGATCTCTTGATCACTTGACCTCTTGATATGACAACCATTTTTAACAAATGAGATGTCATACCCTACATCACTTAATTGACTTATACTTATAAGGTTGTGTTTCAACCCTTTAACATAAGCCACATGAGTAATGGTAACTAAGTTTGAGGAAATGTTACCAAACCCTTTGATGATTCCTTTTTCAGAACCACCAAAGGTCACCTTTGGACCATTTTTGATTGGAATGTAGTCCTTCAGTAGTCCCCTAGTTCCAGTCATGTGTCTGGAACATCCACTATCCAAGTACCATGTAGGGGTATGGCCACTTGGACTTCACCTGCAAAACAAATTAATGAACCTTAGAACCCAATAGTAAACTTGGGTCCTTGGTGATTGTTAGTTTGCAACTTGACAAAGCTACCTACTGGCTTTCCACCAGGTAGCTTGCTACTCCCATTGGCACTTGCATTGTGCCAACAGTCCAAGGCAAAGTGGCCAACTTTGCCACAGCACCAGCATTCAAACTTGTTGTACCTTTGCTTAGGTACAGACTTGGCTGTCTTGACTACAGCAGGCTTATTGAATGTTGGGGCTTTGCCCTTGGACTTGGACTGATCCTGAACAGTCCTAGCTGGTTTAATAAAACC
This sequence comes from Platanthera guangdongensis, assembly GCA_039583875.1. Lineage (NCBI taxonomy): Eukaryota > Viridiplantae > Streptophyta > Magnoliopsida > Asparagales > Orchidaceae > Platanthera > Platanthera guangdongensis. Next base: position 53,446,036 of record CM077162.1, on the reverse strand, counting down.
CAATCCAGCCTTTCCTTTATGATGAACAAATTCATCAATCAAGGGTAGCACTGATTTAGGTTTTGAAAACCTAGCAACTAGTTCTCTTTCCTTCTGAAGATTGATCTCCAGTCTCTTAATTTGATCATTTTTATAGGTGATAGTTCCCATCTGAATCACAGTAATGTGTTTCAGCCTGGCTACCTCATTGAGCTTTTGATCAAATTTCTTCTCAAAGTCTGTTGCAGCTGCCTTGAGATCAGCAATCTCCTTTGCCTGACTTTTGGCTAGGGTCTTGCTTTTCTTATAGGCTTGCAACAGTACTTTATATTCATCTAAGAGCTGATGAATATCTCCCTCAGATTCAGAAACACTTCCATCACTTGATGAAGATGAATCTGACTCTGAACTAGAACTGGAATCTGAACTTTGAGTTGGACTTTGTACCTGACTAGGTCCTGGCTGCTCCAGGATTTTGGTACTTTCAGTCAATGCCATCAGTCCTTGGCACTGACACTCTTCTTGTTCATAGATTGATTCCATGATCTGCATAAACTCTTCTTCTTCTTCAGTAAATAGCCCTATGTAGGCTTCAGCATCTGTCTCAGTGTCTGAAGAAGAAATGTCTGAAAGAGTCTTCTCATTCTTTGCAACAAAGGACTTCTCCTTCTTTCCTTTGAAGTGAGTCTTCTTTTTGTCACTGGATTCTTTTCTTCTCTCAGGACAATCTGCAATAACATGACCCTGTCTATTGCAGCAGTAACACACTATCTTAGACCCAGTTGCCTTGCTAGTCTTTGTCTTTTTCTTGTCCTTCTTTGAAGGCTTCTTCTCCTGATACTGGACTTCTTTCCCTTTGGAAAATGAAGGTCTGGACCTCCACTGTTTCTTCTTCAGGAATTTCTGAAAATGTCTGGTGAATGCAGCAAAGTCTTCATCACTTTCACTGCTTGTAGACTTTGTGCTAACAGACTCATCAGATTCTGATTCAACTACCTCTGGAGGAGGAGTTGATGACTTAGTCCTGCCCTTTCTAGGTACTTCTGTCTTGAAGGCAACAGTCCTTTCCCTGTGCTCAGTCCTTGTTGATTTTTCCTCCTCTTTTCTCACTGACAGCTGCATCTCATAAGACAACAACTTGCCAAACAGTGTGGGAGGAGGAATTTCTCCCAACTTTGCCATTTCTCTGATGGCACAGATCTTGGTGTCCCAATCTTTGGTTAGGGACCTTAAGAACTTATCATTCAATTCATAGTTAGTGAACTCTCTTCCATAGGACATGAGTTCATTAACAATTCTATAGAACTTCTTGTAGCATTCAGTGATGCTATCTCCTCTTCCTTGCCTAAAGCTCTCATACTCTTGATTAAGCAAGGACTTCCTATCTTGCCTAACTTCTTCAGAACCTTCCATATAGACAATGAGAGTATCCCACATCTCTTTTGCTGTTTTACAGTGAATTAAGTTCTGAAAAGTGGCATCATCAATGGCACTTACTATAATGTTTTGTGCCCTCTTGTCCATAGTGGCTAGGACAATTTCATCCTTAGTCATCTCAGAGAAATCCTTTGGAGTTCTCTGTGTAGCATCCAAAACTGAAACCTTCATGGGCACATATGGCCCCTCTTTGACTGTGATGTAGATTCTAGGGTCAGAGGCCTCCATAAATAGCCTAACCCTTTCTTTCCAGATCCCAAAGATCTCTTTTCTGCATATGGGCAGTTTCATTGAACCCAATTCCTTGTGATTCTCTGAAGAACCCATGTTTCTTGATTTTCTTGAAACTGTGTTCTGACTTACTCTGAATCTGCCAAACTGGATCTCCTCAGACAGTTAGTCCTTTTTTGAGGAACCTGGCTCTGATACCACTTGAAAGATATGGTACCTAAACACCTAGAGGGGGGGGGGGGTGAATAGGTGACCTAAACCTTTTTGAAACTTTGTTGGCAGCAAAACAGTTATCTCACAGATTTCTACAACTAACAGCAATAACAAAATATAAACTGCTAATCCACAGAACAGCACAGCAGACACACAAATTTATAGTGGTTCCCCAATCTTTGGGTACATCCACTTTCCCCCTTCGCCTATCTAGCAGTGTACTAGATTCGGCCAAACTTCTCCACTATCTCAGAACCCAACTAGGTTCCTACACCTCAGGCCCAAAGCCTTACACTCAGCCACCAAGGCCTACACTCAGCCACCCAGGCCTACACTCAGCCAATCAAGGCCTACACTCAGAGTTCTTCAACTCCTACACTCAGGCAACCAAGCCCTACCCTCAGCCTTTATAATATAGGCTTACAATTCACTCAGATCCAATGGATCCTACAAGTTAAAATTGAATTACAATAACTAACTCTACAACTCAGAAAATAAGAGAGGAATTGAGAGTTTCTTGAAGAGTTCTTGGAAGAACTCAGCTAGATCCAAACTGACTTAGCTTCCTTCAAAGCTTCTTGAGTAGAACTGAATTAGTCTGAATCCTCTGCAGTTGATCCTTGACCTCTGCTTCTTGAGATCCAGATGATTCTGAATCCTTCTTCTCAGCCTTAGTTCCAAAGACTGAATACTTGATTGGAGCTCTCTCTCTCCAACTTCTTAGATCTGCTGTTGGACAGCAAGATCTTCTTGTGTTGATACTCTGTGAACCACTTTTTTTGATTACTTGAATAATCTGATCTATTACTTCAAATAGCTTCAACAACTTGTCACTCTTTTTCAATCTCTTTTCTGTAAACAGTCTGTGCCTATTTATAGGCCTTCTTCATGGTAACCGGCTGGTCCGGTTCATAACTGACTTCTGACTTCTCTGACAAGTGCTGTAAACCGGCTGGATCGGCAGCTGTCATGTCAACCAGTCACTTCTTGAAATTCTCTAACTGTCAGATAGTGTCGAGACTTTCTGTTCTTAAGTGTCGACACTTATAGACCAAGTGTCGACACATGTTGTGTAAGTGTCGACACAAGTCTACAAGGTGTCGACACAACTCCTTGTATGTCTCGACACAGATTCTTCTTCAAGTGTCGACACTGAAATTAAGTGTCGACACAAGTACTTGATCTTCTGTAACTTGTTAAATTCTTCTAAGTGTCGACACATCTCCTTTGTGTCGACACATCTTCATGTGTTGAAACTGTCAAGTGTCGACCTGCTTCTTGGTGTCGACACAAGTCTTCAATTTTGTTTCTTCAGCTGAGTGTCGACACATTCCCTTAGTGTCGACACTTGTACTTAGAATATTTTGTAAACTTTTCTGTTCTTTGCTAAGTGTCGACACAGCTCCTTGTGTCGACACTTTCTTCAAGTGTAGAGTCTTCAACTAAGTGTCGACACATTGTGCTGGGTGTCGACACTTTCTTCAAGTGTTGACTCTTCTGGTTGTGTGTCGACACATTGTGCTGAGTGTCGACACATACTTCAAGTGTTGACTCCTTTGAGTGTGTGTCGACACATTGTGCTGAGTGTCGACACATTCTTCATATGTTGACTCTGCTGATTGAGTGTCGACACATTGTATTGAGTGTCGACACTTGTCCTTAGTCTCTGCAGAATTTTGCTGAGTGTCGACACAACTCCAAGTGTCGACACTTTCTGATGTAGACTCAGCTCTTCTAGGTGTCGACACTTCTGCTAAGTGTCGACACAGCTTTTCTGCATTCTTCTTTACTGAGTGTCGACACAGCTCCAAGTGTCGACACTTTCTGTCTGGTGTCGACTTTTCTTCTCAGGTGTCGACACAATTACTCCAAGTGTCGACACTGCTTGTCTGGGTGTCGACACAAGCTTTCTCAAGTGTCGACACTTTCCCTCTGGGTGTCGACACATGGACTTAGAAACTTTTAGCTTCAGTCCAGTGAATACCTAACCTGCACAAGTAACTCAAACAAACATCAAATACATTATGATGTATATCATTGAGTTAGGTGAGGCTTCTTCAAATCAGGTACATTTGACCAATGTACCCAACAAACAGGGTATCCAAGGGGGCGTCTGCGGGTTGTTGAATTTTAACACATTTTACCTTAAAACAAATATGATATTGTACTTGGACATAAACATGATTTGCGCGAGCCTGAGCTCATGACTTTTACTGTTCTAAAGTGATGGAAAATGCAGACGATAAACAACATTAATAAAAAATGCGGAGGAATGGGTGCGACACAAATTCTAGGCTAGAGGCGTGCTGTAGAGGGTCGTCCTGTGTCAGGGAGAGTGCCCCTCCTAGGTATTCATTGTCGGTGGTCCGGAGATGGTCTCTATGTTGCCCACCATCTGCCTTCCTCCATCGTTTCCTTGTGTTGGGATCTGTGCTTGTCCTTGCAAAAATCTCACGAGGAACCCCTGGCGGACAAGACGTTCAATTTCATCTTTTAGCCCGACACACTCTTCGGTGTTGTGACCCGTTGTGCGGTGGAACTTGCAGTATCTTGTCTAGTCAGCCTTGGGGTTTGGCCGCGGTGCTCTTGGTCGTTGGAATGCCGGATCATTTTGAATTGCATACATCACATTAGTGCGAGCGGTATTCAGAGGGGTATACTCCTGAAGTGGATGTTGCCCCCCATTCTTGTGAAGGTCACGTTGACGGCTATCGTGGCGACGCTCACTCCGACGTTGTTCTTCTTGTCTTGTGAGAGTTGTTTCCTCTTCTTTCCTCCTTTTGTATTTTCCTTCAAACTGCTGGCGGTGCGCTTCAATAGCCTCGTCGGCTGCTATCTGGGGCTCGACCCGGTGAACGAGATCTGGATATCTGGGCACAGTCTCCCTCATGAGTTCTGAATAGAAGCCGCTGGGGCGGAGTCCGCCAAGGAAGACACCTCTGAGAAGTTCGGGGTCGACCCCGGAATTTGACGTGCCTCAGAGGTGAAGCGGCGAAAGAAGTCCTTGAGGGATTCTCCTTCTTTTTGTCGAATACCTGAAAGGTGTGATGGATCACGAACAATTCTCCGATTTGCGATAAACTGGTCGGCAAACTGCCCAGTTAGCTCCGCGAAGTTGGTAATGGTGCCAGTTCTCAGGGAATGGAACCATGTCTGGGCCTGGCCTTTGAGTGTTGCTGGGAACACTTGGCAGAGCAACTGGTCTGTAGCGTTGTAAATCCTCATGATGGTGGTGAAGTGGCTGATGTGTTCCAGTGGATCGTCGGTCCCATCGAACGTTTTGATGTTCGGGAGCTTGAACCCGTTTGGGATTGGATGATCCAGAATCTGGGGTATCAGAGGGGAACCTTGGCACAGCGGTCGGCGGGCACAAATGTCTCTTGCACCAGCCTGACGATATTCTTCGGCAATGACTTCTCGAATTTCTTCCCGAGTAAACATTTCCGGCGGAGGTAGACGTACTTTATTTGCAGGCTCATAATGATGGTCTGCTCTCGCACTCCTCTGGACCGGGTGAGCGGAACTTGCAGCTTCAGAATATTTTTCGGATATCTCCTGCCTTGGAAGGACTTCTTGGGGCCGGCCTTGATTTGGTGGTGGCGGTGGATCTGCTCGAGCTGGCTGTTGTGAGGGAACCTGAGGTGCTCCAAGGTTTCGCAGTACGGTGAGCATTTCAGTTTGCTGTTCTTCCATCTGGCGGACGCGTCCTTCCAAGGCAGTAACGGGAGCTAACGCGGCCTCAGCGGTCAGTGGCACGTCCACCAGAGAGTGCGAACGTGCAGACTCGGGGTTTCCACCAAAGGCTTAGCCTTTAGCGGTACGAGTGCTTCTCTTTGCCATTAAGGCTGAACTTGGCGGGGGCGTTGCTTGTGATCTTGGTCTTCGAAGGATGCTGGGACTCTTCCCACAGACGGCGCCAAACTGTTGCGGACTAACTCGATGCCCCGGTCGGGCAGGATTTGTTCGAACCGTCTTAGCTCACGAGGCGGTAGAGCATGCACACAGTCAATGAAAGTAGAAAGTTGACACAAGATGTGATGACGTGAAAAAACCCCTTAAATGGGTAAAAAACCACGTTACCGGGTCTGTGCCGGCCAAAGTCCACTAGATTTCGGTGTTTACAGTGTGTTGGAGAATCGGGGCGACAGGCCGCTCCCGTTACATCTTTGGGAGAGAGAGAGACTACGACTCCGGGTGGGCAACAGGCTGCGTCGCAGGAGTAGCTTGGACGTTGGAATGCGTGGGATGGTCTCGGTGCTCTGGCTCTTCTGGTTGCGTTCACTTGCTGGCTGCGGTCGCCTTCCTCCTTTGGCTCTTGCGGGGACTTGGACGTTTTCCTGCTGGCTACGCGGTGGTGGAGCGCTGGTGGCTGTGGCCGGCCGCTGGTGGTTCACGGCGACTCGAGGTCGACGCCGGGAGAGGAGGCAGGAGAGCTCTCACTTGAAGAAGAAAGCTCCGGACATCAAAAGGTGAAGAATGAAGACCCCCTGGGTCCTTTATAGCCTCCAGGGGAGGGTCATGGCGGGCCTCACCACTAAAGTGGTGGATTAGTGGGTGGTTACCCTCATGATCGGACGGCGAGGAGAGCCTCCCCTCGATCGGACGGTGGGGAGGTCATCCACGGCGACGGGCCGCCACGGCGGCGGGTGGCGGCGGCCGGCCGGCCGGCCGGCCGGCGGCGGCGGGAGGCGGCGGGCGGCGGCGGGCGGCGACGGGCGTCGGCGGGCGGAGGTGGGCGGGCGGCGCCGGGCCGGCGGGCGGCGCCGGGCCGGCCGGCGGGCGGCAGCGGCGGTGGTCGATGGCGGGCGCCCGGCGGCGGGCGGCCGACGGGTGGCGGCGGCGGCCGGCGGCGGAGGCGGCCGGCGGCGTTTTCCCCCCATGGGGTGAGTGGCGGACCCCACCCCCCATGATTTCCTCCTCATGAGAGTTCATGGAGGGGGTGGGCCACCCATGACCCATTTTTGGGGGAGATCATTGGGTGCTTCTCTCCTATAAATGAAGGTAGAACCCATCAATAAAGTTTTCTTAATTTGTTCGATTCAGCGCTTTGGCTATCCATAGATTTCCTTTTACTTTGAAAGCGGCGGGCTGCTTTTGGTTTATCTAAATCAATTCAGCTTTATGTGTATATTATAAGAAATCAATTTGTTGTTTGTAAGTATAGTGCATTCATTTGCATTATCTGAAGATGAAATAATTAGGAATCTCATGATGTCGGATTATTTCAGTCTTCTCTACTCAAATAAGTTAGTTTTAAGTTCTAATTTTCTTGGTCCAACAATTGTTCAACGAATTCAAGCTGGAGCATTTAAGATTAGGGACACTACGGGAACATTGAACATTATATTGCAAGCTTTACATGCCTAGAACTGTTGGTTTTCTCTCTAAATCAGTATGTTTTTTTTAAATTTTGGCAGGCTGATGGTATTTTCTTAGGTTGGTTTCTTTAATGCATTTTTAAGAAAAAATTCGGACTACATTTTGACTTTATATATATATATATTTACATGGGTCTTCACAATGGGCTTTCTTTATACTTTCTTCAATACTCCCCGCAAGCTGGAGCATACAAGTCGTAGGAGTAAAGCTTGGACAAAAACTGAGAATATAAAGGTCATGGTAGAGCTTTTGTAAGAACATCAACGACTTATTCTGTAGCTAGAACTTGTCACAAGTTCAATTTCCTGAGTTGAACATTTTCCCGAATAAAGTGACAATCAACCTCTATATGTTTGGTATGTTTATGGAACACAAGATTTTTGGCAATATGAATGGCACCTTGACTATCGCAGAACAACGTGGCAGGAGAAGAAAGTTTTACACCCAGGTCTCTCAGGAGGTTTTCTAGCCATGTGAGTTTAAAGACGACAGAGGTCATTGATCGATACTCAGCTTTAGCAGATGAACGTGTGACGACAGATTGCTTCTTGCTTTGCCAAGTAACAAGATGTCCACCAAAGTATGTGCAGAAACCACTTGTGGAACGATGATCGTTAATGTATCCAGCATAATCAGCATCAGAGTAAGCAGTGAGATATAAAGACAAGAAAGGCTCATATACGAGCCCTAGTCCGGGAGCAGACTTCAGGTATCGTAGAATGCACTCAGTTGTCGGGAGATGAGAAGTTCGTGGAGCATGCATAAACCAACTAACAATTCCAACAAAAAATGATATATCGTGTCTTGTAACTGTCAAATATATCAACTTTCTCACAAGACGACGATAGCATTCTGAGTTTGCTAGGAGTGTATAAGAGTCGGAGGAGCATGCACAGAGCTTGTTGTTGACATCCATGGGGGTGTGTCAGCTGCCTTGCAACTAGAGTAGCCAGCGTCATGAACAAGATCATGACAATACTTTCTTTGAGATAGGACAAGACCATCGGGTCGAAGGGCTACCTCGATGCAAAGAAAGTAACGGAGATACCCCAATTCTTTAGTCTGGAACACAGATGCCAAGTGTTCCTTCATCATATGGATGCCTTTTGAATCATCTCTAGTAATTAAGATATCATCAATATAAACTAGGAGTATTACGGTGTCTGATGGATAATATCGGGTGAAGAGAGAGAAGTCGGTCGAGCTCCGAGTAAACCCAACATGACTAACAACCCGACTGAACTTGTCAAACCATGCCGGAGACAACTGTTTGGGACCATAAAGAGATTTTCGGATGTGACATACAAGTAACTCCCCGTGGTCTCAAAGTCGGGAGGCTGGTGCATGAAGACAGTCTCAGCAAGATCACTATTGAGGAAGATATTTTTAACATCCAACTGATGCAGTGGCCAATGTCGATGAATGGCCAGAGAGATCAAGACACATACAGTGTTTAATTTTGCAACAGGGGAGAAGGTCTGTTCATAGTCAAGATCATGTTGTTGAGTAAAACCACGGGCGAGTAGGCGAGCCATTAGTCGTTCAAATATCCCAGTTTGAGTATGTTTGATAGTAAAGACTCATTTGCAGCCCATGTGCGTCTGGCCCGGAGGGAGAGAGACAAGATCCCATGTGTGATTCGCCCAAAGAGCGGTCATTTCTTATTCAATAGTCGTCCGCCATCCCGGATGTTGAAAAGCCTCCAGCAAAAAATTAGGGGTGGAAACCAACGATAATGAAGACGCGAAGGTATGAAGAAGTGGAGATAATCGATGCAAAGAAACAAAAATACTGATTGGGTGAGCTATAAAAGGCGTGTCCGGATCAGCAAAGCGCAAAGTGTCGTTGGTAGAAGATAACGAACTCGGGGCATTAGAATGAGACGGACGACGAGTGTACACACGAATAAAAGGAGGTTTTAGCGTTTGGATGGAAAGTGGCGTGGGGAGGAGAGTTGGAAGTAGCGAGGTAACAGGAGCAGCTGGCCGCAAAGGAGGAGACGGTAGTGATAGGGTAGGGTCAAGGGGTGGAGAATGATATGGTTGGTTTTCAAGAAAGGTGACATCTGAGGATACCACAATCTTCTGATTAGTGGGAGAATAGCAGACATGACTTTTCTGAATGGAAAAGTACCCAATGAACATGTGTTTTGTGGCACGTGGGGCCAGCTTGTCAATAGACGGGCCAGGATTGCGAACATAGCACATGCAGCCAAAAACATGAGGGGTGACTGCAAAGGGAGTGTGGAGGGAAAAAGAAGATTAAAGGGAGCCTCAAAGTTGATAAGAGAGGAGGGCAAACGATTAATGAGATGGCAGACCATAGAAACCGTGAAATTCCAACATATGTTAGGAACATTCATTTGAAACATAAGGGTGCGGGCAACCTCAAGAAGATGATGATTTTTGCGTTTGGCAATACCATTTTGTTGGGAAGTATACACATAAGAGATTTGATGGATGATGTCAAACTCAGTACACAAGTCGGTAAATACGTGTCTTGTGTATTCACGAGCATTATCGGTGTGAAAGGTTTTAATGGTAGTAGAAAATTAGTTGAGTGAAAGATAAAGGCACGAAAGACGCGAGACAGTTCAAATCGATCATGAATAAAATACAACCATTTCATACGAGAGTAAATCATCAATGAAGGTAACGAAGTAACGATAACCAGAAACAATGGAGGTTTTGTAGCGTCCGCAAATATCTGAATGAAGTAAAATAAGGAGAGCATTGCTCCGAGTACAGTGAGGTGAAAAGGTAGAACGATGGTGTTTGCCGTAGATACACGACTCGCATGTGAAGTCGGTGAGGGACAAATCTGGAACGGCTTTTTGGAGGATACGGAGAGGGGCATGTACAAGATGCTGATGTCACTCGATAGAACTAATAGTGGAGAGAATCGTGGGGTGGGAGTCCAAGATGTAAAATCAATGACAATTTTTCTTTTACCAATGACAGTCTGCGTCTGTCGATCTTGCACAACACAAGAGGTGGAAGAGAAAGTCGCATAACAATAAAAATCTTGTGTGAGACAACTAATAGATAGGGGATTGAAAGGATAGCCTGAAACATGAATAACCGAGTAAAGGAGGAGGTAATGGGGATGTTGGCTGATCCAGTGACTGGAGTAGTGTTCCCATTGGAAACAGTAATGAACATGGGATGCACAAAGTCCAAGTATCAAGGAGGTTTTGCTGGGGTAATATGATTGGTTACCCTACATTCCATAATCCATGAGGAATTGTGCGCAAGACAAGAAACACCCCCATCAGAAATAAACACAATAGAGCTGGAGGAACGACAAATCAGCTTTTTAGGTGCTGGAGTTGGGTGTGCAGGACATCAATGTCGGCACGATCGATGTTTGGAGAAGGAATGATAATAGAGGCATGCAGTACAGGAGGTAGATCGTGCAGACTGTATCAAGTGGTTGGGAGGTGATCAGCTCTACCGCAATAAGTACACTTAAGGGAAGCGTGAGTGTGTCGACCATTACCCCGAGAAGGGATATGACTGCCATGAGAATACTGTTGAGTCAAAAAAATCAGAGTAGCAGGATCTGCCATGGGAGAAGATCCAACAAGGAAGAAGCTGCGACAAGGCCTGGAGAGGGCAGAAAAATCGGGCGGCTAGTCAAATAAGCCCAGCGACAATAGAAAATGGCGTCGGCCTGGCAGGTAGCAAACAGTAGCAGTCTGACAATCAACAACAGCGGGTAGCAATCAATGAGGAAATGTGCAAGGCAGCAACGACAAGGACCAGTGAAAATGGGTGAGGCCAGGAAGCATCAGAAGAGCACGTGGCTTGGTGACCAGGCAAGGCTGCGGTTAGGCCAGCAAACTGAAATTGCGATAAATTCCAGGAGACGACAAGAAGAGCGGACAGCAACCTGGTTGGGCAGGAGAATTGTGGCCTGAGGAACGACAGCCTGAGTAGGACCGACGACCTGGAGTACTGCGGCCTGAAGAGAACGGTGGCCTGGAGTACTGCGGCCTGAGGAGAACAACGACTTGAGGAGAACAATGGCCTAAAGTAGGAACAGAGGCCTGGAGTACTGCGTCATGAAGAGAACGGTGGCCTTGAGTACAGCGACCTGAAGAGAACGACGACCTTGAGTATTGCGGCCTGAAGAGAACGGCGGTCTGGAGTGTTGTTGTAACACCCCCATCCGTCGCATGGCATATAACAGAAGGTCCAGCTGGAACCCGACGCCATATACCACAGACAGTCGGAAGGGTTACTAAATGAATAAATCAAACCAACCAATTAATACTACACGTCCTAAACACAGAGCATTCTAGCGGAAGATTTTACAGTTGAAAGAACCCAAAATTAAATCCATCAATATGAATGTCCACAGCTACAACAATAGGAATGAAAACTCAAATACATAGAAACGGGTACATGGCCTTATGACCTTACAAATGTTCACTTCATAAATAGTGTTTTACATACATCGGCTCGCAGGCCGGCCACACATGAAATATATAAAAACAGCTATTCTACGGCCTTCTAGGGCCAGCACAGCAGCATGGGCTCCAGCCCGCTATTTGGCGCTCGGCTCCGCAGCACCTGCAAGCACATACCACCGCACGGTGGCAAATAAAGCAACGGTCAGCTAAAAGCCGACCAAATTATAACGACCCTGCCCCTTACTCGAGACGGCGGTGCTCTTTCCCTGCAAAACATTAGCCCAACAATATATATATCGCAATTATAATTCGCCACAGGCGTAGGCTCGCACGGCCAAACACCCCGTGCACTCAGGGCACATTCATGGTGAACCCTGACAAATCAGTGCATTCACCACCATCCCTAGGATGGCAACAACATGTGAGCATTTAGCCTTTCTGACCACCGTCTAAGGCTCCGACTATGCCAACGGCCAGTCCCCGTCTTCGGGTCTCTCGCACCGAACCGCATAGCCTAGGTCCAATTCCACTTGCCCGTTGCTCACGCCGCATGTCCGATTTAAGGAACTTTGCGCGGGCCAAGCTTCTCTCGGATCCCAAATTTTCCAAAACAGTCTCATAACCCAGTTATGATCAAGGCCGGTTCCCAGACCGCCAAGTTAGCAGAACACGTTTCCGCTCAATTTTCCGGGTGCGCCTTGAAGCTAACCTTCAAGGATCCCTGCTGCAATCTACCGCGTGGAAACCCGAAAAATCCAAGGCACGGAGTCTTCTCCGGCAAAACCACATCAAATGCAACATCACCGATCCAGACAAAACACGTCCGGGTAGGCTTCACACACAATGCCTATGCCCGTACTTACGATTCCGGGCTCTACATGCAACACAAGGGGGACTATTCCCGTCAACCCCAAGGAACACCACACACTCACCGCATACTCGCGGGAGCGGGATTCCCTATGCAGAAAGAAAGAGCTTCAAGCGCTCGAGTTGAGAATCGTTACCCTTGTAGTCCGTTTTGGCGCCATGGAAAAACTACGCGGTTAGAACTCTTCGCAATGACCTTCCCTCCACGGATCCGCTCTCCGATTTCGAAACGGCGCTCCGATGCTCCGCCGGCGGCCGGAAACCTCCTTCTTCTTCCTCTCCTCTCTCACTTTGGAAGGGGAGAACTTTGGAGAGAAAATGAGGGAATAACTCCCTATTCCCGGCCTTAACAGAGTAGGATTTAATCTGGGCCATTGGATCCTAATTAAAGAAAATGAACGGCTCGGATCTGCACAAAATTCCCCAGACCTGGGCCGCACACGGCTTGGCACACGGCCGTGTCCAAGGCCGTGTGCCTCGATCCAGGCACGATCGTCGAACTGAGAAATGCACACGGGCCAAGACACGCCCGTGTCTGACCTGACACGCCCGTGTCGGGTTCCTCGACACGCCCGTGTTCGTGGGCGTGTCACGCATAACCGCCACGGCAACGGACACGACCCATCAGGACACGGGTAGGGACACGGGTTGGCACACGCCCGTGTCGGATGACACGCCCGTGTCATCCGGCCGTGTTCCTGGCCGTGTCCTTCTCGGGTTGGAAACGGCCAAAAATCACCATCCAGACACGGCCTTGGACACGCCCGTGTCCTAGGCCGTGTACCCCTACAGGCACCAAAAACTCTTTTTCCGCGACCGACTCGCACACAAAATTCGGGGCGTTACAGTTGTGGCTTGAAGAGAACAATAACCTGAGGAGAACAACGGCCTGAGTAGTAGTTGCGACCTGAGAAGAAGCGGCGGCCTGAGAAGTAAATGCGGTTTGGTATTGAATTGCGACTTGAGGCGTAGCTGCGTCCTGAGAAGAAATGGCTTGGAGATCTGCGGCCTGGAGAGAACTGCGTGCGGGCAGACAGGTAAAACCAGTAATAGCCCAGGGCCATGCGAGCTGGGAGTAAGAGCGCGGGCAGACAGGACGAAACCGCGGGACATAGAGTTGTAGGGCCCAGCAGTACGGGATAGATGTCACGGCCCAGGCCGGGCTCGAGGAGTCTTAATGGGACCGACTGTTCAAGCGTGAGGGCTACAGCACAAGTGACCCCAACTCTTTTCGGGTCTGTTTATCAGCACAGCGCGGTGTTGGCGTTGGGTCTCAAACCCACAACCTTTGATAAGGAGCCTTAATATCACTCCTCATCACCCACTGAGCTGCAGCTGAGAAACAGGCCAGAAAAGCATTGGGGTCACTTGGGTTGCAGCCCTCACGGTTGAACCAGTCGGGTCCCATTAAGACTCCTCGAGCCGGGCCTGGGCCGTGACAAAAAAGTGCAGCTCAGTTGGTGATGAGGAGTGATATTAATGCTCCTTATCAAGGGTTGCGGGTTCGAGATCCAACGGCAACACCGCGTTGCTCTGATAAACAGGCCAGAAAAGCGTTGGGGTCACTTGGGTTGCAGCCCTCACGGTTGAACTAGTCGAGTCTCATTAAGACTCCTCGAGTCGGGCCTGGGCCGTGAAAATAGAGGCTATAAAAGCCAGAGAAATCACAGGGGAAGATGCAGAGCGAAAGGCAGAGGCAGCAGAGTCTTCGTTTAAGAAAAGCGTTGCCGTAAAAAGAAGAAGCGCGTTTAGAGAGGTCTAACAGCCCAGGGAGCAAAGACACAATCTTAGAAATAGCGGATCGTTTCGTTCTGATACCATGTAGATAAACACGCAATTAAGAGAAATAAAGATATGAGTTTATTAGTTTCTCAATCAAAAATTACATAACATATATATTTGTACATATATATATATATATAGGAGAAGAGGGGAGAGCCTAAACTCTATCCCAAGATGTGGGACTAAAACAAAAGAAGGCTTTACATGAGCCTTCACAATAGGCTTTCTTTATATTTTCTTCAACATATTTATTTCTTGATTTCCAACAGTTACAGCATGAATTTTCTTCAATTGATAATATGATTAATTGTGATTTTTTGTTTTGATTATTTATCATTTTTGCTTGATTAGGTAATGACCATAAAGGTTCAAGAATATGTTCTTAAAGAATATGGTCTGATATATTGTAGTAAAAATGCCAACATAAAACAAAAGCATCTCCAAACTCGTCTAAAACAAATGATTGAGATGACGCAAATGCTTTCTTGAAATTTCTACATTGAGTGATAAAATTGATAACGTTGATGGAATTTAGAATTAATGCAAAATCAAGATGCCCTTCACTTGGAGCAGGAGCTATGCAGGAAATGGGTCCATTCAGGGTTAAGTTGTGAAGTCGCTCCGTCACGATCAATGTCGCCCCCACGATAAATGTTGCCCCTCCCTGCGAGAAATGTCTCCCCCTACGACAAATGTCACCTTGGTGATTTTTTCCGGTGGTTGAGCACATCTTGGGGACAGGATTTTCTCCAAACAAATAACTCTCTATAGACTTCCCTTCGTTTTTAGGAACAATTTGTTTGAAGTTTGATTGCCTCATTTAGTATAGTATTATATGTAAAGATTATAATGTCAGACACCAGATCACGTATAGTATCTATTGTGTTTTCGTGTGATGGAATAGAAACCCCATTCTCATTTTTCATAACTCTATTGTGTTGTGATGGTTAAAACTCACGGCGTCCCGCGAGTTTTATTTAGTAGAGCGGTTTATATATTTTATTTTGGAAGGATGGGGAGCGTGGATTTATTAATTATAAAAAAATTTGAAACCGAGTTTTAACGAGAGCAGGCAAGTGCACCTATCGCGTGTAGTACAAGACATTCCGGTGAGAAATATCGAGGTCGTATTATTCTCGGGGTCGGGTTGATTATTTCTACTCTTCCCTGCATGAGACTATTATTTTACCTATATTTTATCATGTCCGGATATTTTTTATATATAAAAAACAGAAAATAAGCGTTAAAAAGATAGAGCCGATGAAGAGCTTAGCACAATCGTATCGAATAAAATTTGAAGTAAAATAAACTTTTAATAAAAAGAGATCCTAAATTTCAAATTAATTAAGGCAGAGACTTGACCGCGGAGTTTCCACTAAAATGAGCCCACCTATCTCTAGGACTATCGTTTACCTGAACATTAAGACTATTTGACCAGGCTCTCGTCCGACGAAGGATTCCTCTTAATGCCCGCATTACGTTAAGAACCCCCCTATTGAGTGGGGAACCCAATCCGGTAGAGTTCTGCGCCTCCTCTCTCGAGGGTTAGTGTGGAACTCCCTTTACCTATGGGTGATCGGTGCATACGCACGGCCTCTCAGCTAGCTAGCGTATGCACTATGAAAATAGAGCTCACACATCGATATGTGGTTCTACGCGTCGTAGACCCGGAGTAAACTTTAAGTAATTTAATTAATTAGAAAAACATGACCTTTAATTATTTAAAGCGATTTTATCTGTCCCAATGCTCTTCGATACAAAGGGTTAAGAGCAGTTAGCAGCTCATCGAAATGGGGACGGCTTGCGGGAAAAAGCGATAAAATGAAAGCAGAAAATGAAAGCTGAAAATGAAAGTGATAAAAGAAAGCAGTAAATTGCGAGTCCTACTCAAATGAGTAGGCGAGAAATGAAAGCAGTAAAAGTGCGAGTCATACTCAAACAAGTAGGCGGTAAATGAAAACATGTCCTACTAAAACGAGTAGGAGAAAATAAATGCACTCACGCACGCACTCTGCGAAAATGAAAACTCACACACACAAGTCCTACTCAAATGAGTAGGCGAAAAATTAAAACGAGTCCCACTCAAACGAGTAGGAGAAAATAAATGCACACACGCACGCACTCGACCGGAATGAAAACGCACACACTCAACAAAAATAAAAACACACTCACGCACTCTACTGAAAGGAAAACACGCACACACTCGACTGAAAGTAAAACACACACACTCGACATGAAATAAAACTCACACACGTACTCTACAAAAATTAAAAACCCACACACAACTCTACAGGATTTAAAGAAAATGATAAAAAGCTAACTCATACACTCACACTCACGTACAAAAAAAGTGAAAAACAAAGTGTTCTAAAAATTAAAATAACTATATTTCGACCGGTGGAATGTGTTAGAAATGCGTAAAATGTAGAAATTAAAATTAACTGAGCAAAAGTTTTTGAAAATAAATGAAAAATCAAAATGCTCGAAAAATTAAAACAAATACATTTTTATCGCTAGAGTGTGATGGAAATGCATAAAAAGAGGATAAAAAAATTAAACTAGCAAAAGTTTAAAACGAAAATTGAAGTGCTCGAAAAATTAAAACGACTAAATATTAATTCTTATAACTCCGTAAAAGTGTTAAAAAAGTGGAAATAAAGTAAAAAAACTCTGTTGAATCACGTATAGTATTTATTGTGTTTTCGTGCGATGGAATAGAAATCCCGTTCCCATTTTCAAAACTCTGTTGTGTTGTGATGGTTAAAACTCGCGGCGCCCCTCGAGTTTTATTTAGTAGAGCGGTTTATATATTTTATTTTGGAAGGACGGGGTGCGCAAATTTATTAATTATAAAAAAGTAGAAACCTAGTTTTAACGAGAGCAGACAAGTGCACCTATCGCGTGTAGTACAGGATATTCCGGTGAGTAATATCGAGGTCGTATTGTTCTCGGGGTCGGGTTGATTATTTCTACTCTTCCCTGAAGGGGACTATTATTTTACCGATAATTTATCTTGTCCGGATATTTTTTATATATATAAAAAATAGAAAATAAGCGTTAAAAAGATGGAGCCGATGAAGAGCTTGGCGCAACCGTATCGAATAAAATTTTAACTAAAATAAACTTTTAATAAAAAGAGATCCTAAATTTCAAATTAATTAAGGCGAAGACTTCGCCGTGGAGGTTCCACTAAAATGAGTTCATCTATCTCTAGCGCTATCGCTCACCTGAACATTAAGACTATTCGACCGAGCTCTCGTCCGACGAAGAATTTCTCTAAATGCCCGGATTACGCTAAGAACCCCGCTATTGGGTGTGGAACCCAATCCGGTAGAGTTGCGTGTCTCCTCTCTCGAGGGTTAGTGCGGAACTCCCTTTACCCAGGGGTGATCGGTGCATACGCACGGCCTCTCGGCTAGTTAGCGTATGCACTACGGAAATAGGGCCCACACATCGATATGTGGTTCTACGCGTCGTAGACCCGGAGTAAACCTTAAGTAATTTAATTAATTAGAAAAACAGAACCTTTAATTATTTAAAATGATTTTATTTGTCTCAATGCTCTTCGATACTGAGGGCTAAAAGGGTTAGTCACTCATCGGAATGAGGACGGCTTGCGGGAAAAAACGATAAAATTAAAGCAGAAAATGAAAACTGAAATGAAAGCGATAAAAGATTGCAGTAAATTGCGAGTCCTACTCAAACGAGTAGACGAGAAATGAAAGCAGTAAAAGTGCGAGTCCTACTCAAACGAGTAGACGGTAAATGAAAGCAGATCCTACTCAAACGAGTTGGAGAAAATAAATGCACCCACGCATGCACTCTGCGAAAATGAAAACTCACACACACAAGTCCTACTCAAATGAGTAGGCAGAAAATTAAAGTGAGTCATACTCAAATGAGTAGGAGAAAATAAATGTACACACGCACACACTCAACAAGAATGAAAACGCACACACTCAACAGAAATAAAAACACACTCACGCACTCTACTGAAAGAAAAACACAAGCACACACCCGACTGAAAGTAAAACACACACACTCAACATGAAATAAAACTCACACACACACTCTACAAAAATTAAAAACCCCCACATACACTCTACAAAATTAAAAAAAAACAATAAAAAGTTAACTCATACACTCACGCACACGTACAAAAAAAGCGAAAAAAAGTGTTCTAAAAATTAAAATAACTATATTTTTACCGGTGGAATGTGTTACAAATGCGTAAAAAGTAGAAATTAAAAATAACCGAGCAAAATTTTTTGGAAATAAAGGGTAATCAAAATGCTCGAAAAATTAAAACAAATACATTTCTACCGCTAGAATGTGTTAGAAATGCATAAAAAGAAGATAGAAAAATTAAACGAGCAAAAGTTTTAAACAAAAATTGAAGTGCTCGAAAAATTAAAACGACTAAATATTTATTCTTATAACTCCATAAAAGTGCTAAAAAGTGGAAATAAAGTAAAAATAACGAAAAGTTTTATGACCTAAACAAGAAAATCTAATTTAGAGAAAAATAAAACCACTTTGAAAACGCTTTTACAGATCTATATGAATGAATAAAAAGCTATAAAATCAGAAATCTAAACAAATATAAGTAAATAATAACGAAAACATAAAAATATAAAGCTATACTCATACACACACACATTTTAAAGACAGAAAAATAAAGATAAAACAAAGAAAAAAATAAGATTGGTTAGAGAGTGGACACATAGATGAAATCCAAATCCATAGAAAGGGAGAAAATCTATAATTTTATTAATCTAAAAAAGAGATTACAAAGCTAAAAACAAAAATAAAGGAGAGGGGGAGAAATTCTCTTACATAGCCTTTGGAATCATCTAAGCAGCCTAAGACCTTATGCAAAATGGTCCAAAAAAGAACAGCAACTCTTACAGAAAATTTGAATTTATAGGCAAAATTTTTGGGTACACGCCCTCAGACACGGGCGTGTAGGGGGACATATAAGCACTATTCATGATGTGATCCGGCGATTTGACACTGGTTTGACGTTGCGGCTGTACATGAGGGATGTCACGGGCGTGTCTCTGCTGACATGGGTGTGTCAGAGGGCGTGTCCAGCAGGTGGATCTGGGGACGGGTCGATCTGGGCGCGGTGTGTTAAAAAGTCGTCGACGACGTCTTGTTGGGCCAGGTGGAGGAGTCACGCACGTGTCACATCGTGACATGGGCGTGTCGGGTCGGGTCGACGAACGTCGACCGCGAAATCGTCGAGCTGGCGTGACACGGGCTTGGTCACGGGCGTGTCACATTTGACATGGGTGTGTTAGAGGGCGTGTCCAGCAATTCTTTGACTTTTGTTAATTTCACTGGAATTTGAAGTACCACGCCCAGGTCACGGAGTGACCTGAAGTACACGGGCGTGTACTTGGGATTTTTGGTAGATTTCTGTAAAATTTCAGAAAAAATAAAATACACCAAGTTAAAACAATATTTACAAAAAAGAAACATTTTATTAAAGAAATTTAACTAAAAATAATGAAAAGAAACTAAAACGACTTATTTAATGTACGTAAAAATACGTATATTTACAACTCATCAAATACCCACATACTTAAGCTTTTGCTATTTCAGAGCAAAAGTTGGAGATGAACTTATAATGAATTAAAGAAATCCTAAGTTTACCTACCGCTTGAATTAATTGAAAAAAAGATCAAAATAAATATCCGGAGTATAAAAGTTAAATCCTAAATTATGACAAAAATTTAAATAAAGAAAGTGTTTCAGCTAAAAACATTTGATATAATCAAATAGATAGCAAAAAATTTTATTTGTTAGATTAACAAAAATATATTGGATTTATAAAAACTTTAGCTTGTAAGATTTATAGGAAATAATTCAATTTACAAATTATGCTCTCAAAAAATTTTAAATTAAATCTAAAATCATTTGAAATTGCTGGAGTGGAATGTTGAGATTTTATGAAGTGGACTTTGATTTTTAGAGGTGAGCGTATATTTTTTCGTTAAAACCTCTAATGAATTTTTGGTTCGAATGTGTATGTTTAGGAAAATGAAATCTTATTTTCCATAACATGATATATTGTTTTTTGAACAACTTCATAGTAACTCATTGTATATGTATAGGAGTAATGAATTTTAACTTCTTACTCTGTAACATATAATCTTTTAATATTTGATGTCTATGTTTACGGAACGAAATCTTATTCTCATTGACATAATATATTTTAAGGATCAAAATCATGTCAAGTATGACATGAAAAAAAAGTGATAGGTTTTTCAGAAAGAAAACTAGGTTTAATAAAAACAATTTAAGAGCAACCTTTATAAATTGAACGTTTCTATATTTCAAAAAAAAAACTTGGAGTAACATAATATGAAATCTAAAGTTGTTATTTTTTAACAAAATAAATGTGCAACTATTTAGATAAGTTAGAAGTGGTGCTGAAAACAGGTCTCTTATCTAAATAAAAAAAGCATGCGAAATTCTTTAAAAGTTAACCTCCGATATCTAAATCTATCGATCTTCAATTAATAAATGAATAGTAAACAAAGAATTAATAAAATTCGCTTATAAATTAACTTGCAACTAGATTTTTGGAGAGGGAAAAGAGTTAAGAATGAGATATTTTATTTATTCGTTACATAATTAACAAAGTTTTGGGGATTTTAGGATTTTCATCATTTTTTTATTTTTTATTGCATTTTTTTATAAATTTTTAGAGTTATTTTCTTTTTGTTTTTTTGATTATTATCTTTTTTTTATTTTTAGAGTCATTCTCTTTTTAGGATTTTTGGATTTTTTAAGTTTTTCTTTTTAGTTTTTAGATTTTTTAGATTTTTTTAAGTTTTTAACAAGTTATTTATAAGAAATGGGAGAGAAAAAGCTGTTATGTACAAAAAAGATAGGGGGAAAAGAGAAATATTATTTTTTACAAAAAATTTACAAAGTTAAAGAAACAACAATTGTTTTGAATTTTTTGTTTATAAAAAGAAAAGAGCGGGGAAAGAGAAATTTGTTTTTTACATAGAAGAGCGGTGAAAAAGAAAGAAGTTTTTTACAAAATATCTACAAAGTAAAAACAACAATTATTTTGATTTTTGTTTTGTAAGTTTTTTTGTTTTTTTGTGATTTTTTTGTGTTTTTGTTTATAAAAACAAGGAAAACAAATTTTTTTTTTGAAATTTTTAATTTTTTGCTTTTTTTGTATTTGTTTTTTTTTGTAAGGTTTTGTAATTTTTTTTATTAGTGCAAAATATAAAAGTGCAAAATAAGAAAACACCCACATACTTAAATCCAATATTGTCTCCAATGTTGCAATCTAAGTATGCGGAACGATAATAGACAAAGTATAATATGTACAAAAATAAAAAAGGTAGAAGTTTCCCTTAGAGGAGGTCGGGGAGGCGCGAGTTGATACCCTGCATTATTTAGAAGAAATATCAAAAATATAAAAAAATAAATTCGGCCAAAAGGTTGCGGGCGGTACGGGGCAAGTGTGTGTGTGACTCGTAAGCTAACGTCGCCAAAAACTTGATGGTTAAAAAGTTTTATTTAGGAAGCTAACGTTCCCGGCAACGGCATCAAAAACTTGATGGTTAAAACTCGAGGCGCCCTGCGAGTTTTATTTAGTAGAGCGCTTTATATATTTTATTTTGGAAGGACGGGACGCGCAGATTTATTAATAATAAAAAAAGTTGACACCGAGTTTTAACGAGAGGATGGAAGTGCACCTATCGCGTGTAGTACAAGATATTTCAGTGAGTAATATCGAGGTCGTATTTTTCTCGGGGTCGGGTTGATTATTTCTACTCTTCCCTTGAGCGGACTATTATTTTACTGATATTTTATCTTGTCCGGATATTTTATATATATATAAAAACAGAAAATAAGCATTAAAAAGATGGCGCCAATGAAGAGCTTAGCGCAACCGTATTGAATAAAATTTGAAGTAAAATAAACTTTTAATAAAAAGAGATCCTAAATTTCAAATTAATTAAGGCGGAGACTTGGCCGCGGAGGGTCCACTAAAATGAGTTCACCTATCTCTAGTACTATCGCTCATCTGAACATTAAGACTATTCGACCGGGCTCTCGTCCGACTAAGGATTCCTCTTAATGCCCGTATTACGCTAACAACTCCGCTATTAGGTGGGGAACCCAATCCGGTAGGGTTGCGTGTCTCCTCTCTCGAGTGTTAGTGAAGAACTCCCTTTACCCAGGGGTGATCAGTGCATACGCACGACCTCTCGGCTAGCTACCGTATGCCCTACGGAAATAGAGCTCACACATCGATATGTGGTTCTACGCGTCGTAGACCGGGAGTAAACATTAAGTAATTTAATTAATTAGAAAAACAGGACCTTTAATTATTTATAGCGATTTCATCTGTCTCAATACTCTTCGATACTGAGTGTTAAGAGCGGTAAATTGCGAGTCCTACTCAAACGAGTAGGCGGAAAATTAAAGCGAGTAAATGTGGGAGTCCTACTCAAACGAGAAGGCGGTAAATGAAAGCAGATCCTACTCAAACGAGAAGGAGAAAATAAATGCACACACGGACGCACTCTACGAAAATGAAAACTCTCACACACAAGTCCTTCTCAAATGAGTAGGCGGAAAATTAAAGCGAGTCTTACTCAAACGAGTAGGAGAAAATAAATGCATACACGCACGTACTCGACAGGAATGAAAACACACGCACTCGACAGGAATGAAAACGCACACACTCAATAAAAATAAAAACACACCCACACACTCTACTGAAAGGAAAACACACGCACACACCCGACTGAAAGTAAAACACACACTCGATACGAAATAAAACTCACACACGCACTCTACAAAAATTAAAAACTCTCACACACACTCTACAAGAATTAAAGAAAATAATAAAAAACTAACTCATACACTCACGTACACGTACAAAAAGAGCGAAAAACAAAGTGTTCTAAAAATTAAAATAACTATATTTTTACCGGTGGAATGTGTTAGAAATGCATAAAAAAGTATAAATTAAAAATAACCGAGCAAAAGTTTTTGAAAATAAAGGGGAAATCAAAATGCTCGAAAAATTAAAACAAATACATTTCTACCTCTAGAATGTGATAGAAATGCATAAAAAGAAGATAGAAAAGTTAAACGAGCAAAAATTTAAAACGAAAATTGAAGTGCTCAAAAAATTAAAACGTCTAAATATTCATTCTTATAACTCCGTAAAAGTGCTAAAAAGTGGAAATTAAATAAAATGAACGTAATGTTTTACGACCTAAACAATAAAATCTAAGTTAGAGAAAAATGAAATCCACTTTGAAAACGCTTTTACGGATCTATAGAAATGAATAAAAAGCTATAAAATTCGGAATCTAAACAAATCTAAGTAAAAAATAACGAAAACATAAAAATATAAAGCTATACTCATACACACACATCCATTTTAAAGACAGAAAAATAAAGATAAAACAAAGAAAAAATAAGATTGCTTAGAGAGTGGGCACATAGATGAAATCCAAATCCGTAGAAAGGGAGAAAATCTACAATTTTATTAATCTAAAAATGAGATTATAAAGCTAAAACAAAAATAAAGGAGAGTGAGAGAAATTCTCTTACATATACTTTGGAATCATCTAAGCAGCCTAAGACCTTATGCAAAATGGTCCAAAAAGGAACAACAACTCTTACAGAAAATTTGAATTTATAGGCAAAATTTTTGGGTACACGCCCTCGGACACGGGTGTGTATCTGCTAACACGGGCGTGTCTAGTAGGTGGATTTGGGGACGGGTCGATCTGGGCGCGGCGTGTCAAAAGGTCGTCGGCGACGTCTTGTTAGGCCAGGTGGAGTCACGCTCGTGTCGCATTATGACACGGGCTTGTCGGGTCGGGTCGACGAACGTCGACCGCGAAATCGTCGAGCTGGCGTGACACTGGCTTGGTCACAGGTGTGTCACATTTGACACGGGCGTGTTAGAGGGCGTGTCCAGCAATTCTTTGACTTTGGCTGATTTCACTGGAATTTAAAGTACCACGCCCAGGTCACAGGCGTGACTTGAAGTACACGGGCGTGTACTTGGGATTTTTGACAGATTTATGTAAAATTTCAGAAAAAATAAAATACACTAAGTTAAAGCAATATTTACAAAAAAGAAATATTTTATTAAAGAAATTTAACTAAAAATAACGAAAAGAAACTAAAACGACTTATTTATTGTACGTAAAAATACGTATATTTACAACTCATCAAATACCCACATACTTAAGCTTTTGCTATTTCAGAGTAAAAGTTGAAGATGAACTTATAATGAATTAAAAAATCCTAAATTTAGCTACCGCTTGAATTAATTGAAAGAAAGATCAAAATAAATCTCCGGAGTATAAGAGTTAAATCCTAAATTATGACAAAAATTTAAATAAAAGAAGAGTTTCAGCTAAAAACTTCTGATATAATCAAATAGATAGCAAAAAAATTTTATTTGTTAGGTTAACAAAAATATATTGGATTTATGAAAACTTTATCTTATAAGATTTATAGGAAATAATTCAATTTACAAATTATACTCTCAAATTTTTTTTAAATTAAGAGCAACCTTTATTATTTCAAAACATATAAACTTTTATTATTTGATGTCTATGTTTACGGAACGAAATCTTATTCTTATTGACATGAGATCTTTTAAGGATCAAAATCATGTCAAGTATGACATGAAAAAAAGTGATAGGTTTTTCAGAAAGAAAACAAAGTTTAGTAAAAAAAATTTGAGAGCAATCTTTATAAACTGAACGTTTCTATATTTCAAAAAAAAGCTTGGAGTAACATAATATGAAATCTATTGTTGTTATTTTCTAACAAAATAAATGTGCAACTATTTAGATATGTTAGAAGTAGTGCTGAAAACAGATCTCTTATCTAAATAAAAAAAACATACGAAATTCTTTAAAACTTAATCCCAGATATTTAAATCTATCGATCTCTAATTAATAAACGAATAGTAAACAAATAATTAATAAAATTCGTTTATAAACTAACTCGCAGCTAGATTTTTGGAGAATGAAAAGGGTTAAGAATGAGATATTCGATTTATTCGTTACATAATTAACAATTTTTTTTGGGGATTTTAGGGTTTTCATCATTTTTTGTATTTTTTTATTATATATATTTTAGAATTTTTTAGAGTTATTTTCTTTTTATTTTTTGATTATTATCTTTTTTTTGGATTTTTAGAGTTATTCTCTTTTTATGATTTTTGGATTTTCTAATTTTTTTTTAGTTTTTTTTAGTTTTTAACAAGTTATTTACAAGAAATGAGAGAGGAAGAGGTGTTATGTACAAAGAAGATATGAGGAAAAGAGAAAGATTATTTTTTTATAAAAAATTTACAAAGTAAAAAAAACAATTGTTTTGAATTTTTTTGTTTATAAAAAGAAGAGGGGGAAAAGAATTTTTTTTACAAAAAAGAGAGGGGGAAAGCGAGAATTTTTTTACAAAATATCTACAAAGTAAAAAACAACAAATTTTTTATTTTTGTTTTATAAGTTTTTTTATTATTATTATTTTTTGTGTTTTTGTTTATGAAAACAAGGAAAACATTTTTTTTTGAAGTTTTAAATTTTTTTCATTTTTTTGTATTTGTTTTTTTAAGGTTTTGTAAGTTTTTTTTATTAGTGCAAAATATAAAAGTGCAAAATAAGAAAAACACCCTCATACTTAAATGCAACATTGTCCCCAATGTTGCAATCTAAGTATGCGTACCGATAATAAACAAAGTATAATATGTACAAAAATAAAATGGGGGGGGGGCGTAGAAGTTTCCTTGAGAGGAGGTCGGGGAGGCCTGGGTTGATACCCTGCATTATTTTGAAGAAATAGCAAAATATAACATAAAAAATAAAAAAGATAAATTCGGGCAAAAGATTGCGGGCGGTAGGAGACAAGTGTGTGTGTGACTCGTAAGCTAACGTCAACAAAAACTTGACGGTTCAAAAGTTTTATTTATAAAGCTAACGTCCCCGACAATGGCGCCAAAAATTTGATGGTTAAAACTCGTGGCGCCTCGCGGGTTTTATTTAGGATAACGGTTTATATATTTTATTTTGGAAGGACGGGGCACGCAAATTTATTAATTATAAAAAAAGTTGAAACTGAGTTTTGACGAGAGGAGGCAAATGCACCTATCGCGTGTAGTACAGGATATTCCGGTGAGTAATATCGATGTCGTATTGTTCTCAGGGTCGGGTTGATTATTTCTAATCTTCCCGGGAGGGGACTATTATTTTACCGATATTTTATCTTGTGCGAATATTTTTTCTATATAAAAAACAGAAAATAAGCGTTAAAAAGATGAAGCCGATGAAGAGTTTAGCGCAACCGTATCGAATAAAATTTGAATTAAAATAAACTTTTAATAAAAAAAGATCCTAAATTTCAAATTAATTAGGGCGAAGACTTGGCCGTGGAGGTTCCACTAAAATGAGCTCACCTATCTGTAGGACTATCGCTCACCTGAACATTAAGACTATTCGACCAGACTCTCGTCCGATGAAAGATTCATCTTAATGCCCGCATTACGCTAAGTGTTGAAACCGAAAAACGATCTCTTGTGGAGTTCACCCTTGGGGAAGGGGTGATCACGCACCTACTTCACTCCTGCAATCAAAATAACAAAAGAAATAGGGAAGAACTGACCCAAGGGCTCGGAGGGGAGGACCCACCACACACCCGGAAGATCTGAGAGCGCTTCCCCTCCTTAGCCAGAGGCCGAGCTAAGGTACCCTCAGAAAGCACTTGAAAACTGGAGCAGGAGAGCGCAGGAAACATGCCTTCTGGGGTACCCCTTTGGTCCTATTTATAGTTTTCAGAATCTGAACTCCCAATAACCAAACTGAACTGACCTGAAGTTAGCAGACAACCCTTGGCTGGGTCTGCCAACAGTCAAACTCCGCTGTTTTAAAGGGCTATAGGCAGACCAGCGGGGGCAAAACAGTAAAAAGTACCTCATGGGTCCAAGCGAGCTGGGGAGCTTGGTCACCTCGACAGATCCATTTCGCCTACTGTTGTTGAGCTCCGTTGCGAGAGCGCGAGCTGGGACGACGAGCTCGCCCATCCGTTGGTCTCCATTAGTCGACCTCAGCTCGACGATTCTTGGACTAGCTCGGCGAATGCCGAGCTCACGGTCGACGAATGCCGATCTCCCGTTTGACGAATGCCGAGATCGGGCTCGGCTTCTCTACTGTCGAGCTCGCCCACTATTTTCAGCCCGATCAGTTTGGTTCCTGACGATCTTATTCGCCGGACACGGGGTTGTACATAATCCCCGCTCTTTTTGAGCTTGACAAAGCTCAGAAAGAAACATCCAACCCCAAGTGTTCGGCGAGCGCGGGGTGGACTGGAGGGAATCTTCGGGTGGGGTCCACTGCGGCTATATATATATGCACCTGCGTACCTGCCCGACTCTTGCCATTCCCTTTGCTCTAGACCTGCCAAAATGCCGATCCCCAAGGAGATCCATGAGCGCATTAACCGAGCTCGCCAGGCCTCTGCAGCTCGCGTGGCCGCCCTGACGGCGGTCCCAACCACTGTGCCGCAGGGTGGCTCTACTGAGCCTAGCTCCAAGAAGATGAAACTGTTCCCTCAGGCGGCTGAGCCCATCTACGACGACCTGAGGACCACCTTGGAGCATGGGACCGGCTCCTCCACTATGTCTGCCTCTGAAAAGGGGAGGAATATTGTCGAGATCTGCGACAGCCCAGACAGTTGCCCTGATGGTGTAGAAGACGCCGCGCCGCGAGACACCACCCCGCGAGCCAAGACCACTCTTGGGGACTCGCGGTTCATGACTCCGGAGAACCGCCACCGGGAGCCGTCCCCTCCCTTTGGTACCTTGGGGTTGAGCTCGCAGAGGCCGAGCTCGCCGGTGCGCGCCCCCTGTCCTCGGCAAGCTGTCGTGACCGCGAGGGCGGGTCTGGAAACCATCCCTATCCCGGGATTCGAGCTTCTCCCACCGGGAACTCGCGGCCCAGGTTGCGGGAAGGATCTGAGGTTCATCCCTCCCCGCATCTCCTTCGAGCTGCCGAGCTCGTCAGGTCAACTTTGCTTGGATTCCTGCCTCATGCGATTTTCCTGCATTCCTCTTTTTGTTGATTTTTGTCTCCACAGTTCCCCCCAGCCAATTCGCTGCTGAGGAATCTTCGCGGGCAGCCCACTACTCTCCCCTTCCCTCCCCAGCCGCTGGACTCTTACCTGGGCCCCGAAGTGGATCAAGGCGAGCTGACGAGGAGGGAGGTGAAGCTTCTCAAGAAGCTGTTGTGCGGGCTGCGCGAGGTGCAGGGAGTCAATGAGATGCTACAACGCGACTACGCGCGCCTTGCTGACGAGGTGCGAAGCGGCCAGGCTGGCGAGACGACGTCCCCTTCCCGGCTTCTGGATGAGATAGACGACGGTCTCTCGGTGGCGCAGAGGAATTCGGGGAGGATCCGCGAGCTGCTTCGCGCGCGGCAGTCTGGGGGGCGGGGGGTGCGATGCCGGGGTAGATAAAGGGCGGCTCCTTTGCCGAGCCGACCGGTACTCGCCTCCTAGTGTTCCCCCTGCTCGTGCGCCCCACTTTTTTATTCCTGCACTTGGTCTTTGTAATAAGTAACTTTAAAATATTCTTGGACATGCGGTATTCAAATAATATATTGCTCTGTTTGACTTAGCCTTGGTTGGGACGCGCCGGAATTCAGTGAGCTGGGGTGGCGAGTTGGGGGTGGCGAGCTGGGGCGGCGAGCTGGAGCGGCGAGCTGGGGCGGCGAGCTGAGTTGATTGGACAGCCTGACCACAGATTTATTTTTCTATAAATAGCCCCCCCACAAACCCCCGTACTGCTGCTTTTATTGCTCTCTTTCTCTTTCTTGCGCTTCTCTCTTTTTCTACTCGCGCCCCGTCTTCTTTCGCGAGCATGGGCAAGACCAACCCCGACGTTGATGGCCGCACCAAGTGCGCCCAGCACTTCACCGATTACTGCTTCTTCGAGGGGCATACCAGCGAGGAGGAGCTCGCGGAGTTCGTGGAAGAGCATGTGCCACCGGGCTTCGAGGCGCACCGACCGAGGCAAGGGGAGGCCATCAATACCTTCTACGACGATGAGCTCGCCTTCCCCATCTCTCACTTTGAGGTGGGGTTGCGCCTCCCCCCCTGGCCGGAGATCCGACAAATTTTGAAGTACTATGACGCGGTACCTGCACAGCTAAACTCCAACACCATCGCCATGATGGTGGCGTTCGCAAGCTACCTCCGGCGAGAGAGGATAGAGTTCAACCTGACAGTGTTCAGGAAACTCTTCTCTTATAAGGCGACGCCGGATGGGGTCGCTTACTTCGGCGCCTCGCTGATCAAAGTTCACGAGATCGCGAACAAGCACCATAACTGGATGACTAGGATTGCCTTTATCAAGGGCGATCTCGGCAACATCCCGTACTCGCCGCAACAGAAAGACGCAGGAGGTCTACCGCCCGCTGGCCATGTCCGGCAACGATGCAGAGCTCCACAAATACTTCCTCCACAAGGACTTCGAGGTCGCCTACCTGCGAAGGGGCCTTGACGCGCTTCTCCCTATCCTACCCGGCGAAGGTATTGTTCTCCCCGTATTGCCGAGCTCGCCCGGTGGCCGAGCTCGCCATATTGCTGTTGAAAGTGCTCCAACTCTTTCCAAGTTTTTCTTGCAGGGGAGCGGTTGATTCCCGCGAACAGTGGCAGAACTAGGATTTTAAAGTCGCACATGCACAATTTAAGTATTGTCAATTAGGGGGGTTCGAGGGGCAGCGCACCTTGAGCGGGGGTTCGGGGGCAGCGCCCCAAAATTTTTTTTTTCACAGGCGGGTGACCCTCCTAACTCCTAAGCAAACTAAAACAGAAAACCGGGGAACAAGAGTAATTGCCAATGACGTGTTCCAGCAACAAAAGAAGATGGGAGCTCCAAATCAACCCTTCACGATGGATTCCAGCAACACAATGGTGTGTACCTAACATTAAAATGCTCGAAGATTAGCACAATTGTGCGTTCAAATCAACCTTTCAAAGAAATCTGGACTGAAATCAGTGCAGATTTCAGTCCAGATTTCAAGAAGAAGAAGAAGAACCTCCTGTCCGGGGCTAGTTCGGCCCAAAACCGGTCGGGCACGTGCCGGAAGAAGAAGAAGAACCTCATGTACAGGGCTAGTTCCGCCCAAAACCGGTCGGGCACGTGCCCTACCGTGCCCAGTGCTAGTTCCGCCCATGCCCGCGAACCCGCCATTTGCGGACTCGGGGCTGCACCCTGACCCCCTTGGTCGCGAGAAGGCGGCGGAGGGGGCCTGCCGAGATAAGGCGGCCTTCTCCCAACCATCTTCCAGCAAGAGGCGTTCTGAGGATGAGGGGTCGAACCCGCCACACCGCCAGCCATTATCAAAAAAGATGAAGAAAGTCGTGCTCGCTCCGCGGGGAAAACAACAACAACAACATCAATCCAGCCCCAAATTCGTGAGCTCTCCCGAGTCCATCCCCGACGCTTCGCCGGAGAGTCCGCCGAAGGAAACCACCAGCAGGAAGCGGAAGGACGGCGAGGCTCCTGCTCCCCCTGCGGCGACCTCCCCTCCTCCTTCGGCGAAGAGGGCGGCTCGCGAGCGCGGCGCGCCGAAACAACATCCCCTCTTCAGCTTCGGGGGGCGGTAGAAGGACTCGGCGGGCGAGCCCATGGTGCAGTGGGATGAGCTGGCCCATCGGGTCTCCCTCTCCACCCTGCATCCTTCCTGGCATGACCGCGAGCCCGCCACCGGCCACGCTTACGCCATTGGCTTCGGCCTCTATGGCCGCGAGGATGCCGAGGCGTACAAGAACATGACCTTGCGACAGCTCGGCCATGAGGGTCTGCAGGCCCATCTGCGGGCCATGGAGCTCCACCACATGCTGACACGTCGTAGCTTCGGCCTCAGCAACCAACTCCAAAAAGCCGAGCAGGATCACGATGTCGCCAAGGACATGGTCGCCGACCAGTCGAGGCGGCTCGGCATTGCCGAGGGTCTCCTCGCCCAGGCCGCCGGCGGATTGGTGAGTATCGGGCTTCACCTTCTCTCTTTTATTTTGAAAAACTTTTGCGCCGGCACTAATGAACTTTTCTTTTTTCAGGACGCCAAGGCCGTCGGGGAGCTGCGGGCTCGCAATGCCGAGCAAAAGGAGGAGATCAGCCAGCTTCGCATCCAGTTTGCCGAGCTGGAGGGGGCGAATGCGAAGCTGAAGGATGAGAACCAGAATCTCACCCGCGAGGTCCGCCGTCAGGAGGAGATCTTCTTAGAGCCCAGCGACGCCGATCCTACCCTCCCCTACAAAAGGCCAAGGGTCTTTGGCGAGGTCGACCTCGCCGAGAGGCTGCAGATCAACTCCATCCATGCTGCCGAATGCACCCTCCAAATGATGAAGGACACGGGGGTGCTGGTGGAGGGATGCGAGGAGATTTCGGCCCGGGATCTGATGCCGAGCCTGTTCCCGGAGACGCCTCCCAGCGAGAAGGAAGATAGCCTTGACGTGTTGTTCGAGAAGGGTTTCCAGGATCAGTCAGGCGAAGGGGAGGACCAGCCTGGCGGGGGGGGGGGGGGGGGGGGGGGGGCTCTGGATAAAATTTCATCTCATTTGGAGATGGTTTGAGTTGAAGTCATGCAAACACTAGCCTTGCCATAATAAGGGTATTTAGTTAGGTCAAAAGTGCACTTTGAGTTTTGAGTGGCCAAATCACCTCAACAGAGTTTGAAATTGGGGCAATTGACTTGGCATGGCTTTTAACACCCTCCCATGGAAGATGTGGAGGACTGAAATAGATTTTCCCTAGGACCTAAGACCAAACCCTAAGGATGGGCTTGGGTGTCTTGTGAAGGCCATGGGGTCAAAAGACCTTGTATGGACTTGAAATTTGATAGGGGGTACTAGGGTAGCTAAAATCCTCTGTTAAAGATCTTAGAGTATGTGGAGATAGGTAGGCCCCTTAAAACCTTAACCCTAGTTTAGGGAACAAGCTTAGTGGTGATAGAATAGGGTATTAAATCTCATTGAACAGTAATGAAACTTGGGTATTGTGGTCATAGGGGTAGTATGAACCTCTGGAAATTTAATTGAGAATTTTGGATCAATAATCTTAGTACTTTCTTTATAATGTATGAGTTGGCCCTACTTAATGATTTGGATATTGTGAACTCACTGTCCATTGGAAAGTCATGAAAATTAGGCAAACGAAGTTTTAGACCACTATGCTCATGTATGAATTATATTAAAATTTTTTAAATACATGTTTACATTACCTACTTCACAAGCTCATAAATTTGGGAACTTGTAAAATAATTCTTTCAAAGCTTATTTCTTGTTGGAAATATTATAAAATTTGGCTTTTCTTTTGTTTCCTCGCCGAGGCGAGCTCCACCTGTAAATATCATTATTTAATGAAAAAGATTTTTGATCATATCCGAGCCATTCTCCATCTCTTTTTTTCTGTGTTTTGTATGTCCGCGAGCCCTTCCCCAGGCGACCTCGCATCGATAGGTACTGCGAGTAGGATAGTCGTTAGGACTCGCCCACGAGAGAATACCTTGAGTGTTCGACAATTCCCATGACTCGCCGCAGCTCGCTCGCGAGCTGTCCTTGGCTTTCCTAATCAAAAAATCGAACTCACTAAATTTGTCCAAGTAAAATAAAGCGGGGGCGGGGCGTCTCGGCGGGATCCGCCTCCCCTTGGCGTGGTCCAAGGGCCTGGCTTGCCCACAGATGACACCGAGTGACTTCCAGCCCTGCCAGCTAGGTGAGAGCCTGACAGCGGGATCTGCTCGGGGTCCACTACTAACACCATCGAGTGACTTCCAGCCCTACCAGCTAGGTGAGAGCCTGACAGCGGGATCTGTTCGAGGCCCAAGGATGACACCGAGTGACTTCCAGCCCTGCCAGCTAGGTGAGAGCCTGACAACGGGATCTGCTCGGGGTCCAAATTCACTTCACTTATTCATGCGAGCTTATTGTGACAGCATTGACGTGTTTAAAGAACTTTTATTAAAAATCAGAGCACCACTTACATGTTTCAAGGAAAAAATCGTTTCAAGTCGTCACCACTCCAGGTGAGACTTAGGTCCTCGCCCTCCACATTTTGGAGTCGATACCCTCCTGACCTTGGTGCTTCCTTTACAATGAATGGTCCCTCCCAGCTAGGGTTGAGTTTCCCCACGGTTTCTGACCTTCCCGCTGCATCCACTTTCTTTAGTAACAAGTCCCCTTCCGTAAACTGTTTGACTCTGACGTGCTTGCCAAAGTACTTAGACATCCTCTTCTTCACCTCTTCTTGCCGGACGGCGGAAAGGTCCCGCAATTCTTCCACCATGTCTAGGGAAAGCCGCAGCCGTTCCTCGTTCTCCTCCTGCCATTCTTCCCTGCCTTCCCCGGCCGCAACGACTCGAGGTGTCTGAACTTCAAATTCCACGGGGAGCACTGCCTCGCACCCATGAGAGAGCTTGAAGGGGTCTCTCCTGTAGCTGTGTTGGGGGTGGTTCTCAGGGCCTAGAGAACCGCTGGAAGCTGCTCCACCCAGCTCCCCTTCAGATTTTCCACCTTATTTTTCAGGAGGTTGACAATGATCTTGTTCGCGGCCTCTACCTGCCCGTTGCTCCTGGGGTGATGGACCGAGGAGAACTTGAGGTCGATTCCAAGCTGCTCGCAAAAACTGGTGAACTCAGCGCTGACGAACTGGGGCCCGTTGTCCGTGACAATGGCCTGGGGCAGCCCATGGCGACAGATGATCTCCCCCCAAACAAAGTTTCTGATAACCTGGGAGGTCACCTTGGCCAGCGCCTTTACCTCCAACCTCTTGGAGAAATAATCGATCATCACCAGTAGGAACCTCCTCTGCCCACTGGCCTGGGGGAACGGTCCAACCAAATCCATTCCCCAAATGGCAAAGGGCCAGGGGGCTGTGATACTTTTGAGTTGCTGAGCCGGCTGTAGCTGAAGGGGGGCAAACAATTGGCATTTGTGGCACCTTCTTGCAAATTCTGTTGCATCGCGGCCCAGGGTGGGCCAGAAGTACCCTTGTCCGACGATTCTCCCTTCCAGGGTCCGACTCTCGGAGTGGCCCCCACACTCTCCGGAGCGGACTTCCTCCAAGATTCTTTGTACCTCCCCCTCGGCCACGCAACGAGCCAACATCCCTGATAGAGTCTTCCTGTACAGCTGCCCGTCCTAGGGGAGGTTGTACGCCGACTTATGCCTGAGCTTCTTCTTATCTGCCCCCTCCGGGTACTCTCCCGTGGAGAGGAAGGTTGTGACCGGGTTCATCCATGAAGGCCGCTGATCTATCTCCATGAGCTCCCCCTCTTCGATGGAAGGGCGGAATAGGTCGGTGATGGTACCCACCACCCGAGGACCATGCTTCGCCAGTCGATCGACCTACTCGTTCTCCTCCCGAGGCACGTGCTGGATGAAAAAAGTTTGGAACGTGTCGATGACCCTCTTTACCATGGCTAAGTATAACCGCAGGGTAGGCTCTCTTGCCTCAAACTCCCCGTTGATCTGGGAAGCTACCACCATGGAGTCGGTAAGGATCTCCACGTCCAACACCCCCAGCTCCCTGGCCAGGCGCAGCCCTGCTATCACGGCCTCATACTCGGTTTGATTGTTGGTGATGGGAAAGTGTACCACCACTGCCTGCTCAATTCTAGTCCCCTGAGGGCTCTCCAAGATCACCCCCACTCCTAGGGAATGCCTCCCCGAGGCGCCATCCACCTTCACCTTCCAAGGAGTCGGACGAGTGAGCTCTTCCTCCGCCACCTCAATTACATAATCGGCCAAGAAGTCGGCCATTGCTTGAGCTTTGATCGAGAGGCGGGGAACGAAGGAAACATCGAACTCACTCAACTCCACCGACCACTTGGTCAGCCTACCAGAATGCTCCACCCCCTCGAAGATGTTGCGGAGAGAATGGTCAGTCACCACTCGGATTGAGTGTACCTGGAAATAAGGTCGCAACCTTCGGGCTGAGATGATCAGGGCGAAAACCAGCTTCTCCAAAATTGGATACCGGAGCTCGGCCTTCCTCAGGACCCGACTCACGTAGTAAATAGGGAGCTGCTTTTTCCCCTCTTCCCGAACCAGGATGAAGCTCAAGGCCTCTGCCCCGACTCCGAGATACAAAAACAATTCCCCCCCCCTCCTTGGGCCCTTGGAGCAGCGGAGCCTGGGTCAACTGCATCTTGAGGGCCTGGAATGCCTCCTCGCACTCCTTGGTCCATTCAAACCTTTGACCGCCCGTTAGTGTTTTGAAGAAGGGGGAGCACTTTTCCCCAGCCCGGGAGAGGAACCTACTCAGCCCCGCCAGTTTCCCTGTCAGGCGTTGCACCTCCTTGGTGTTCCGTGGCGACCCTAGCTCCATGATAGCCTTGACCTTGTCAGGATTCGGCTAGACCCCCGCAGGGGTGAGGAGATTCCCCAAGAACTTCCCCTACTAGCCTCGAAGACACATTTCTGGGGGTTCAATCGCATCTTGTACTTGCGCAGGGTAGCAAAGGTCTCCTCTAGGTCCTGGAGGTGGGAGTCCACATCCCGACTCTTGATCATGAGGTCATCCACGTACACCTCCAGGTTCCTCCCCTTTTCCTTTTTGAAGACCCTATCCATCATCTTCTGGTAGGTCGCCACTGCGTTCTTTATCCCGAAGGGCATCATCTTGTAATAGTAGCATCCATACCCCGTGATGAACGAGACATCCTTGACGTCCGGGGGGTGCATCGTGATTTGATGATAACCTAAAAAGGCATCTAGAAAGCTCATTACAGAAAAACCAATGGCTGAGTCAACCAGCGCGTCGATCCGAGGCAAGGGATAACAGTCCTTAGGACAAGATTTATTAAGTAAAGAGAAATCGATACACATTCGCCACCAGCCGTCTCCCTTTTGACCATGACCACATTGGATACCCAGCCGGGGTATTGGATTTCAGACACGAAGCCGGCCTTGAGAAGCTTTGCCACCTCCTCTCTGATGGGCTCTGGCAGCTTGTCCGCGGTGGACCTCTTCTTTTGTTGGACGGGGCGTGTTCCCGGGTCCAGGTTGAGGCGGTGGCAGGCCACATCCGCGTCAACCCCCGGCATCTCCGCGGCATTCCATGCGAAGATGTCCACATTCTTCTGGATGCACTCCAGCATCCTGCCTTAGTCCTCCGGGGTCAGCCCTCCGCTGACGCGGACCTTCTCCACCCTGCCTCCACGGGTGAGGACCTCCAACCCCATCACTTCCTTTGCAGCCTCCAACCTGGACTGCTCCCCCCATCCTTCAACATCCCTCTCCTCCGAGACAGGGACCTCCACCTCCACGACCATAACTTCGGCCATCTCCTCCTGATCTCCTCCTGCCGCCTCCTCCTCAGCGCAGCTCTCCACCTCCAGCTCCTCCCTGCCAGCATAACGCTCAGCCTCCTCCATCCTTCGCCCCATCTCCTCGGCTCCCTCCTGCCAATAGATAGAGTTCACGGCGGTGACATATCATTCCCACACCATTTTGGGGTCCCCCTGACCCTGACCTGAATCTCCTCTGCATTGAACTTCAAGCATTGATGGAACGATGAGGGGACGCAGCGGAAAGCGCTGATAAGGGGCCTCCCGAAGATGGCGCTGTAGCTGCTGGGGGCATCCACGATGACGAACCTGCAGTTCCTGGACTGCCCCTAGGGTGACATGGAGGCCGACTCCTCCCTCCACTTCCTTCCTCTCCCCCGAAAACCCGAACACGGGTCCATCCGAGGCCAGCACCCTCTTCGCGTCCACCTTCATCGCATCAAACGCCTTCTTAAAGACGATGTTGTCGGAGCTTCCATTGTCAACGAGGTTCTGAGAGACGGTAAAATTTTTGATGGCTGTCTGGATGACCAGCGCATCACAAAATGGATCCTCGTGATCCGCCATGTCGCTCGTAGAGAAGGTGATCCTCTCTTCTGGGGGTGGGGGTTGGGATGTGGAGGCAACGCTACGACGATACATGGTGTGGAGGCTCGTCTCTAGGCCTGCCTCCAGCCCAGTCGACGGTCGGGCTCCTGATGCCCCCACCTAGGCTGCTGCTGCCCCTGGAGCTGCCTTTGCTCCCTCTGCCGGGGCTCTCCTCTCCTCTCCTTCTGTCCTCTTCCTCCTCTCGACTCCTTCTCCTCCTTCCTGGCCTACCTGGCCAGCTTCCGCGCAAACTCCGGGTTTGACGCCTCCCCGTCAACTTCTCTCGCCGCCCTCTCCATCAGCTCCTCGTAGGAGAGTGGGGGGGGGATTCTCTTCATCTCCATCCTGAAGAATCCCTACTGCAGGCCCAGGGTAAAGGTCATCATCAAACTATGGCCTGACATCTCCTGGACCTGAGTAACCTCCTATTGGAACCGGTCCACGTAGCTCCCCAGCATCTCATTCACCCCCTGCTTGATGTGGAACAGGGACTCCGACTCCTTCTTCCTCCTCTTCGAGGTAGTGAACCTCAGCATGAACCCCCGGCGCAGGTCCTCGAAGCAGTAGATGGAGCTAGCTGGTAGCTGGTGAAACCACTCCCTTGCCTTCTCCTTGAGGGTGATAGCGAAGAGTCGACATTTAACCTGTCCGACATCTGCCGGATTGAAACTACATCCTCGAACCATTGAACGTGTTGGACCGGGTCTCCCTTCCCGGTGTAGTAGGACATCTCGGGTTCCCTGAACCTCTCTGGAACTGGAGCTGAAGAGACCAACTCGCTGAAGGGGCTACCTCCCCCTGCTGGGCGAGCTGGCGAGTCTCGCGAGCCTAGCTCGCCGAACCGGCCTCGGCCTGCCGAGCCGGGGAAGAGCTCGCGCCCGGGGAGCTTGCACCCCCGGGCCTCCTTGGCCACTTCCTTCACAGCTCGCCTGCCGGGGGGCGTCTTCGCCCAGAGAGGGGGCGACCGCGATCTGGGCTGCCGGAGTCGAGCACTCGGCCCACGTGCCGAGTGCGAACTTGACGATGGTTCAACACCTCATTCCTGAAATCCTCGAACATCCCCACCGTGGCGAGAGGCGTGGGGGGGGGGGGGGGCGAGTCCGGCCTGTCAGATCCATGTCCTTCTGTCATCGGGCTCGCTGAAGCTTTTCTATACTGACCACGCTCCACGCTCACCGCACCAAAATGTTGAAACTGAAAAACAATCTCTTGTGGAGTTCACCATTGGGGAAGGGGTGATCGCGCACCTACTTCACTCCTACAAGCAAAACAACAAAAGAAACACGGAAGAACTGACCCAAGGGCTTGGCGGGGAGGACCCACCACACACCCGGAAGATCTGAGAGCGCTTCCCCTCCTTAGCCAGAGGCCGGGCTAAAGTACCCTCAGAAAGCACTTGAAAACAAGAGTAGGAGAGCGCATGAAGCATGCCTTCTGGGGTACCCCTTGAGTCCTATTTATAGTTTTCAGAATCTGAACTGCCAATAACCAAACTGAACTGACCCGAAGTTACCAGAAAACCCTTGGCTGGGTCTGCCAACAACCAAACTCTGCTGTTTTGAAGGGTTATAGGCAGACCAGCGGGGGCAAAACAGTAAAAAGTACCTCATGGGTTCAGGCGAGCTGGGGAGCTTGGTCACGTCGGAAAATCCAATTCGCCTACTATTGCCGAGCTCCGTTGCGAGAGCGCGAGCTGGGAATGCGAGCTCGCCCATTCGTTGGTCTCCATTAGTCGACCTCAGCTCGAAGATTCTTGGACTAGCTCGGCGAATGCCGAGCTCGGGCTCCGCTTCTCTACTGCCGAGCTCGCCCACTATTTTCAGCCCAATCGGTCTGGTTCCTGGCGATCTTATTCGCCGGACACGTGGTTGTACACTAAGAACCCCGCTATTGAGTGGGGAACCCAATCCGGTAGAGTTGCGCGCCTTCCTCTCTCGAGGGTTAGTGCGGAACTCCCTTTACCCAGGGGTGATCGGTCCATACGCACGGCCTCTCGGCTAGCTAGCATATGCACTACGAAAATAGAGCACACACATCGATATGTGGTTCTACGCGTTGTAGACCCAGAGTAAATCTTAAGTAATTTAATTAATT
Organism: Platanthera guangdongensis; assembly: GCA_039583875.1. Taxonomy (NCBI): domain Eukaryota; kingdom Viridiplantae; phylum Streptophyta; class Magnoliopsida; order Asparagales; family Orchidaceae; genus Platanthera; species Platanthera guangdongensis. Next base: position 53,406,691 of record CM077162.1, on the reverse strand, counting down.
AGAAAAACAGGACCTTTAATTATTTAAAGCGATTTTATCTGTGCCAATGTTCTTCGGTACTGAGGGCTAAGAGCGGTTAGCCACTCATTGAAATGAGGACGGCTTGCGGGAAAAAGCGATAAAATTAAAGCAGAAAATGAAAGCTAAAAATGAAAGCGATAAAAGAAAGCAGTAAAAAAAGCAGTAAATTGCGAGGCTTACTCAAACGAGTAGGCGGGAAATGAAAGCAGTAAAAGTGCGAGTCCTATTCAAATGAGTAGACAGTAAATGAAAGCAGGTCCTACTCAAACGGGTCAGAGAAAATAAATGCACTCACACACGCACTCTGCAAAAATGAAAACTCATTCACACAAGTCCTACTCAAATGAGTTGGCGGAAAATTAAAGTGAATCCTACTCAAACGAGTAGGAGAAAATAAATGCGCACACGCACGCACTCGACAGGAATGAAAACGCACACACTCAACAGAAATAAAAACACACTCACGCACTCTACTGAAAGGAAAACACACGCACACACTCGACTGAAAGTAAAACACACACACTCGACATGAAATAAAACTCACACACGCACTCTACAAAAATTTAAAACCCCCCCACACACTTTACGAAATTAAAGAAAACGATAAAAATCCAACTCATACACTCACGCGCACGTACAAAAAAAACGAAAACAAAGTGTTCTAAAAATTAAAATAACTATATTTTTACCGGTGGAATGTGTTAGAAATGCGTAAAAGTAGAAATTAAAATTAACCGAGCAAAAGTTTCTGAAAATAAAGGGGAAATCAAAATGCTCGAAAAATTAAAACAAATACATTTCTACTGCTAGAATGTGGTAGAAATGCATAAAAAGAAGATAAAAAAATTAAACAAGGAAAAGTTTTAAACAAAAATTCAAGTGCTCAAAAAATTAAAACGACTAAATATTCATTCTTATAACTCCGTAAAAGTGCTAAAAAATTGGAAATAAAGTAAAAGAAATGAAAAGTTTTACGACCTAAACAAGAAAATCTAAGTTAGAGAAAAATAAAAATCACTTTGAAAATATTTTTACGGATCTATAGGAATGAATAAAAAGTTATAAAATCCGAAATCTAAACAAATCTAAGTAAAAAATAACGAAAACATAAAAATATAAAGCTATACTCATACACACACACACGCATTTTAAAGACAAAAAAATAAAGATAAAACAAAGAAAAAATAAGATTGCTTAGAGAGTGGGCACATAGATGAAATCCAAATTCATAGAAATGGAGAAAATCTACAATTTTATTAATCTAAAAAGGAGATTACAAAGCTAAAAACAAAAATAAAGGAGAGGGGAAGAAATTCCCTTGCATAGCCTTTGGAATCATCTAAGCAGTCTAAGACCTTATGCAAAATGGTCCAAAAAGAACAGCAGCTCTTACAGAAAATTTGAATTTATAGGCAAAATTTTTGGGTACACGCCTACGGACACGGGTGTGTAGGGGACGTGTAAGCACTATTCATGATGTGATCCGGTGATGTGACGCTGGTTTGACGTTGCGGTTGTACACGGGGGATGTCACGGGCGTGTCTCTGCTGACGCGGGTGTGTCGGAGGGCGTGTCCAGCAGGTGGATCTGGGTCGGGTCGATCGGGGAGCGGCGTGTCATAAAGTCGCCGGCGACGTCTTGTCGGGCCAGGAGGAGGAGTCACACCCGTGTCGCATCTTGACACGGGCATGTCGGGTCGGGTCGACGAACGTCGACCGCGAAATCGTCGATCTGGCGTGACACGAGCTTGGTCACGGGCGTGTCACATTTGACACGGGCGTGTCAGAGGGCATGTCCTGCAATTCTTTGACTTTGGCTGATTTCACTGGAATTTGAAGTACCACGCCTAGGTCACGGGCGTGATCTGAAGTACACGGGCGTGTACTTAGGATTTTTGGCAGATTTCTGTAAAATTTCAGAAAAAATTTAATACACTAAGTTAAATCAATATTTACAAAAAAAACATTTTATTAAAGAAATTTAACTAAAAAAACGAAAAGAAACTAAAACGAATTATTTATTGTACGTAAACATACGTATATTTACAACTCATCATGTTGCTGCAGGGACATGACCTAAATAACTAATAGTTCAATGTGTTGTGAGCATGCTTCTTTTGAAGGAGATACATGAGATTCACACTGTGATGGAATAGTGAGAATCCCTATATATAGAGACTACCCTGCCCAAGGCGGATAAAGGATATGAAAACATTGTAGGAGAAGTAGAAGATGCCCAACCAGAAAATGAATTTAGAGTGGAAACCATTCCCGTTAGAAGTCAATGGGGGAAACCATTCCTGTTAGAAGCCAAACCCATTCATGTTAGAAGCCAATAGTGGAAACCATTCCTTCTAGAAGCCTATAATGGTGGAAACCATTCCTGTTAGAAGCCTAGGGTGGAAACCATTCCTGTTAGAAGTCTAGGTTGGAAACCATTTCGGTTAGCAAGTAGATAACCAAAAGACTATATTCAGGTCAGAGATTGTACAAAAATCATGTGCAATTTATGCCGATTGAAAGAATGAATGTCATGGTTGAGGTCGTTTTCTTAGCTAACCAATAGGCTGCCCCAAAATATCGCCGCCCCCGACAAATGTCGCCCCCCCCCCCCCCCCCCCCCCCCCCCCCCCGACAAATGTCGCCCCCCCCCCCCCCCCCCCCCCCCCCCCCCCCCCGACAAATGTTATGACCAATGTTGCCCACCACGACCAATGCCTCCCCCCATGACAAATGTCCTAGCCCCCCACAACAAATGCCCCCCCCCCCCCCCCCCACCCCCCCCCCCCCCCCGACAAATGTCTCTCCCACAACAAATGTCGCCCTCACGACAAATATCGTCCCCACGACAAATGTCCCCTCACGAAAAATGACATCTCTCACGTCATTGCACTCACAAAGGGCCAAAGGCCCGTGCATGTCACTTGTGTGTGTATATATATGTCTGTGCGCGTGCGCGCGTGTACATGAAATTGTATTTTGCTCCTTAATGAGAAGAAATGAAATTCTTGTGTTTCATTTTTTTGCTTTTGTTATAAAACTCCATGATGTAATGATTAGAGCGTCAAGTTCTCTAATTGGCATTACAGTAATAACCTTATACACAGTATAATGAAAGTTGATAATACTAAAATGCACAAAAAGAAATACATTAATGATATGTATACACTTTACAAACAAGTCACACACGTGCTCAGATGATCGACCTCACTACATGCGAGCTCTCTCAGAGATGGGATGATCTTTATGAATTATCTTGTATTCGCAGTTAATTATGTATTGGACTTTTATATATTGTGTACTATATAGTAAGTCTCCATCTATATAAGGAGCTCTCAGGATGAAAGGAGATTATGTTGGATCATTGTTTAGTCTTGGGCTTTCCTTGGAGAGAAGTCTCTTAAAGGGATCATTCTCTCGAGAGATTAGGTCGAGCTTTGTTGAAATTTGTGAAGTGGAAGTGGGTGACGGGACAGGCCGCGCGGCCTGTGGCGGACAGCTTTGGCGGACTGGGCGGACTGGGCGGACTGAGGTTTGCGGCCTGGTGAAAAGTCTGGTGGAAGCCGGCTGTGTTCTGAGCGGGTTGTTGCATAGAGAGGCTTGCGGACTGGTGCTTTGCTCAGAGGCCGCGGGTGTAAGCTTGCGCTGATAGGCGGGTTGGCTCGAGTTCGCGGGAGGCTTGCGGACTGGCGTGTCCGCGGTTTGGGCTGTTGCGGACTGAGCCTAGAGCTTGGCTGAGGCCTTGTCGAGCTCTGGTGTTACAGCAGGTCTTGCTGTGGAGACCGGTTGGCGGACTGGTGTTTGGAGTCCGGGAGGATGCTACTGCGTTGGACAAGTGCGAGGTGCTCGCGGACTGGTGGCGGTCTGTGCTAGGCTGTTTGGCGGACGAGGACTTGTGTCCGCCATGCTCGCATTGTTCCTTGATGGTTTTGGGCTTGGTCACACCTTGTGCCAAGTTCATGGTGTCCGTCGTATCCGCCAAGTCCGCTGTGACCGGGCGGTCTGTTGCTAGCTGCCTTTGGTCGTGGACTTGTGGCGGATTGAGGTGTGGGTCTTGCGGACTGCCTCGGGTTGGTGCGGACAGCTATTGAAGGGGGTTGCTGTCCTACAGTGGTTGGAGCTTTGCGGGCTGATGCCTTGTCCGCTTAGCTCAGGCGGACTGGAGCGGGTTCGTCTATGGTTGTCTTGCTCCTGGCGATTTTCCTTGGTGACCGGCTAAGTCCTCGCGGACTGAGCGGACGGTCGTTTGTATTCGCGCGGACTGGGGCGGTGTCGCTATCTCTTGGGCGGTGACCACACTCCTCACCTGGCCTATAAATAGGACCCCCCTGGCACATCTACAGTAACCTAAGTAACGTGAGTGAACAGTAAGTTGGGTTGAGCGAAGTGCTGCAGTCTGTGTTTGCCAGTCCGCGCGGATTGTTTCAGGCTGACGGTTTGCTGTGTGCAGGTCGCGCGGATAACTTCAAGGAGCCAGGAGTTTGGCTGTGACTTCGGTCAGTGCTTGGAAGTGTGCGGTCTCTGCGGACTCAGCAGGAGGTCGCTCTGCGGCTTGTCAGTTCTGTTTCAACTTTGCCAGCTTCAATAACCTGTCCGCCGGCTTCAGGCGGGTAGGGGTGTTCCTCAGTTCGGGTTCAGCAGGAGGCGAATAACGGTGTGTCCGCGCGGCCTCGCGGCCTCGGCGGACTCCGTGGTATTCAGCGGATTGCAGCATAGCTCGGGCGGCCTCGGCGACCTCGGCGACCTCGGCGGACTCCGGTTCTGTCCGCCCGGCTTGTTTTTTGGTTCTTTCTGTTTACAGCTGTAATACTAGCGAAATCATGTCTCGCTATGTATGTCTCGGATTTTAAAGAAGTGAATGCATAAAAAGATCTTCTTGTGCTTCCATTATTTTGTTGGGTGAAACCTTAGTACTTGGGCTTTCCGTTGTAACGCCCCGAAACTCAAAGGAGCAAAGGGGGACGTTTTGGGCCAGTTTTGGTTTCTGGCTGACGGCACACGGCCTGGGACACGGGCGTGTCCCAGGGCGTGTCAAGTGTGTGCCGACACTTAGTCGCGAAGTCGTCGAGTTATACTCGACGATTCGTCGAGAAAGGGCACACGGCCTGCGACACGGGCGTGTCGCAGGGCGTGTCGACCCGTGTCGACACTTAGCCGTGAAATCGTCGAGTTATTCTTGACGATTCGTCGAGAATGGGCACACGGCCTGCGACACGGGCGTGTCGCAGGGCGTGTCGACCCGTGTCGACGATCGTCAAGGTGAAATCGTCGAGATTCACTCGACGATCGTCGAGACAAGGCACACGGCCTAGGACACGGGCGTGTCCAAGGCCGTGTCATCCAGTCGTCGTTCTCCCCTCGACGAAATGCCCCGTGTACACGGCCTGGGGCCCAGGCGTGTCAATGTGACACGGGCAAGGACACGGGCGTGTCCTAGAACCCGTGCAGTGCTCGGGTTGGAAACGGGGGAAAATCATGGGGTACACGGCCGGCTACACGGCCGTGCCAGCTGGAACACGGGCGTGTCAACTCGAACACGGGCGTGTTCGATACCCGTGTGCGTGTTCAGAAGATTCGATTTTGACGGCGAATGCGGCACACGGCCTGCGACACGGGCGTGTGCCAGGCCGTGTTCGGCCCAGATTGGGCATTTCAGCCCCGAATCAAAGCCGCTCGTTTTCTTAGGTTGAGATCCGACGGCTAGGGATGGTTCCTGAGAGTATATACTCGTGTTTGACTTAGAAAAATCCACACTTTTCACCCTTTTCATCTCTCCAAACCCTTGGAGAAAGAAGAGCTAAGGCAAGAGGAAGAGGAGCTAGATCCGCCATTGGAGGAGCTTCAGAGCTCCGAATCGCAAGCCGACTCCGGATCCACGGAGGCAACGCAAGTGCGGTGATTTCTATCCGATTACATTTCGATGGCGCCAAAGAGGAACGCAAGGGTAACGATCCTCACTTGTGAGCATGATAGCTCTCTTTCTTAGCATAGGAAGCCCTCTCTCGCGAGTTTGCGAAGAGTTGGAGGCGTTCCTTCGGGTAGATATGTAAAGTCCCCGTTGTTTAGCGTCCGTATGCGAGAACGGACATAGGCATTTTGGTTGAAGCCTACCCGGACATGTTAGTCCGGATCGGTGATGTTGCATTGCATAAGGCTGGAGAAGACTCCGTGCTATTTGGTGTTTTCGGGTTTTCTACGCGGTAGATTGCAGCAGGGAGCCTTGGGGACTAACCCAAAGGTGCACCCGGAAAACTGGGCGGACACGAGGTCTTGCCAACTTGGTGGCTTGGAAGCCAACTTGAACGTAACCGGTTATGTGACTTGTGATGAAAATGGGACTCGGTAGAAGTTTGACCTGCGCATATGGTTTAAATTACCGTTGCGGGCGCATATGGTTTAAATTACCGTTGCGTTGTGAGCACGGGTTAGATGGAACCGTACCCACTCTATGTCGTTCGGATTAGGGCCGTTGGCATAGATGAGGGTCTTCGGCGGTCTATGGTTTTAATTACCGTGACCCATGCCAGGAAGACAAACTGCTCATTGTTTGGCCGTCCAAGAGAGGATGGCGGTGAGTCGGCAGACTTAGACTGCGTTCACCAAGAATGTGCCCTGAGTGCACGGGGTGTGTGGCCGTTGAGCCTCCGCCTGTGATGAAATGACTATATTTATAATGCTCGCTTATGCTAATGAAATGCAGGGAAGGAGCATCGCCGCCCCGAGTTGGGGGCGGGATCGTTATAATTTGGTCAGCATTGCTGACCGTTGCTTTGTTTGCCACCGTGCGGTGGTTTGTTTGCTTGCAGGTGCAGCTGGACCGAGCGGTCAATAGCGGGCTAAAGCCCTTTTTGCGAAGCTGGCCCTCGAAGGCCCAAGTGAAATGTTTTCTATTTTTATTCATGTATGGCCGGCCTGCGTGCCGAGGTTGGTAAATCATGTAACGGACAAGTGAAACTTTTTGTAAGGCCTTAAGGCCAATGTTTGGGTATTTTTGTATACATTCCTAAATGTTGTATTAGTGGACATTCGTGCTCTTATGCTGGGTTCTTGTGTACAACTTATATTAACTGCTTCCGCTAGAATGCTCTGTGTAGGACGTTGAGATTGGTTGGATGGTTTCCATAAGTAACCACCCGGTCTGTCTGTGGTATATGGCGTCGGGCCCCGGCCGGACCTACTGCTATATGCTTTATGCGACGGATAGGGGGCGTTACAATTTGGTATCAGACTACTGGTTTTGGTCGGGCTTAAACGGAATTCGTGGTCGAATTCTTTTTAAGGGGTGGTGAGCACATTGTGTGCGTCATCGTTATAACAGGTAAAAGAACCCATGAATGTCCACTTAGGAATGAAAATACTCGTGTTTGAGGAACCTGCGTGTTCCTATAATTGCTGTTTGCAATGTTATTTGGTCGCTTAACGGTGTTTTGTACCACTATAGGTGACCCGAAGTGGTGTTGGGCCGTCAGAACGCCGAGGTTCTGAGGCTAGTAGTGCACCAGACGTTGCTCCAGCAACACCTTTGTCGGCTGAAAATATACGATTGGTGGCTGAAGCGGTGTTGGCCGTGATAAATGCGCAGCCTGGGAGGCAAGCGCAGCAGCCCGCTCCTGTGATGGAGCAAGTACCTCTTCAAGAGGCCGAGCCGAGGAGGATGGAGCAAGTGGTTGTAGAACCAATAGTGCCAAGGAGGGCGACTGAGAGGCAGTTGAAGCATGTAATGAGCTTTAACCCTCCGTTATTCTCGGGGTTGGGAACCCCATCGCAGGCTGAAGACTGGCTCTCTAGGGTGAAGAGAGTCATGACAGCGACGGAGACGGAGGAGTGGCAAATGACCACCATCGCTACGTTCCTTCTGGATGGGGAAGCGAGGATGTGGTGGGAAGGTTTGGAGCTGCATCATTTGAGAGGTAGACAACTGATAGACGTTCCGATGGAAGAGTTCTCGGAATTGTTCTTAGCAAGATACCTCCCTTCTACTCAGAGGATTTTAATGGAGAATGAGTTCCTGAAGTTGGTGCAGGGTGAGAGGAGCGTGGATGAATATCTCCACGAGTTTACGCGGTTGAGTCGTTATGCTAGCTCCATCATCATGGATGAGGAGCGCAAGACTAATCGTTTTTATGAAGGCTTGAGGGATGAGCTGAGATTGTTACTGTCGGGGCCAATGACGCAGGGTTTCTTAACCTTGGTCAATACTGCCCGGTCCTTGGAGAAGGACATGAAGAGTGTACAAGCGAAGAAAGGCTTGGGCGAGAAGAAATCTGGGTTCAAAGTGCCGACTACTTCAAAGTCTGGCTATCAAAGATTCTTTAAGAAGCATAGGACTTCGGGTCCAGCTCCTTCTGGTGCTTCTGGGGCGACTACGAGTCGGACCCCGGGCGCGTGCTTCACTTGTGGCAAGACGGGGCATTTCGCCCGTGATTGTTGGAGCGGACGTCCTAAGTCCGAAAGGAGGCCAGGAGCTACCTACGAAGAGAAGGGAAAGGCGGTGGAGTCGACCGCATCTCACTATGCTCCGGCCCAACCAAGGGTTTACAATCTTGGCCAACAGGAGGCCATTAAACAAGCTGACGTGGTGACAGGTACGGTTTAATTTATAGCAAGTCAATTCCTTTATATGCTTGTTATGTATATGTTACCTTACCACTGCTTGTTTAGGATTTGTAATGATTTGTGAAAATCCCGCACGAGCACTCTTCGATACGGGAGCTTCACACTCCTTCTTGTCCGAAGGATTTATATCACGCATCGGAGTCCCTTCTTCGATGGCGAAGGACAAGTTGGATGTGTTGTTGCCCAATGGGTGTTCGATGCGAGCGGTTAGGATCTGCGAGGTTAAGACTCGTATTGGAGAGCAGGAGTTCGACCTGCGGGCGTCTTTACTTCCGTTAGTGGAGTTCGACGTCATATTTGGCATGGACTGGCTCTCGGAGCAGCAGGCCCATATAGATTGCGGTAGCAAGGAAGTCAAGCTGGGAGCGAGTCGTGAGACGACTTTTACGGGCTTAAAGGGGTCGAGCAAGACGTTGATGTCTGCTCTTCAGGTGGTGAAGGCGGTTCGTGCTGGAGCAGAACTGTTCTTTACACTAGTGGAGGTTGCAAAGCCGAAGCCCGCGTTGGATTGTATTTCAGTGGTATCGGAATACCCTGATGTGTTCCCCGCAGATCTTCCTGGAGCCCCGCCTCAACGGGAGATAGATTTTACGATCGAGCTAGTGCCAGGTGCAAAGCCTGTGTCACGATCTCCGTATCGGCTAGCGCCTAAGGAAATGGCGGAGCTGAAAGTTCAACTGCAAGAGTTGTTGGAGCAAGGGTATGTGCGCCCGAGTTCTTCGCCTTGGAGCGCACCGGTCCTCTTTGTTAAGAAGAAGGACGGAAGCTTGAGATTGTGTATTGATTATCGGGAGCTAAACAAGCTGACTGAGAAGAATAAGTACCCGATCCCTAGGATTGATGATCTCTTTGATCAGTTAGTCGGGTCGACGGTGTACTCGAAGTTAGATCTCAAGTCTGGGTACTATCAGCTGCGGATAAGGGAGAGTGATATCCCGAAGACAGCGTTTAGTACGAGATACGGGCATTATGAGTTTACGGTCATGCCGTTTGGGCTGACTAATGCGCCGTCGGTGTTCATGGATTTGATGAACAGGACGTTCAGGGAGTACTTGGACCATTTCGTGATCGTCTTCATCGACGATATTTTGGTGTACTCGCAAAGTGAGGAAGATCACTTCAAGCATCTTCATTTGGTGCTGGAGACGCTAAGGAGAAACCAGTTGTATGCCAAGTTCTCGAAGTGCGAGTTTTGGCTATCCTCAGTAGCGTTCCTCGGGCATATAGTGAGTGGAGAGGGTATTGCGGTGGATCCGGCGAAGATTGTTGCGATACGGGAGTGGCCTGAGCTTGCTACGGTAGCAGAAGTCCGGAGCTTTTTGGGGCTTGCCGGTTATTATAGGCGCTTCGTAGAGAACTTCTCGCGGATAGCGCTACCTCTCACTACTTTGACGAGGAAGGAGCATAAGTTCGTTTGGACGCCGGAGTGCGCGCGAGCTTTTGAGGAATTGAAGTGTCGGTTGACCACGGCGCCTGTGTTGAGTTCGCCGGTTGGGACCGAAGGCTATGAGATATATAGCGATGCTTCAGGCAGCGGTTTGGGTTGTGTGCTACTGCAGCACGGAAGCGTGATAGCTTATGGCTCGAGACAGCTAAAAGTGCACGAGAGGAATTATCCGGTCCATGACTTGGAGTTAGCGGCCGTGATTTTTGCCTTGAAGCTGTGGAGACACTATTTGTACGGTGTGAAGATTGATATCTACACCGATCACAAGAGCCTAAAGTACCTGATTGATCAGAAGGATCTGAATATGCGGCAGCGTAGATGGATGGAGTTCCTTAGGGGACTATACATTCAAGATCCACTACGTGCCTGGCAAAGGGAATGCGGTTGCGGACGCGTTGAGTCGTCGAGCCCCAGCTCAAGCGAATTGGCTATCAGTGCATGATGAGCGGTTGGTGCAGGAGCTGGAGGCGTTGGAGATTGTTTGTGTGGATAGACAATCTAGTGCTGAAGCAGTGCTGAATTGGACTGAAGTCCAATATGACCTGGCTGATCGGATTCGGCAGGCTTTGGATATGGATGCTCATATGAAGCAGTTCATGATAGAGGCTTTGGATGGGTCAAATTCCCAATTCGTTGTAGGAGGACGGATTGCTGTGGAAAGACGGTCGTCTGTGCGTCCCAAGCGTGGGCAATTTACGGGTGGAGTTGTTGTACGAGGCACACCATACCAAGGTACTCGATTCACCCGGGGAGCACGAAGATGTACCGCGATGTAAAGAAGCTATTTTGGTGGCCGGGTTTGAAAAAGGATGTGGCGCTATACGTAGCGAAGTGCCAAACCTGCGCCTTAGTAAAGGCGGAGTGCCAAAAGCCGGGAGGATTTCTTAAGTCCTTGCCTATTCCGGAGTGGAAATTTGACGACATCTCTATGGACTTTGTGCACGGTTTGCCAAGGTCGCAAAAGGGGAACGACGCCATTTGGGTGGTCGTGGATCGATTAACGAAGGTGTCGCATTTTATTCCGCATAGGAAGGACGATCCGGTGGAGAAGCTGGCGAAGCTTTATGTGGATAATATAGTACGGCTTCATGGTGTGCCCCGCAGCATCGTGAGTGACCGAGATGGGCGGTTCACGTCCAATGATTGGAGGCTGGTGCAGCAAATGTTGGGAACAAAGCTGAAGTTTAGCACAGCCTTCCATCCGCAAACGGATGGGCAGACCGAGAGGGTCAATAGAACCATGGAAGACATGCTTCGCATGTGTGTTTTGGACTTTGGAAAGCAATGGGAGGACCACCTTTATTTGGTGGAGTTCGCATACAACAACAGCTACCAAGCAAGTATTCAGATGGCACCTTTCGAGGCCCTATATGGTAGAAGATGTCGCACGCCGTTGTCTTGGTTAGAAACGGGCGAGTCGAAGTTGTATAAGCGATCGGAAGTGGATGATGCTACTTCTTTGGTGAGAACCATTCGGGAGAGGTTACTCATCGCTCAGGACCGGCAAGCAAAGTACTATAATGCCAAGCACAGGAACGTGGAGTTCGCTGTGGGTGATTATGTGTAACTAAAGATCAAGCCGTTCAAGGGTGTCTCGCGGGTGCGACGATTGAAAAAGCTAAGCCCGAGGTACCTTGGACCGTTTGAGGTTCTGGAGCGAGTTGGAGAAGCGGCCTATAGGTTGAAGCTTTCTGTGGAGCTAAGTGGTTTACACGATGTATTCCACATTTCGGTGCTTCGGAAGGCGGTGCAAGAGCCTACGCAAGTGATCGCGGTCGATCAAGTGCCGGTGGATAGTGGGCTAACGACAAAGGTAAAGCCCGTGCGGATTGAGGACTCGGAGGTCAAGCGGCTACGCAATAAAGAGATCAGGATGGTCAAGGTCCGATGGGACAATTGCGGTCGTGAGGAGCTCTCCTGGGAGCGAGAGCAGACTATGCTTGACGAGTATCCGGAGTTGTTCCGCTCAGGTACAAATGTTGTTTTTGTATATCTTTCCTTTATGTAATTTCGTGGGCGAAATTCTTTTAAGAGGGGGAGTTGTAACGCCCCGAAACTCAGAGGAGCAAAGGGGGACGTTTTGGGCCAGTTTTGGTTTCTGGCTGACGGTACACGGCCTGGGACACGGGCGTGTCCCAGGGCGTGTCAAGTGTGTGCCGACACTTAGTCGCGAAGTCGTCGAGTTATACTCGACGATTCGTCGAGAAAGGGCACACGGCCTGCGACACGGGCGTGTCGCAGGGCGTGTCGACCCGTGTCGACACTTAGCCGTGAAATCGTCGAGTTATTCTCGACGATTCGTCGAGAATGGGCACACGGCCTGCGACATGGGCGTGTCGCAGGGCGTGTCGACCCGTGTCGACGATCGTCAAGGTGAAATCGTCGAGATTCACTCGACGATCGTCGAGACAAGGCACACGGCCTAGGACACGGGCGTGTCCAAGGCCGTGTCATCCAGTCGTCGTTCTCCCCTCGACGAAATGCCCCGTGTACACGGCCTGGGGGCCCAGGCGTGTCAATGTGACACGGGCAAGGACACGGGCGTGTCCTAGAACCCGTGCAGTGCTCGGGTTGGAAACGGGGGAAAATCATGGGGTACACGGCCGGCTACACGGCCGTGCCAGCTGGAACACGGGCGTGTCAACTCGAACACGGGCGTGTTCGATACCCGTGTGCGTGTTCAGAAGATTCGATTTTGACGGCGAATGCGGCACACGGCCCTGGACACGGGCGTGTGCCAGGCCGTGTTCGGCCCAGATTGGGCATTTCAGCCCCGAATCAAAGCCGCTCGTTTTCTTAGGTTGAGATCCGACGGCTAGGGATGGTTCCTGAGAGTATATACTCGTGTTTGACTTAGAAAAATCCACACTTTTCACCCCTTTTCATCTCTCCAAACCCTTGGAGAAAGAAGAGCTAAGGCAAGAGGAAGAGGAGCTAGATCCGCCATTGGAGGAGCTTCAGGAGCTCCGAATCGCAAGCCGACTCCGGATCCACGGAGGCAACGCAAGTGCGGTGATTTCTATCCGATTACATTTCGATGGCGCCAAAGAGGAACGCAAGGGTAACGATCCTCACTTGTGAGCATGATAGCTCTCTTTCTTAGCATAGGAAGCCCTCTCTCGCGAGTTTGCGAAGAGTTGGAGGCGTTCCTTCGGGTAGATATGTAAAGTCCCCGTTGTTTAGCGTCCGTATGCGAGAACGGACATAGGCATTTTGGTTGAAGCCTACCCGGACATGTTAGTCCGGATCGGTGATGTTGCATTGCATAAGGCTGGAGAAGACTCCGTGCTATTTGGTGTTTTCGGGTTTTCTACGCGGTAGATTGCAGCAGGGAGCCTTGGGGACTAACCCAAAGGTGCACCCGGAAAACTGGGCGGACACGAGGTCTTGCCAACTTGGTGGCTTGGAAGCCAACTTGAACGTAACCGGGTTATGTGACTTGTGATGAAAATGGGACTCGGTAGAAGTTTGACCTGCGCATATGGTTTAAATTACCGTTGCGGGCGCATATGGTTTAAATTACCGTTGCGTTGTGAGCACGGGTTAGATGGAACCGTACCCACTCTATGTCGTTCGGATTAGGGCCGTTGGCATAGATGAGGGTCTTCGGCGGTCTATGGTTTTAATTACCGTGACCCATGCCAGGAAGACAAACTGCTCATTGTTTGGCCGTCCAAGAGAGGATGGCGGTGAGTCGGCAGACTTAGACTGCGTTCACCAAGAATGTGCCCTGAGTGCACGGGGTGTGTGGCCGTTGAGCCTCCGCCTGTGATGAAATGACTATATTTATAATGCTCGCTTATGCTAATGAAATGCAGGGAAGGAGCATCGCCGCCCCGAGTTGGGGGCGGGATCGTTATAATTTGGTCAGCATTGCTGACCGTTGCTTTGTTTGCCACCGTGCGGTGGTTTGTTTGCTTGCAGGTGCAGCTGGACCGAGCGGTCAATAGCGGGCTAAAGCCCTTTTTGCGAAGCTGGCCCTCGAAGGCCCAAGTGAAATGTTTTCTATTTTTATTCATGCATGGCCGGCCTGCGTGCCGAGGTTGGTAAATCATGTAACGGACAAGTGAAACTTTTTGTAAGGCCTTAAGGCCAATGTTTGGGTATTTTTGTATACATTCCTAAATGTTGTATTAGTGGACATTCGTGCTCTTATGCTGGGTTCTTGTGTACAACTTATATTAACTGCTTCCGCTAGAATGCTCTGTGTAGGACGTTGAGATTGGTTGGATGGTTTCCATAAGTAACCACCCGGTCTGTCTGTGGTATATGGCGTCGGGCCCCGACCGGACCTACTGCTATATGTTATGCGACGGATAGGGGGCGTTACATTCCGTAGGTTCAGCGTGCGAACTGGGTAGTTCCGAAGATATTAATTTGGTGTTTGGGCTATCTTGCTGACCACGTTGAGAAAATTTAACATGGTATCAGAGGCAGGTTTCTGAGGTTTCGGAGGTTCAGTTGCGTGAGCGGAAGTCAGCCAGTGTTGTGACTCAGTGATTGAGTGGTGATCAACCTGTGTTGTTGCTCGGAGCTGCTGAAGGGTGCCAACAGGTGTTTGCAATAGAAGGAAGCTTTGCAAGAGGTCTGGGCATTGAACTCTTAACGCCGACTAACTTCAAGAAGTGGAAGTCGTGCATGAAGAGTTATCTTCTTGGTGAGGAGCTGTGGGAAGTCGTCGGTGGTGACGACAGACATGAAGTTACTGCTGCTTTCGGTACTGCTGAGCAGGTGAGGCTCTGGAGAAGAACAAATGCTAAGGCGGAGTTCACTCTGAAGAGAGCCGTGTCACCGGAACTGTTTGATCACATCGTTGGGTGTGAGTCGGCTGCTGATATTTGGACAACCATTGATGAGTTGTTCAATAGGAAGAATGTGGCGCGGCTTCAGTTCTTGGAGAATGAGTTGGCCAGGGCAACTCAGGGAGACCTTTCCATCTCCAAATACTTCTTAAAGATGAAGAGCTTGTGTGCTGAGCTGTCGGCACTGGATCCTGATGAGCCTATCTCTGAGGCAAAGATGAAGAGGCACATTATCCGCGGCTTGCGGAAGGAGTATGTGGCCTTTGTAACATCTGTTCAAGGGTGGGCAACTCAGCCGTCTTTGCTGGAGCTGGAGAATCTGCTTGCCTCGCAGGAGAGCTTAGCAAGGCAGATGGCTGGAGTGAACCTGAATCAGGAAGACAGCGAAGCCCTCTTCTCAGGCAAGAAGAAGGGATGGGAAGGGAAGAAGAAGAAGAAGGTGCAGGCCGCTGGTGAGAAGGAGGCTTCAACTTCGTATCCGCCGGAGAGGAGCAATGCTCCTAAGGACTGGAAGAGGAACCTGAAGTGCTACCGGTGTCATCAGCGAGGGCACTTCAAGCGGGACTGCAAGGTCAAACTGCAGCCTGGGCATGATGCGGGAAAGGAGGAAGCTTGCTCGAGAAGTGAAGAAGCAGAATGGGGAGGAGATTTCTTGACGGACACTTGTGTCCGGGCCTTATCTGCTGAGGACTTCAACAGCGAGTGGATCATCGACTCCGGGTGTGGTCATCACCTCACCGGAGACAAATCGAAGTTCACCTCCATGCAGTCATACTCAGGTAATGAAGCTATTATCACTGCTGATAATACTGTTTATGCAGTAGAGAAGGAGGGGGTCGTGTCTTTGGGTAGTAATCAGGGGCCACTCACGTTAAGGAGTGTGTATCACGTACCGGGCATGAAGAAGAACCTCTTCTCGGTGACCAACACGGTGGACGCTGGGTATCACGTTCTGTTTGGGCCAACAGACGTGAGGTTCCTTCGCAACGTATCAGCGGTGAGGTGATGTTGCTCATGTTGGGAGGAGGGTGAAGAACTTGTTTGTTCTTTCCACCAGTGCCTATGTTGATAGAATGAGGGCCAATGATAGTGCGACTATCTGGCATGAGAGGCTGGGGCATGTTGGCATGGTCAAGCTGAAGGCAATGGCTAGTAGAAGTCTGGTGAGGGGATTGCCGATGTTGTCCTCCTTTGGTGATGGGCATGTTTGTGCGGGCTGTCAATATGGTAAGGCACATCGCCTTCCATTTGATAAATCACAAACAAGGAGCAAGAAACCATTGGAGTGTATTCATGGCGACCTGATGGGACCGACGGTTACTGCCAGCCTTGGTGGAAGCAAATACATGCTTGTCTTGGTTGATGACTACTCAAGGTATACTTGGGTGTACTTCTTAAAGGAGAAGTCGGAAGCCTTCCGTTTGTTCGTGGAGTTCAAGGAGTTGGTAGAAGGCCGGCTTGGCTTGCGGATTAAGAAGCTTAGAACTGATAACGGGGGTGAATTTGTTTCCTCCAACTTTTCTAACTTCTGCAGGAAGCACGAGATCCAACGGGAGCTTACTTGTTCTCACACTCCACAACAAAATGGGGTAGCAGAGCGGAAGATCCGTCATCTGATGGAGACCTGCAAATGCTGGCTTCATGCGAAAGATATCCCAAGGTCCTTTTGGGCGGAGGGAATGTCTTCTGCTGCTTATGTTATCAACCGGATGCCACTCAGCCCTATCAACATGAAGACTCCTATTGAGCTGTTGCTGAAGGAGAAGCCGAGTGTTGGACACCTTAGGGTGTTCGGCTCAACTTGCTATGTGCATGTCCCGGATGCTTCACGGACAAAGCTGGATGCGAAGGCAAGGAAACTTGTCTTTGTTGGCTACGATGAGCGGAAGAAGGGATGGAAATGCATGGACCCTGTGACGAAGAAGTTCGTGGTGTCAAGAGACGTTGTCTTTGACGAGCTGACGTCATATGGAGGTGGCTCAGTGGAGCTTACCGGAAGTAGCAAGGTTGATGAAGCACCGGTGGTGGCTGCTGAAGGCTTGGAAGAGGAGCTTGCTGTTTCACCAGCAGCTCCTGTTGCTTCGAACTCCGAGGCTGAGCCTTCTGGCTTAGGAAGCAGGGGGAGCACTGCTCAATGCTTGCCCCAGGTAGGAGTGGAGCCTGAAGAAGCAACGGAAGCCGTGAGCAAGGATCCATGTCTTCGGAGATCGAAGAGGGTGGTTAAGCTACCGGCTCGGTACTGTGAAGGGAATGCAGTGAGCTTTGTCTCCTGCTTTTTTGCAGGTCCTCTGGATGAGCGAGAGCCTGCAAACTTCAACGAGGCCACTGGAGTGAAGGAGTGGGAAGGTGCTATGAAGGAAGAGATTGATGCTCTGAAGAAGAATGAAACCTGGGACCTTGTGCCCAAGGTTGATGGCATTACTCCGGTTACTTGCAAGTGGGTGTATAAGTTGAAGAAGAAGGCTGATGGGAGCATTGATCGTTTCAAGGCTCGCCTGGTCGCTAGAGGATTCTCACAGCAGTATGGAGAAGACTATGAGGAGACATTCAGTCAAGTTGCGAAGATGACTTCTGTAAGAGTGGTGATCGCCTTGGCTGCTAGCAAGGGATGGAGGTTGTGGCAACTCGATGTGAAGAATGCTTTTCTTTACGGAGAGATTGACAAGGATATCTTCATGGATCAGCCGCTTGGTTTTGTCTCTGAGATGCATCCGGACTATGTCTGCAAACTCAGGAAGGCTCTCTACGGGTTGAAGCAAGCTCCTAGAGCGTGGTATGAGAAGATTGTAGAGTACCTGCAATTCTGTGGATACTTTGCTTCCAACTCGGATTCAAGCTTGTTCGTCAAGAAGAAGGGAGAGCTTCGAGTCTTGGTCCTGCTGTATGTGGATGACATGATCATCACAGGGAATTCGGAGGAGGAAGTAGCAAGGCTCAGAGCTGAGCTTGCTATACGCTTCGAGATGAAAGACTTGGGAGAGTTGCATCACTTTCTCGGTCTGGGAGTGGAGAGGAAGGAGTGCGGGATTCTCATCAGCCAGAAAGGGTATGCTGATCGCATTGTGAAGCGGTTTGGCATGGGCGAAGGGAAGAAGTGCTCTACTCCACTGGAATCTGGGCTGAAGCTTCGACGAGATGAGGGAAGGGTTCTTCATGATCCCTTGGTGTTCAGGGCTCTTGTTGGGAGCTTGATTTATCTGACGATTACAAGGCCGGATATAGCTTATGTTGTTGGCCGAGTAAGTCGGTATATGGCTGAACCAAGGCAATCTCATCTAGTGGCGGCGAAGGGAATTCTGAAGTATGTCAATGTGACTTCTGACATGGGACTCCTCTATGGAAGGGATGCGGAGTTTGCGTTGCTCGGGTACACAGATGCTGACTATGGCGGTGATTCAGATGATCAAAGGTCTACTTCAGGTTATGTGTTCACTTGCGGTTCAGCTAGCATCTCGTGGTGTAGCAAGAAGCAGGACTCGATGTCGGTTTCAACCACGGAGGCGGAGTATAAGGCTTCGTCCTTGGCTACTCGGGAAGCCGTTTGGTTGAGGAGACTTATAGAGGATGTCCATGAAGAAGTGCAAGGGCCTACTTTACTCCGGGGTGACAATGAGAGTGCTCTCAAACTGGTTAACAATCCAGTGTGTCACGCCAGGACCAAGCATATAGAGATTGATCACCATTTCATCAGGGAGAAGGTGTTGGAAGGATCTCTGCTGGTCGGGCATGTTCGGAGTGAAGATAATCTTGCTGACATCTTCACGAAGCCGCTGTCGAAGGGGCCCTTTGAACGCTTGCGCAGCTTGCTGGGCTTGGTCACCACTTCTCACTTCAAGGGGGAGTGTTGAAATTTGTGAAGTGGAAGTGGGTGACGGGACAGGCCGCGCGGCCTGTGGCGGACAGCTTTGGCGGACTGGGCGGACTGGGCGGACTGAGGTTTGCGGCCTGGTGAAAAGTCTGGTGGAAGCCGGCTGTGTTCTGAGCGGGTTGTTGCATAGAGAGGCTTGCGGACTGGTGCTTTGCTCAGAGGCCGCGGGTGCAAGCTTGCGCTGATAGGCGGGTTGGCTCGAGTTCGCGGGAGGCTTACGGACTGGCGTGTCCGCGGTTTGGGCTGTTGCGGACTGAGCCTAGATCTTGGCTGAGGCCTTGTCGAGCTCTGGTGTTACAGCAGGTCTTGCTGTGGAGACCGGTTGGCGGACTGGTGTTTGGAGTCCGGGAGGATGCTACTGCGTTGGACAAGTGCGAGGTGCTCGCGGACTGGTAGCGGTCTGTGCTAGGGTGTTTGGCGGACGAGAACTTGTGTCTGCCATGCTCGCATTGTTCCTTGATGGTTTTGGGCTTGGTCACACCTTGTGCCAAGTTCATGGTGTCCGCCGTATCCGTCAAGTCCGCTGTGACCGGGCGGTCTGTTGCTAGCTGCCTTTGGTCGTGGACTTGTGGCGGATTGAGGTGTGGGTCTTGCGGACTGCCTCGGGTTGGTGCGGACAGCCATTGAAGGGGGTTGCTGTCCTACAGTGGTTGGAGCTTTGCGGGCTGGTGCCTTGTCCGCTTAGCTCAGGCGGACTGGAGCGGGTTCGTCTATGGTTGCCTTGCTCCTGGCGGTTTTCCTTGGTGACCGGCTAAGTCCTCGCGGACTGAGCGGACGGTCGTTTGTATTCGCACGGACTGGGGCGGTGTCGCTATCTCTTGGGCGGTGACCACACTCCTCACCTGGCCTATAAATAGGACCCCTCTGGCACATCTACAGTAACCTAAGTAACGTGAGTGAACAGTAAGTTGGGTTGAGCGAAGTGCTGTGGTCTGTGTTTGCCAGTCCGCGCGGATTGTTTCAGGCTGACGGTTTGCTGTGTGCAGGTCGCGCGGATAACTTCAAGGAGCCAGGAGTTTGGCTGTGACTTCGGTCAGTGCTTGGAAGTGTGCGGTCTCTGCGGACTCAGCAGGAGGTCGCTCTGCGGCTTGTCAGTTCTGTTTCAACTTTGCCAGCTTCAATAACCTGTCCGCCGGCTTCAGGCGGGTAGGGGTGTTCCTCAGTTCGGGTTCAGCAGGAGGCGAATAACGGTGTGTCCGCGCGGCCTCGCGGCCTCGGCGGACTCCGTGGTATTCAGCGGATTGCAGCATAGCTCGGGCGGCCTCGGCGACCTCGGCGACCTCGGCGGTCTCGGCGGACTCCGGTTCTGTCCGCCCGGCTTGTTTTTTGGTTCTTTCTGTTTACAGCTGTAATACTAGCGAAATCATGTCTCGCTATGTATGCCTCGGATTGTAAAGAAGTGAATGCATAAAAAGATCTTCTTGTGCTTCCATTGTTTTGTTGGGTGAAACCTCTAGTCCTTGGGCTTTCCGCAGGTTCAGCGTGCGAACTGGGTAGTTCCGAAGATATTAATTTGGTGTTTGGGCTATCTTGCTGACCACGTTGAGAAAATTTAACAAGCTTGTCTCAATAATTTGTATCTTTTAACCTTCTTAATGTCATATTGCTAATTTGTGTTCGGGCTTTCTTGATACAGTGCAACTACTTTGTATCATTTAGTTCGACATGCCGCTCTCCACCGGACGCTACTTCCATTGTTGACATCAGCTACCTCCATCTCTTCAAGAATGACAATTACTACGACCATGGTGCAGGATCTCTTCCACCGGATCGATACAACCATGACCGATCTCTTGACCATGGCGCATGATATTCACTACCGGCTTCTTTCCCTTCCTCCGATGTAGGCTCCAACTTCTTCCACTAATCCTACAGCTTCCCCCCAACAACAGAGCTCCCAACTTATGCAAACAAGGGACGCCCATTCTGCAGTGCTCCTCTCTTCGTCACCTTCGACTGAACTCCATCGTATGTGCTCCAAACTTGTGTGACCGAGGCACCCACCATTCGCAGCGCTCCCGATTTTGATCCCGCCGGCCCTGCATCTTCATCCCTTCGATCAATTCCCAATTCCATCCCACTTTGTCCATTTTATCTTGCCTACGCTACCCACACCCGCCCATATCGACCCCTTGCCAGTCCCCACCTCTATCGACTTGAGAAGCCCATGCCATCGGGTTCGCTCACATTCACATTCTCTAGCTTCGTCAGCCCTACTAACACATCGCCCTTCCCATCCACGCTCGTGCATGCGGCTTTTGTTTTCCTGCCATCTATTAGTGTTGTGTGCCTTGTTTGTCCATCCCCGTTCCAACCAAATCGTTTTTCTTTCATGTCCTTTGAGCCCTCTGCCACAGCAAACACATCCTTTCCTACACCAGGCTACAATCCAAACTTCTTTCTTGTATATTCCATTCTTCCTTCGCTCACACGTTGCATGCCCTCTTTCTCAATAATTGTGTCCTTCCCTGCCTCCCCAAGCCTCTCCGTCCCAAATCCCGAATCAAGGATCCCATTTTCTACTGATACCCTCTCCCTTTATCATTTAATATCTCACTTTTCTTACTTCTTTTCACATGACCTACTCCATCTTCCCACCAAATGTCTATTTTTTATTACACCTATCTACTACACTCCACCACTGACACCCTCTTTGCATTCGTTAGGGCACCACTTCACAACTGCTACTACACTCTTTTTGTGAGAGTTAATTTCACGCATTACCTCGCAAAAGACTCTCGTCACATTAACTCCAATGACTTCAGATTATTTCGTCCCTGCCCAAGCCTTATACCAACTGGCGCGCTTCCACCATAACAAGGGCTTTCATCTCCGCTTATCCGCGCTCGACCATGGGGAATTGGGGACAAAGCCAATCTTCAGGACGGGTGTGTATGTTGATACCCATACGCTTTGTGAACAAGTCACACACATGCACAAATGGGTCGACCTCACTACGCGATAGATCTCTAGATGTGGCGATCATTATGGATTATCTTGTATTCACAATTAATTATGTGTCTTGTCCTATAGCGGGTCTACATTTACATAAAAGGTCCTTAATATGAGAGGATATTATCTTGTATCATTATTTAGTCCTGAGCTCTCCTTAGAGAGAAGGCTTTTAGAGGGATCCTACCCTCATAAGATTAGGTCGAGCTCGTCTCGATAATTTGCTTCTTTCCTTCTTAATGTCATATTGCTAGTTTGTGTTTGGGATTTCTTGATATGGTGCAACTACGTCGTATCATTAACGACTATGTTTAGACGAAAAGCGTTACTTTTCCAGAGAAAACTTACAAATTAAAGAAACATATAATATCCGAACAGACGTTTAACAACTATGTTTAGACCAAAAGCACTACTTTTCCAAAGAAAACTTACAAGTTAAAGAAACAGATAATACCTGAACAGACGTTTATTCCTGCCTCACGAACATGTTGAAGTGTCTCCAATCTTTCATCATATGATCTGGTTGTTATTATGTTTGGGTAGTATTCTCTTGAAGTATCTAGGTTATGATTATATGCTGTGAGGCCAGCCTCCTTAAGTTCTAATGCTTGCTGCTTCTCTAACATGCCCAGTGTGCCGCAAACTTCCATTCCCATGCTCCTGCAGCATCAGTTACAATTGATAGTGATTTTGTTTTCACTCATTTGACATGTAACGTTGAAATAACATCTACGCTAGTTTTAGGAAGGTTTTTTTGTATTGAAATCAATATTAGGCTCTGTTTGGGGCGGCGATGGCGGTCGTGAATGCAGCAGTTGGAAAATGTGGTCATGAACGCAATGGTTGAAAACTAAGGCTCCGTTTGGGGGGACTTATTTTCACCGGTCAGGCGGTCATGACCAAGTCCCGATTCATGCGGTAATGACCGCCTGACCGGTGAAAATAAGTCCCCCCAAACGGAGCCTAAGATCATAAACAAAGCTGGGCTGCTTGGAGGAGCTGTGTTTTTAGTGCAGTCACGAAAGTGAGCGATTTATTTGTTTGGTATCATAGATCTCATGTAGCTCTTTATAAATGAATTCTATAATAATCACAATAAAAAATTAGGACTTGGAGTAGATGAACAGTCGGCTAACAAACAAAATCGAAAATTTAACAATCAAAAAATGGTTAGGAACAATAAACAAACAACATTCAACAATCACAATCAGGTTTTTAAAATTTAACAACAAAATTTAATTTAAAGATAAGAAAATTTGAAATATTTCTTCAATATCTCATACTCCAACATTTGAAACTGAGGCATCCTACGATGCATCATAGTTTCACAAACATTTATTTATGAACTTTTTATTTAATGTACTTTTTTATTTTATCTTCTCGTCTCAATAATTTGTACTTGTGTTATTTTCCGGCTCATCGGTTTGACCGGCCGTTGAGACCATAAATAAAGAGGTCTGATATTATTAATAGTAGGAACGTAGCGGCAAACCTAAAGTTATTTAAGAGAAAGTATCAATTTAATATGTAATTCAGGAAATAGTATAATATCCTAAACATGTCATTTAAAGAAGGAAATTATTTGAAAATAACAATATGGCCAATCGTGAGTTATTTTGAAAAATTCTGTATTCTGGAAAGAGATGTATTTTGGAAGGTTCAGCAATCAGAGGGAAGAAATCCGGATCAAGGCTCTCTGCATCTTATTAAATTCCACCGTGAAGAAACCGGGGGGCAGGGGAGGACAAAGTAGGAAGCGGAGTCTCGCTTCCCTGCTCATGACCGATCAGGTCTCCTGTGCCCTAACGCCGCAACACCTGTTGCTGCCGCGTCCAGCGGAGAATCTCGCCGGAATGTATGTCAGCACCTACCATTTTTCGATGTTCTCCAGCCACAGCTGCCACTGTTTTTGGAGACGAGTTCGTCGGGCATCGTCGACTACGGCAAGCCTATCCGACGTCCCGGAAGACGATCAGAGCCGTCAACTTCGTCTCCCTTTCTGGCTGCTAATTTAGACGTTTTCCATTCAATAATCCGGGGGCTCTATCGTCTTGTGCGTGAAGGATTCAGTGGGAATACGACTTCACCGATGTTTGCGAGTAATTTTTTTCGTATGGGTAGCGTTCCCTCCTCTGGGAGCGGGTGAGATCAAACCGCCCAACATTAAATCTAACGTTTGTTCTTTCCCAAAATAAAAAAATTAAAAAAAACAATCAAAGCACAAACTTTAAAGGCCCATCGGACGGCTCCTGCGCTACCCGCGCCACTTTCTCTGAGAGCGGGTAGCGCAAGAAAAAAATTTGGATGTTTGCTTGGTATACTCTTCGCTCTCATGCATTAGTATAAATTTATGCTTTCACAAAAAAATATTTGGGCTTGCGTTTACGTTCTCGTTACTTTTAATTTTGTCTATCCATAAATTATTGTCTGTGATTTTATGTTTGTGGCTGTGTAATCCCGTAGAGGATTCGATTCAACGAATACTAGAAAAGTTCCACCCGAGCGAAATTACCGAACCTCTTAAGGTTCAAAGCAACGAGTGTTGGTTTGTGCACGTAATCTGGTTTGGCCGCTCGGCCCACTTTGTCTTTTTTTCAAAGTTTAAAACCACACCTTTTTTGTAAAAAAATAATAAAATCATAATTTTATTTTATATAACAACTAAAATATTTTGTTTAAAATATTTAACTTGGAGAACTTTAACCCTATGTTACATTAGTTGTGTATCAGAGCATATTCGATTCGCTCCTACTGTGAATCAAACAATCTGGTTTTCAAAAAAATTTAAAACAATTTTATTTTAAATTTTTCTAAGTATTTTTAAAAAACACAAAAAAAAATTCCTTTTAATATAAAACCTTTATTTTATTAAATTTTTTTTAAAAATAACAAAATAATAGAGATTTAAAATTATATTAACTTATTATTATTTTTAAAATCAATTATTTTTTTGAGAAAATTAAGAATTAACTTATTTAAAATGGAAATTGAGTCGATCACCTAGAAAATAGTGCAGGGGATCTGACCCAACGTATAAACGAATTAATGAAAACGGGCAACAATCTCACCGCCACCATGGGAGGTCTTGGGCACGTAGTGAACGGACTATGTACATCGGTCAACATTATAGAGCCCACTGTGCACTTAAATCGAACATATATTCCAGTGGTCGAAGTCGACCCTAACCCTAGACCACTAGAGCCTGCACAACCTGAACCACGTAACCCTACGCGTTGGGATGTATGGATCAAATTAGACGTTTGTGATTTTGAAGGACATTTACAACCTAGGGGTTGTCAAGACATGTCTGAACAAATGGATCATTTCCTGACTTGGAAGCAATTGCCCAAGCTAGGCAAGTTGAGTAAGCTACCATTAGGTTGAAGGGTTCCCCTTTGGTTTGGTGGGGTCAATTAGAGCGGTCTAGGTTTAATTTAGGAATGCCCCTGATCACTACGTAAAACGAATTTAAGATTCAGCAGCATAAACGTTACGTTCCCTTTGACTATATGCAAACCATCTATCGTAAGTTCCATAACCTACGACAGGACAAATCCACCGTGGATCAGTACACGAATGAGTTTCTTGTACTCCAGTCTTGCCTCGACCTCCGAGAGGACTATAACATGACTGTGTCTCGTTATCTAAACGGGTTGCGCTATTCCTTTAGAGATAAGTTAAAACTCCTTGACTATAAAGATTTAGAAGAGGCCTCGAGCCGCGCGCGTAGAGTAGAAGCCCTATAGAAACGGACATCTGGGAACAGGTCTACTGATCGGTCCCACCCGACTCATACTCCTGCTGACAGGACTGTCGGAACCACTCGACCGGCAGTACCCAGGAGCACACCAGCACTTCCTACCCCACCCACTAAAGTCAAGGTGGTTATGGACACTAGACCTCAGCATGGGACATTTAAATGTTTTAAGTGTATGGAGCCGGGTCATAAGCCTTCTGAGTGCCCGTGATGCCACTTTGTCGTTGTCATCTACCCTGAGAGTGGATCAAAACCTGAGTATGGGGTCTTCCTTAGTGACTCTCAGACTGACCCGACCCCTGAGACTGAGTTAGAGAGTGAGTGTTAAGTTGAGGGAGAGCAACCCGACCAGTTAGTATGTGTTCTCCAACATAGTCTCCTAACTCCTAAGACTCACGCTGACGATGACTGGTTGATGAACAATATTTTTTGTACCACCACCCGCATACAGGGGCAGTTCTGCTCAATCATCATAGATAGCGGTAGCATGAAGAACTTTGTTTCTCAACACATGGTAGATAAGTTGAAGTTGAAGACACAGATGTTAGGAAAATCTTACAGTTTGTCATGGGTCACTAGCAATACGACCATTCCTATCACACACCAGTGCCTCATAGAGTTTTTCATAGGCAATGTGTATTAGGATGCAGTATGGTGTTATGTTGCTACTGTCGAGGTTTGCAGCATTCTATTAGGATGACCCTGGTCATATGATAGACGCGTTGTTCACGACGATGTAAAGAACTCTCACTCATTTGAGCGCGATGGGCGTAAGATTGTTCTTCTTCCCCAGAAGAATAGTCTTGTTCTCAAAGCCCCAGAGAGAAGTTCACACCCTTCTCCCACTGTCTCAGCGATATCCTTTCCCTCCGCCACCATGTTATTGGTTGGGTCCCAATTCCAGGAGGAGATGAAGGATAGTGAAGTCATTTATATGTTGTCTGGTATCAATTCCACCCCACTACTTCAGACATCCCTAATACAGTGCGTCCTCTCATTGATGAGTTCTCTAAGATTATGTCAGAGGAGTTGTCCGATCAGCTACCCCCAATGAGAGATATACAGCATTGCATTGGCCTCATCCCTGGAGTTAGCTTACTTCATTTACCCAATTATCGCATGAGTTCGAAGGAGAACGAGGAGCTACATAGGCAGGTGACCGATCTGATTTTGAAGTGTCATGTTAGAGAAAGTATGAGTCCATGCGTCGTTCCCGCGCTTCTAGTTCTTGAGAAAGATAGGATGTGGTGTATGTGTGTAGACAGTCGAGCGATTAATAAAATTACAATCAAATATCGCTTTCTGATTCCCCGATTGAATGGTATGCTAGATAAGCTTAGTGGATCTCGTGTGTTTTCAAGGATTGACTTAAAAAGTGGATACCAACAAATTAGAATTTGATTTGGGGATGAATGAAAGACTGCAGTAAAGACTAGAGAGGGATTATACGAGTGGCTGGTGATGTTTTTGGGCTCTCTAATGCCCTCAGCATGTTTATGTGAGTGATGAATCAAGCGTTGAGGCCACTCATTGGAGTCTGCGTAGTGGTGTACTTTGATGATATTTTGATTTATAGCCTTGATCACAATCAGCACGTGATTCATCTTCGACAAGTCTTAGAAATACTACGTGAACATAAATTATATATAAATTTGAAGAAATGCACGTTTTTTACCGATAGTCTGACCTTCTTAGAATATTTCGTTTCTTCTGAAGGCATTAGAGTTGATAGAGAGAAGGTCAAGGCGATAAAATCATGGTCTAGCCCTAGGACGATTACCGAGTCTTTGGAATTTCATATGGTAGCATCTTTTTATCGGCGGTTTATTCGAAACTTTAGTGCATTGATAGCACATATGACTAATTGTTTGAAGAAGGGAACGTTAATTTGGATTGAGGAAGCCGAGTGTGCATTTATATTGGTTAAATAGAAACTCACGAATGAACCTGTGTTAACACTGCCTGATTTTGATAAAATTTTTGAGATTGACTGTGACGCATCTATCATAGGCATTGACGTAATTTTGAGTCAGGAGAGTCGACCTATTGCATTCTTTCGTGAGTAGCTGAATGAGGCAAAAATTAGATATTCCACCTATGACTTAGAGTTTTATGTTATTGTTCAAGCTCTTCGTCATTGGAGACATTACCTAATTCAGTGCGAGTTTGTGTTAAACACTGATCACGAGTATATAAAACATCTGAACTCCCGGAAGGGGATCAGACGTCACACCAAGTGGGTTGCATACCTGCAGGAGTTCACCTTCCATTTGAAGCACAAACCCGGTATCACGAACTGAGTTGTCGACGCACATAGTCGTAACACTCATCGACTAGTTACACTGCATCCTTGCATTACCAACTTAGATTCACAGCACGAATTATACGCTACTAATCTTTTCTTTCGCGACATTTGGATCTTGTGTCAGCATAATGGGACTGACCCCACTACACAGTACGCAGTGACTGAGGGTTATCTGTTTAGGGGCAACCGCCTTTGAATTTGCGAAGGACCCCTCCAAGAGACACTACTTAGGGAGATCCACTCGTCGGGGTTAGGTGAACACGTAGGATAATCCAAATTGTTAGACCTCGCTAGTGCACGATATTATTGGCCTAATATGAAGCACGATATCATCGAGTTTGTGAGGCATTGTATAACTTGCCTGCAATATAAAGGGCACGTACAACGACACAAAACACTGGACTATACACCCCTTTACCGATACCTGAGCGGCCATGTGATGACATCTCAAAGGACTTCATTGTAGGACTTTCTCGCACTTAGAGGAAAGTTGATTCTATTTTTGTAGTCGTAGATCAGTTTTCGAAATGACATATTTTATTCAGTGTAGGAAAACTTCTAGTGTTATACACGTTGTTAAACTTTTTTAAAAAGAAATCGTTAGACTGTACGGAATTCCAAGGTTGATCACTTCTAATGAGATACTCGTTTTATGAGATATTTTTGGAAAACATTGCGGGCCCGACTAGGCACCAAACTTGAATTTAGCAGTGCATATCACCCTCAGACCGATGGGCAGACTGAGGTCATTAATAGGAGTTTGGGGGACCTTCTTAGGTGACTAGGGAGAATCTGAAACAATGAGACCTTATACTGCCACAAGCTGAATTTGCATTCAATAATTCTACTAACCGCTCCACTGTTAAATCTCCTTTTGAGATTATTTACGGGTTCTCTATATCACATATACTAGATCATCACTCTCTCCTGAATCATGAACGTATTTTCTTTGATGCGCAAGCTCATATTGATTATTTAAAGGAATTGCATAAATCTATAGCTAATAAATTGCATGCGACTTTTGAAAAATATAAATTCATGGTCGATCGTCATCGTCGAGAGTTATACTTTTCAGAAGGATATGAGTGTTTGCTTATTTCAGGAAGCATAGATTCACTGCAGGTACATACCATAAGCTGCAGCAAAGGAAGTTCGGTCCTTTCCAAGTCCGGAAGCGTATCGGGGATAATGCACATCTCCTATATTTGCCCGTTGAATTTAGTACTTCACCAATATTTAACGTAGCCGATCTGACGCCATTCTATGGAGACCCACCTAGATCCAACTCGAGTCCACCTACGGCAGCTCCAGAGATTCCACCTAACTTAACTCAGTGCAGATGTCCATCACTGAGGAGATAGATCAGGTTCTTGATGTACGAGATTTTCGTACTCACCACGGGACTTACCAACGCAACTTGGTCTCCTGGAGGGGTTGGGACATCATAGACAGTTCTTGGATCAGCCCTGACGAGGTACGTCGTGCCCGCCCAGATCTCTTTATTGCGACTTTTTGCAAATTCTCGCCGGGGTCGAGCCCTTTCAACCCCGAGAGAATTGATGTATCCTGCGACGCATCATAGTTTCCTAAACATTTATTTATGCATTTTTTATTTAATGTACTCGTTTTATTTCATGTACTTGTCTCAATATTCTGTACTTGTGTTATTTGTCGGCTCATCAGTTTGACCGGCCATTGAGATCATAAATAAAGAGGTCTGGTATTATTAGTAGTAGAAACGTAGGGGCAAGCCTAAAATTATTTAAGAGAAAGTATAAATTTAATATCTAAATCAGGAAATAGTATAATTTCCTGAACATGCCATTTAAAGGACATTATTTGAAAATAACAATACGGCCAATCGTGAGTTATTTTGAAAAAATTTGTATTTTGGAAAGAGGTGTATTTTGGGAGGTTCAGCAATCAGAGGGAAGAAATCCCGATCAAGGTTCTCTGCATCTTATTAAATTCCACCATGAAGAAACCGGGGGGAGAGAATTGGACAATGTAGGAAACGTAGTCTCGCTTCCCTGCGCATGGCCGATCAGGTCTCCTGTGCCTTAACGCCGCAACACCTGTTGTTGCCGCGTCCAGCGGAGAATCTCACCGGAATTTCTGCCAGCACTTAGCTCTGCGTCCACCAGTTTTTGTTGTTCTCCAGACACAGCCTCCACCATTGTTGGAGACAAGTGCGTCAGGCGTCGTCGACTACGGCAAGCCTATCTGACGTCCTGGCAAACGATCAGAGCCATCGACTTCGGCTCCCTTTCCGACTGCTAATTTAGACGTTTTCCAATCACTAATCTGGGGACTCTGTCTTCTTGTGCGTGAAGGATTCGGAGGGAATACGACTTCACCGTTGTTTGCTTGGTATACTCTTCGCTCTCATGCATTAGTATAAATTTATGCTTTCACAAAATAATCTTTGGGCTTGGCTTTGCGTTCTCATTGCTTTTAATTCCGTTTATCCATAAATTATTGTCTGTGATTTTATGCTTGTAGTCATGTAATCCCGTGGACTCGTGGATGGTTAGATTCAACGAATACTAGAAAAGTTCCACCCGAGCGAAATTAGCGAACCTCTTAAGGTTCAAAGCAACGAGTGTTGGTTTGTGCACGTAATCCGGTTTGGTCGTTCGACACTCTATCGTTTTTTCAAAGTTTAAAAACCCGCCTATTTTTATTAAAAAAATCATAATTTTATTTTATATAACTACTAAAATATTTTGTTTCAAATATTTAACTTGGAGAACTCTAACCCTAGGTTACATGAGAAACTCAATCCACTATTAGAAGAGACTTTGAACTTGAGCTTATATTAGGGCAAACTGAGACCAGAGTGACTTGAAGAAATTTGGAAGTGTGAATTCATCCGTAGGAAGACAATTTGAACTTACATTTAAGGGGAAACAATGGTTTGTGGTCGCCTGATTTTGCAGGGAAACGACGTAGGCGGCTGAATCGGGCGGTGGAGGACGGAATCGGGCCGGAAATGAATAGACCCGGCTATGTGGGGGTGCATCCGGGCTTGGAGCGGATCTGGGCTATGGGTTGTGGAGCGGGTAAGGGGAAGGGATGGATCTGGGCTGGCCCACCCAGATCTGGGCTGAATTTAATAAAAGGGGGGTTGTCAGAGGTGGATCCACGAACGGGGAGGGCTGCCGGCAAGTATGGAGGTTGTAGAAATTATGGGCAGTTGTTGTGAGATGAAAGGAGGGTGGTGGTGGTGGCAGGAGGAACTGGCGGTGGGGCTGATGGGGGTGGAGAGGGTGGTCCGACGGCTTCTAGGGGAGGGGGAAACAACACCCGCTGTGGTTCAGAGTGAGGGGTTTGGGCGGCAGAACAGAGGGCTGCTTGCGGGAGTGTTGGGTGGCAGAACAGAGGGCTGCTAGGAGTGTTGGAAGCCTGCTGTATGGGAGGGAAACAAACAACCATGGGCTGTTTTGGGGGGATTTTGGAGGTGGAGAGGCGGATTGGAGGGAAAATGAAGCTTACAATTTCTGGATATCTTGGGGAGGAAGATACAAGCCTAGGAGCCATGAAGTCGACATTGTAGCAAGATCGCGGGAATTCAGGAATTTTATTCTCCAAACTCTGCAATACCTCTAATCAGCCCCTACACATATATTTAAAATAATAAGAGAATTAGGGCATCCCACCATCAACGGCTATGATTGGATGGAGGTGGGCCACTCAAATACATCAAATAAAATGCAAAATTAACAAAGTAATATATTAAATCAATTCGCAACGCGAATCCGGATGCATTCACGGAGTCAGATCACCAATTCGGGCACGCCATAAATCGTAAGTCGTCAATCACCCCTAAACTGGACCAAAACTCGTCCTTCGTTGCGGGTCCACGTCTCTGCTCTGCATCATTCTCCCGGGCTTGAAATAATTCATCTCCTGATGAATAGTGATTGTAATTCTTTCGATGTAAGTCAGGTAAGACTCGATGAGGCCCACCAGAGGTCATCCAAGTGTCGTTGATGGGAAAGTGTCCGCGCCAATCAACTTCTCCCTATTGAAAAGCTATCACCCCAGGTGAATGGAGGCGGTTGTACTGAAATCGAAGTCCAGGGGTGAATCGATCGAACTCTGTTGTAAATATTCAAGTGTCATCAGCGCTTGTAGTAGGAACGTATTGGTGGAATCTGGTCTTTGTAATCCTCTCAACGCTTAACTCACGAGTGATGGATCCCAGTGCGATCGACAGGGCCATAGGTGGAACCAAAGAAGCTGAGTCCCCGAGTGGGTGGGTGCCAGAAATGGGTGTGAATAGTGGTGGCCACCAGACGTGGATGGACTATGAGGGTGGTAAGGTAACGAAAGTGGAGGTGTGGACGACTAGGAGTCCCCA
Source organism: Platanthera guangdongensis (assembly GCA_039583875.1). NCBI lineage: Eukaryota > Viridiplantae > Streptophyta > Magnoliopsida > Asparagales > Orchidaceae > Platanthera > Platanthera guangdongensis. Next base: position 53,374,561 of record CM077162.1, on the reverse strand, counting down.
CTGTCTGGGTCCACATACTCATGAGACTCGTAGTATGGATTCAGATCTTCAACATTAAATACTAGGTGGACACTCATACTTGCAGGGATATCAAGATCATAGATGTTTGTTTCGATCTGTTTCATGATTATATAAGGATTCATTCGTCTAACGCTCAAACTTTTAGCAAGCCTCGCGTGGACTCTCACAACGTGGACTGATTCTCACCATCACCTGCTCACCTTCATGATTTACCTTCCCTTGTCAATAAACATCCACATGTGATTTATAGAATTTATTACTATAGAGAACGCTCAAATCTTGTATGTATATATTGAGTGTCTAAATATAAGGAGAGAATACAAATATATAGGAGGAAGAGAGAGAATAAATCATATACAAGATGTGGGACTAAAAGAGAAGAAAGCACTAATGGGCCCAAAAGATGGGCCCAATACATGGGTTATTCTAACACTCCCCAGCAAGCTAGAGCGTACAAATCGTATGCACCAAGCTTGGACAAACATTAAAAGAAGAGTGCCTTGGGAAGAGCCTTTGTGAGGACATCCGCAACTTGTTCCGTCCCTGGAACATGCTTTAGATCGAGCTTCTTCATTTGAACTTTTTCTCGAATGAAGTGACACTAGACTTCAATGTGCTTCGTTCTTTCGTGGAAGACTGGGTTCTTGGCGATGTGTATAGCCGCTTGGCTATCACAAAGGAGAAGATTCGGAGAAGGTAATTTTACACCCAGATCAGTGAGAAGACTTTCAAGTCACGTCAGTTCCGATACAACAGATGCCATTGCTCGGTATTTTGCCTCAACTGATGATAGAGCAACGACCGCTTGTTTCTTACTTCGCCATGTAACCGGATGACCTCCAAAGTATGTGCAAAAACCACTAGTAGATCGCCGGTCATCAAGAGAGCCAACATAATCAGCATCAGAGTATACCACCAAAGTTGGAGCAGACGAAGAAGTCCGGTAAGCAAGTCCTTGACCAGGGGCTATTTTTAGGTACCTGAGAATACGTTCAACAGCCTAAAGATGAGATTTCCGAGGAGAGTGCATGTACCGACTGACAAGACCAACAGCAAAGGAAATATCTGGCCTGGTAACCGTGAGATAGATCAATTTCCCAACGAGTCATCGATAATATTCAAGATTCTGGAGAAGTAGATCCGAGTCAGATGCCTGAGCACATAACTTGTGGTTTACATTCATAGGGGTATCACTTGGCTTACACCCTTAAAGACCAGCATCATGAAGAAGGTCAAGGCAGTACTTCCGTTGAGATAGAATAAGCACGTCCGGTTGTCTGGCAACCTCAAGACCCAAAAAATATCGTAGAGATCCCAGGTCCTTTGTCTGGAAAACCGAGTTTAGATGCACTTTGACGACATGTATCTCTTGTGAATCATCGCATGTAATGATGATGTCGTCAACATAAACTAACAGAAGGACCGTTCCTATTGGTCGGTGACGAGTAAACAGCGAGAAATCGGCCGAGCTGCGAGTAAAACCGATATCACGAAGGACCTTACTAAATTTTTCAAACCAGGCCCGTGGAGATTGTTTGAGACCATACAGAGCCTTTAGAAGGTGGCAGACCTGAGACTCCCTCGTGGTATCAAACCCGGGTGGTTGTTGCATGTAGACAGTCTCCTGGAGATCCCCATTTAAGAAGGCATTCTTGATATCCAGTTGAAATAGGGCCACTGGCGATGAACAGCTACAGAGAGGAGAACGCGAACGGTATTGAGATTGGCGACCGGAGAGAGTTTCCTCATAGTCGAGCCCCTGTTGCTGGGTGAAGCCTCGAGCCACAAGACGAGCCTTTAGACGCTCAATCGTCTCATCAACAGCATGTTTGATGACAAAGACCCACTTTCACCCAACCGATTTCTAACCCGGAGGAAGGGGTATGACGGTCCATGTCTGGTTAGCCCAAAGAGCAGACATTTCCTCCTCCATGGCTGCCCGCCAGCCGGGATGTTGAAGCGCCTCCTACACAGAGTTAGGAACAACAATCGAAGAGAGAGAAGTAGCAAATGTGTGTAGAAGGGGAGAGATGCGATGAAGAGAGACGTAGGCGGCCAGAGGATGGGCAGTGGAAGGTGTTACCTGATCAGCAGGACGCGAAGTATCCGCGGTAGAGGTCGGCGGCAGAGGGGCAACGAAACTAGGAGGGCGATGAGTGTAGACACGAATAACGGGTGGTTTGGCGACAGCAGGAGCGGGGGCAGGGGAAACTTGCGAAGGTGGCGTAGTAGCGGGAATAGCAGGGCATGGTAGAGATGGCGGGAGAGGAGTCGGTGGTAGATCATCGGGTAAAGGAGCAGGAAAAAATGGTTGTTCTTTCCGGAAGGTAACATCGGCAGAAACGGAGATCTTGCGAGTAGCGCGAGAGTAACAGACATAGCCCTTCTGGGTGCGTGAATAGCTGACAAAGATGTGTTTCACCACCCTGGGATCCAATTTATCCGAGGAGGGCCCGGGGCGGTGGACATAGCAGGTGCTGCCGAAGATATGTTGGGTACATTGGTGTAAATGTACCTGATTTGAAGAAGCCTCACCCTACTCAATGATATACATCAAAATGTATTTGATGTGTTTTGAGTTTACCTTGTGCAGGTTAAGTATTTGCAGGAAAGTAGAAAAATTTTCTAAGTCCATGTGTCGACACCTAGGAGGAAAGTGTCGACACTTAAGAAGACTTGTGTCGACACCCAGACAAGCAGTGTCGACACTTGGAGTCATTGTGTCGACACCAGGGATGCAGAGTCGACACCAGACAGAAAGTGTCGACATAAGGAGCTGTGTCGACACACAATGGAGTAAAATGCAGTGAAGCAGTGTCGACACAAGGAGCTGTGTCGACACCCAGTGAAACTGTGTCTACATCAGAAAGTGTCGACACTTGGAGGCTGTATCGACACTCAGCACAAGTCAGCAGAGACTAAGTATAAGTGTCGACACCCAGAACATTATGTCGACACACAACAGAAGAGTCAACACTTGAAGAAAGTGTCGACACAAGAAAGAATGTGTCGACACTCAGCTGAAGTCTCAACAGAAGAAGAATGTGTTGACACAAGGAGCTGTGTCGACACTCAGCAAGTATCAACACTGAAGACATGTGTCGACACCAAGAAGCAGTGTCGACACTGACAAGTTCAACACATGAAGATGTGTCGACACAAAGGTGTTGTGTCGACACTTAGAAGAATTCAGCAATATACTGAAGTATAAGTACTTGTGTCGACACACATTATCAGTGTCGACACATGAAGAAGAAGCAGTGTCGAGACATAGAATCTACAACACAAGGAGTTGTGTCGACACCTTGTAGGCTAGTGTCGACACTTAGTCAACTTGTGTCGACACTTGGTCTATAAGTGTCGATACTTAAAGACAGACAGTCTCGACACTTACAGACAGTTATAGAATTTTCAAGAACTGACTGGATGACTTGACAACTGCCATTCCAGCCGGTCTACAGCACCTGTCAGAGTTGTCAGAAAACAGTTATGAACCGGACCAGCCGGTTACCATGAAGAAGGCCTATAAAAAGGCTTATACTGTCTACAGAAGTAGGAGTTGAAATCCAAGTGATCAGAATAATTAGAAGATCAACACATCAAGTAATACAAAGAAGATCTAGCTATCAAGTGAAGATCTAAGTAGTTGGAGAGAGAGAGCTCCATCCAAGAAGTCAGCCGCTGGAACCAGGTTGAGAAGAAGGATTCAGATTGGTCTGAATCTTAAGTAGCAGAGATCAAGGATCAACTGCAGAGGAATCAGTCTTATTGTGTTCTACTTTCAAGAAGCTTTGAAGAAAGCCAAGACAGATTGATTTCAGCTGAGTTCTTCCAAGAACTCATCAAGAAACTCACAACTTATCTCTCTTTCATCTGAGTTGTTGAGTATATAGTTTTGTATTCATTATAACTTGTAGGATCCTTAGGGATCTGAGTCTGTAAGCCTGTAACTATAAAGGCTGAGTGTAGGGCTTGAGTGCCTGAGTGTAGGAGATTTGAATCTCTGAGTGTAGGCCTATTGTGGCTGAGTGTAGGCCTTGGTGGCTGAGTGTAAGCTTTGTGAAGAAGCTGAGTTGTAGGGCCTTGGGCCTGAGGTGTAGGAACCTGTTTTGGGGTTCTGAGATAGTGGAGGAGTTTGGCCGAATCTAGTACACTGCTAGATAGGCGAAGGGGGAAAGTGGATGTACCCAAACCTTGGGGAACCACTATAAAAACTGTGTGTCTACTGTGTGCTGTGAAATTCTGTGATTGCTGAATGTGTGCTGTGATAAAGTAGATAGAATTCTGTGATATTATCTGATTGCTACCTAAAAAGTTAAAAAGATTCAAGTCACCTATTCACCCCCCCCCCCTCTAGGTGATTAGGTACAATATCTTTCAAGTGGTATCAAAGCCAGGTTCCTCAAAAAGGGACATAACTGTCTAAGTAGATCCTGTTGGCAGATTCAGTCTAAGTAAAATTACAGAATCAAGAAATTCAAGAACCATGGGTTCCTCTGAGAATCATAAGGAATTGGGATCCATGAAGCTTCCCATATGTAGAAAAGAGATCTTTGGTATATGGAAGGAAAGGGTGAGACTCTTTATGGAAGCCTCAGACCCTAGGATTTATATCACAGTGAAAGAAGGGCCATATGTGCCCATGAAGGTTTCAGTGCTAGATGCAAATCAGAGAACACCTAAGGATTTCTCTGAAATGACAAAGGATGAAATTGTGCTAGCCACTATGGATAAGAGGGCTCAGAACATCATAGTGAGTGCCATAGATGATGCAACTTTTCAGAATTTGATACACTGTAAGACAGCTAAAGAGATGTGGGATACTCTTATTGTGTACATGGAGGGTTCTGAAGAAGTAAGGCAAGACAGAAAATCCTTGCTAAACCAAGAATATGAAAGTTTTAGACAAGGAAAAGTTGATAGCATAACTGAATGCTATAAGAAGTTCTACAGGATTGTGAATGAGCTCATGTCCTATGGCAGAGAGTTCAGTAATTATGAACTCAATGACAAGTTTCTAAGGTCCCTAACAAAAGATTGGGACACCAAGATCTGTGCCATTAGGGAAATGACAAAGTTAGCAGAAATTCCTCCACCAACACTGTTTGGCAAACTGTTGTCCTATGAAATGCAGTTGACAGTGAGGAAAGAAGAGGAGAAATCAACAAGAAGTGAACATATAGAGAGAACAGTGGCATTTAAAGCAGAAGCCCCCAGGAAGTACAGGAGTAAGTCACCATCTCCACCTCCAAAGGATGCTGAAACTGAGTTAGATAATTCAGCAAGCAGAAAGTCTGAAAGCAGTGAAGGTGATGAAGACTTTGCTGCCTTCACAAGACATTTTCAGAAGTTCTTGAAGAAGAAACAGTGGAGGACAAGGCCTTCTACTTCACAGGGTAAAGAAGACTACTATCAGAATAAAAAGTCTTCAAAGAAAGACAGGAAGAAGACCAAGTCTAGCAAAGCAACTCTCTCAAAAATAGTTTGCTATTGCTGTAATAGACAAGGACATGTGATTGCAGATTGTCCTGAGAAAAGGAAGGAGTCTAGTGATAAGAAAAAGACTCATTTCAAAGGCAAGAAAGAAAAGTCATTTGTTGCCAAAAAGGATAAGACCCTGTCAGATATTTCTTCATCAGAAACTGAGTCAGATGCTGAGGCATATATAGGGCTATTTGCTGAAGAAGAAGAAGAAGAGTTCATTCAGATTATAAACTCTATATATGATCAAGAAGACAGTCAATGCCAAGGGCTAATGGCATTGACAGAAAGTGACAAAATCCTGGAGCAGCCAGGACCTAGTAAGGTACAACATTGTTCTTCCAGTTCAATTTCTTGTGCTAGTTCAGAATCAGATTCATCATCATCAAGTGATGAGAATGCATCTGAATCTGAAGAAGATATTCATCAATTGATAGATGAATATAAAGTTCTGTTTCAAGCATTTAAGAAATGCAAATCCTTGGCCAAGAGTCAAGCTAAGGAGATTGCAAGTCTCAAAATAGCTGCAACTGATTATGAGAAGTTATTTGATCTAAAACTAAATGAGATAGCCAGACTGAAGCACATAACTGTGATTCAGATGGGGACTATCACATATAAGAATGATCAAATCAAGAGTCTGGAGATTAGTCTTCAGAAGGAGAGAGATCTAGTTGCTAGGTTTTCTAAACCTAAGTCAGTTCTACCTTTAATTGATGAATTTGTTCATCACAAAGGTAAAGCTGGACTGGGTTTTACTAAACCTGCAAGGACTGTCAAGTCCAAGTCCAAGGGCAAAGCCCCAACACTCAACAAGTCAGCTGTAGATGATACAGCTAAGACTGTACCTAAGCAAAGGTACAATAGGTTTGAGTGTTGGTGCTGTGGCAAGGTAGGCCACTTTGCAATGGACTGTTGGCACAATGCTAGTGCCAAAGTGAGTAGCAAACTGCCTGTTGGAAAACCTGCAGGTAGCTTTGTCAGGATGCAAACTAACAAGTACCAAGGACCCAAGAATTCTTTGGGTTCTAAGGTTCACTAATCTGTTTTGCAGGTGAGTCCAAGTGGCCATGCCCCAATATGGTACTTGGACAGTGGATGTTCCAGACATATGACTGGAACTAGGGGACTACTAAGGGACTATACACCTATCAAAGATGGTCCAAAAGTCACCTTTGGTGGTTCTGAAAAAGGAATCATCAAAGGGTTTGGTAACATTTCTAGTAACTTGGTTACCATTACTCAAGTGGCTTATGTTAAAGGGTTGAAACACAACCTAATAAGTATAAGTCAATTAAGTGATGTAGGGTATGACATCTCATTTGTTAAGGATGGTTGTCATATCAAGAGGTCAAATGATCAAGAGATCATTTTGACAGGTTATAGAAAGAGGAATGTCTACTGCCTAGACATTATGTGTGAGACCAATGGTTCTCATGTGTGTCTTGTAGCTGATGAGAAAGTCTCTTATTGTGTCAAATGGCACAAGAGGCTAGCCCATCTAAACTACAAGACAATTGGCAAACTCTTTAGCAAAGAGTTAGTGAGGAATGGTCCTCAAGTTAAGTGTGTTAAAGATGGAATATGTTCAGCTTGTCAAAAGGGCAAGCAGACAAGATCCATCTTTAGTAGCATTAACAACAAAGATGCTGTGAGGTGTTTATACCTCTTGCATATGGATCTCTTTGGTCCAATGCCAGTGCACAGCCTAGGTAGGAAGGTCTATACCTTTGTAGTTGTAGATGACTACTCAAGGTTTTCCTGGGTGTTCTTTCTTAGACAGAAATCTGAAACACCTAGTGTCTTCTATAGCTTTGTCAAACAGATTCAGAATGAACTAGACAGTACAGTGGTCAAAATAAGAAGTGACCATGGTACTGAATTTCAGTCTGATAGTATGACAAGACTATGTGAAGACTTTGGGATATTTCAAGAGTTTTCTTCACCAAGAACACCTCAGCAAAATGGCATTGCTGAGAGGAAGAATAGAACCTTGATTGAGGCAGGTAGGACCCTATTAAGTGATTCATCACTACCAGAATATTTCTGGGCTGAGGCAGTTAATACTGCATGTCATGTTATTAATAGGGCTACTATTACTAAAAGCCTCAACAAGACCCCCTATGAGGTTGTGAAAGGCAGAAAACCAAACCTATCCTATTTCAGGATCTTTGGTTGTAAGTGCTTCATACTTAACAATGGAAAGTCTTACTTGACTAAGTTTGCTGCCAAGTCCCAAGAGGGAATTTTTGTTGGGTACAGCAACAACAGTAAGGCTTATAGAGTCTACAACTTGTCTACTCAAGTTGTAGAGGAGTCAGTATATGTAGTTTTTGATGAATCTAGACTTACCAACAATGAGTTGTCTAGTAGTATTTGCAGCTCCTCAGGTATTACTAAGAAGATGGACAAGCTCACTATAGAAGAAGGACCTACAGCAAGACAACAGGTTGAAGAAAGTGGCTGTTGTCCAGGGGGAGTACTACATGTACCTAATGAAGATGAAGTTCAAGGAGTACAGCAAGATGATGAAACTGAAGAGGTTCAACCTGAAGTCAGGATGCCTCCAGCCAATAGGCATCTTAGAGATCATCCAGTAGAGCAAATCATTGGTGATCCAAGACAAGGGGTACAAACAAGGAGCAGAAATCTGAATGCAGTGCTCTTCTCCAGTTTTCTATCCCAAGTTGAGCCAAAGAAGTTTGAAGAAGCCATCCTAGATCCACATTGGATTGAAGCAATGCAAGAAGAGCTGAATCAGTTCAAGAGGTGCAAGGTCTGGGAACTTGTTCCTAAACCTAAAAACCACAACATAATTGGGACCAAGTGGATCTACAGGAATAAGATGGATGAACATGGAGTCATCATTAAGAATAAAGCAAGATTGGTTGCTAAAGGATATAGGCAGGAAGAAGGTATAGACTTTGATCAAACCTTTGCTCCAGTAGCCAGACTGGAAGCCATAAGGATGTTCCTGGCCTATGCAACTTTTCAAGGATTTAAAGTTTACCAGATGGATGTTAAGTCAGCATTTCTGAATGGTAATCTTAAAGAGGAAGTCTATGTGGAACAACCATCAGGTTTTGTTGATTCAACTCAACCTAATCATGTCTATAGACTTAGGAAAGCTTTATATGGGTTAAAGCAAGCCCCTAGGGCTTGGTATGAAACCCTGTCTAGTTTCCTCATTGAGAACAAGTTCACAAGGGGGAAAATAGACAAGACTCTATTCCTTAGGGAATCCAGAGGCAAAGTAATACTAGTCCAAATATATGTAGATGACATAATATTTGGGTCTACTGAAAGTAGTCTTTGCAAAAAGTTTGCAAAACTAATGCAAGGACAATTTGAGATGAGTAGTATGGGAGAGCTTAAGTTTTTCTTGGGACTCCAAGTTAGACAGACTGAGAATGGTTTATCCATATGCCAGTCTAAGTTCACCCTAGAACTCATAAGGAAGTATGGTATGGATTCATCCAGTACCATGAAGACTCCTATGGGGTTAAGTATGTCTCTTAGCAAAGATGATGCAGGGAAACCTGTAGATGAGACTTTGTATAGAGGGATAGTTGGCTCCTTACTCTATTTGGCTGCAAGTAGACCAGATATCATGTATGCTACATGTGTCTGTGCAAGGTATCAAGCATGCCCTAAGGAGTCTCATTTGACAGCAGTCAAAAGGATATTGAGATATCTAAAGGGCACTCCCTATCTAGGCCTCTGGTACCCTAGGAATGGGGATTTTGAACTAACAGGTTATTCAGATGCAGACTTTGCAGGATGCAAAGAAGATAGAAAAAGCACTACTGGAACCTGTCAATTCCTAGGTGGAAGACTAATTTCATGGAGTAGCAAAAAGCAAACAAGTGTGGCTATCTCCACTGCAGAGTCAGAATATGTGGCTGCTGGAAGTTGCTGTGCTCAACTTCTTTGGATACAACATCAGCTTGAGGATTATGGAATTCAGGTAAGTAGAACTCCACTCTTTTGTGATTCTACTAGTGCTATATCAATAGCCAATAATCCTGTATCCCATAGTAGAACAAAACATATTGAAATTAAATATCATTTTCTTAGGGAGCATGTAGAAAAAGAAGATATTTTACTAGAATATGTTAGAACAGATAATCAACTAGCTGATATGTATACTAAGCCCTTAGAAGAAAATAAGTTCAATAGGTTTAAAATTGAACTAGGTATGATAAACTTAGAATAAGTTTATAGAATTGGCTAAGTAAAATAGTGTCGACACACAGAGTTGTCTGTGTCGAGACAGAATATTGGTGTCGACACTTCAGGGAAAAGGTGTCGACACATCTAGGAAATAGGTGTCGACACTTCAGAATATTAGTGTCGACACATGACAAGTAGGTGTCGACACATCCAAAGTGGTGTCGACACTTAGTCTTTACTCAGGATTCTCTAAGTAAAGTCTCGACTAAATGTCGAGTTGAGTGGTGTCGACACATAATCAGGTGTCGACACATAATCATGTTGACTAAACTTGTGTCGACACATAGGTGTCGAGACATTATAAGTCAGTGTCGACACTTATCCACTGTGTCGACACAATTTAAGTTAGTTGACCCGCCTTTTCATCTTCAAACTTAGAAAGGTATAAATAGGATTTTGCCTTAGTCTGTCGACACGCTTTCAAAAGTTTCGAGACCAAACTTGTGTGTCGACACCTCTCTTCTCTCCAGTCCAAATTCTTCAAACCTAATGGCGCCAAAGCTTGAGGAGAACGTCAATGAAGGCTATGAACTGGTGCGCGATACATTTGGTGATGCAGACCAAGAAATCAAGAATGTGATAACCCTAGTTGCAGACTCGGGGTTGGAATTTCTTGTTTCTGAGCCTACAAAGATCTGAAAGAAGGAAGTAATGGAATTCCTCAATGGAGCTAAGGTCGACGAATCTGGACTCAAGATCAAGTCCAGGGTCCATGGATAAAAGGTGAAGGTATCACCAAAAAGTTTAAGAAAGATTCTAAATCTGCCTAGAACTAAGGAAGAAGAAGAGGTAACTACTTCCAGGACCAGAGATGCATTGACATGGTGTGGTCTGGATTCTAAAATGAAAATTGGCTCAGTATTCAATAGAAAAGGAATGAACAGTCAGGGGAAATTCCTGTCAGAAATTGTAGGCAAAGTAATCCTAAGTAAGCCAGGAGGGCATGATAGGGTATCAGCCCATATGTTCAGTATTATGACAAGGATCATCTTCACTTTGAGAACAGATTGGTCTGTTATAGTCTTTGAAAAGATCAAGGAAAGTCTGAAGAAACCCAACTTGGGTAGGATCTTAAGTTTATACCTAGCTGGTAGCATACCAGAGATTATGCATCAAGCTGCTGGAACAAAAATCAATCACATGAGGAGAATGGACATGAGGATCTTCTCCAGATGGGACAGGGTTTTGACTAAGGAGATGCCAACCCCTGAGAAGATAGCTCCTGAAAAAGTATCACCTCAAAAGAAGAAGAGGAAAACTGCTCCAGTGGCTCAGGTTTCCACTAGCAGCTCTGGTAGTGAAGAGCATGTGGTCTTCACACCTGATGAGCATGAAGAAGACACAGGAACTGTTGTGAAGTCTCCAGCACAACAAGTAGATGCTGAAAGGCAGGGGGAGCTACCTCAAGCTAGCCCCATACGTTAGGATTCAGTCCAGGGGGAGCCCCTAATAGTGGAAGAGCCATCTACTCTATAGAGTGAGCAAGCAACAAACATCATCCTTGAGGTAATCACTGAGCTTAATGCTTTAGATTTCCATATAGAGGATACTGTTTTATCTGATCCATTAAGTAATGTTAATCAGCAAACTCAGCTGGATAGCCAAGTCCCAGATGTTGTCATGGAGGACACATCTGTTGAAGTTCAAGTAGTTACTGATCCAGTGGTTGAAGAGCCAAGAATTTCTCCAGCTCATTCTCCACAAGAATTTACAATGGAAGATTTATTTCTAAATCTAGATCAGGCAGACCTTGAGAATGACAAAGATGCAACTGCTAAGGGGGAGAGTGCTCCAGTTGAGGGGGAGCAAGTAGTAATTCTTGAAGAGCCTGCAAGACAAGAAACTGAGAAGCCCCAAGCTGTTGAGGAACTACCAAAGGAAAGGGTAGATATAGCAAGCACCTCAGCTTCTGAAGATGAGGAGGCTACAAGGGCTAAGAAGAAGAAGTTTCAGGTATTCAAGAGAAGGAGCCAAACCTATAAGAAGGCATTGCAAACCATTGCTCCACAGCCTGCACTACAGCCAGCCCCAACTTTTGATTATAGTGCACTGATGGTTGCTATGCAGATCAAGCTGGATGAGCACAGAAAAGCAATAGAGACTTATGTGGATGAGGGGAATAAATCACTTTAATTTGATTTAGCCCAAGAAATCAAGGCTATTAGATTTGAGATGAATCAGAATAAGAAAGAGATGACTGACTGCTTCCACAAAGGAGGGAATGCAGTAGTCTATTTAGCAACTCATCAAGAAAAAAATCAAGGAACAAGTAGATGATATTGCACTGAAACAGGGCTATGTTCTTGAGAATCAAATAAGGATGAATGACAATTTGACAGAATCTCATAATGCAATTGTCACAGAAATGAAAACCATAGCTGCTGGACTGACACCTTCTATTGCTACTGCTAAGGCAGATTTTGATAAAGCACTGCAAGAAAGCTTAACTGCTGTTCAAACTGCCATCCAAGACTCTCAGAAGATAATAACTGACAAACTCCAAAGGCTCAAACCTTTCTACAGGGATGGAGTTAATTATCTAAATGCCCAAATTCGATTTCAAAAAGATGATTTAAGGGATCACATGGAAAGAGAAGTCATAAAGGGGGAGAGGGTCTTAGTCAAAGCTGGCTCTGAGCATGCAAAATGGATTTCTAATTCCATCAGAGCCACTCTTGGATATCCTCCTCTATGTGATGACAATGATGTTGCAGAATCTGGAGTCAACCCTGCCTATCTTGGAGGTGAGCAACCAGAAGTAGCTCAAGTGATCTATCCTCCACCAGATTTTGATATGGTTCAAGCTGATATACATTCAATGTATAGTCCACCTGATGGTACTCAAAAGGTCATTCTTGACAAAGTAGTTCAGCCTGTATCTGAGGCCTTACAGGAAGCTATCTTAAAAGAGCAAGCTGAATAAGAAGCCAGATTATCTAAGAAGAGGTTCAGGGAGCAAGCTGAACAAAGACCCGACTTTGAGCAGTGGAGCCCCACCTCTAGGAACATTATTTTGACTGCCTGGAAAGCTGCAAAAGATAACATTCAAGACAAAAATAAATGGTTTTCTGAAGTTGAATGGAGGAAACATGAGACAAGGCAAGAAGTCATAGTCTAATACAGAAGAAAGGCCAAGATGGGAAAGCTACCTCCTACTGCTCAGGAGCCTAGCAAGTACTTTCCCAAGCCTTATCATTATTTTGAAAGGCAAAAGATTAAAGCTGAGGAACTTAAGAAGAAGGAGCTGAAAGGGAAGAAGCCTGCTGAAACTGAAGATGCTGAAGCTCCTATGCAAGCCAAGATTCAGTCAGGAAAAGGAATAGTGATTAAAGATGCTGAACAAAAATAGCATAGAAATTTTCTTAAGTTTACTATGTAATCTTTTGATGTTAACATTCTGTAAACTTTTGGAAATATAAATATGACAAGCTTTTAGAACAATGTCTGTGTTATAAATTTACTATGTGATAAATTTGTTTCATAATTGTTCTGTGATGATGTCTATGTATACATGTGTGATTGATACATGTTTATGTCTGCCCTGCTATATATAATCCTGGCTTACATCATTTTGTAATTTTATTATGAATGGTGTATATCATTGACTAAGGGTTCTGACTTCTCCAAATATGGGGAGATTGTTGGGTACATTGGTGTAAATGTACCTGATTTGAAGAAGTCTCACCCTACTCAATGATATACATCAAAATGTATTTGATGTGTTTTGAGTTTACCTTGTGCAGGTTAAGTATTTGCAGGAAAGTAGAAAAAGTTTCTAAGTCCATGTGTCGACACCCAGGAGGAAAGTGTCGACACTTAAGAAGACTTGTGTCGACACTCAGACAAGCAGTGTCGACACTTGGAGTCATTGTGTCGACACCAGGGATGCAGAGTCGACACCAGACAGAAAGTGTCGACACAAGGAGCTGTTTCGACACACAATGGAGTAAAATGCAGTGAAGCAGTGTCGACACAAGGAGCTGTGTCGACACCCAGTGAAACTGTGTCTACATCAGAAAGTGTCGACACTTGGAGGCTGTGTCGACACTCAGCAAAAGTCAGCAGAGACTAAGTATAAGTGTCGACACCCAGAACAATGTGTCGACACACAACAGAAGAGTCAACACTTGAAGAAAGTGTCGACACAAGAAAGAATGTGTCGACACTCAGCTGAAGTCTCAACAGAAGAAGAATGTGTTGACACAAGGAGCTGTGTCGACACTCAGCAAGTATCAACACTGAAGACATGTGTCGACACCAAGAAGCAGTGTCGACACTGACAAGTTCAACACATGAAGATGTGTCGACACAAAGGTGTTGTGTCGACACTTAGAAGAATTCAGCAATATACTGAAGTATAAGTACTTGTGTCGACACACATTATCAGTGTCGACACATGAAGAAGAAGCATTGTCGAGACATAGAATCTACAACATAAGGAGTTGTGTCGACACCTTGTAGGCTAGTGTCGACACTTAGTCAACTTGTGTCGACACTTGGTCTATAAGTGTCGACACTTAAAGACAGACAGTCTCGACACTTACAGACAGTTACAGAATTTTCAAGAACTGACTGGATGACTTGACAACTGCCATTCCAGCCGGTCTACAACACCTGTCAGAGTTGTCAGAAAATAGTTATGAACCGGACCAGCCGGTTACCATGAAGAAGGCCTATAAATAGGCTTATACTGTCTACAGAAGTAGGAGTTGAAATCCAAGTGATCAGAATAATTAGAAGATCAACACATCAAGTAATACAAAGAAGATCTAGCTATCAAGTGAAGATCTAAGTAGTTGGAGAGAGAGAGCTCCATCCAAGAAGTCAGCCGCTGGAACCAGGCTGAGAAGAAGGATTCAGATTGGTCTGAATCTTAAGTAGCAGAGATCAAGGATCAACTGCAGAGGAATCAGTCTTATTGTATTCTACTTTCAAGAAGCTTTGAAGAAAGCCAAGTCAGATTGATTTCAGCTGAGTTCTTCCAAGAACTCATCAAGAAACTCACAACTTATCTCTCTTTCATCTGAGTTGTTGAGTATATAGTTTTGTATTCATTATAACTTGTAGGATCCTTAGGGATCTGAGTCTGTAAGCCTGTAATTATAAAGGCTAAGTGTAGGGCTTGAGTGCCTGAGTGTAGGAGATTTGAATCTCTGAGTGTAGGCCTATTGTGGCTGAGTGTAGGCCTTGGTGGCTGAGTGTAAGCTTTGTGAAGAAGCTGAGTTCTAGGGCCTTGGGCCTGAGGTGTAGGAACCTGTTTTGGGGTTCTGAGATAGTGGAGGAGTTTGGCCGAATCTAGTACACTGCTAGATAGGCGAAGGGGGAAAGTGGATGTACCCAAACCTTGGGGAACCACTATAAAAACTGTGTGTCTACTGTGTGCTGTGAAATTCTGTGATTGCTGAATGTGTGCTGTGATAAAGTAGATAGAATTCTGTGATATTATCTGATTGCTGCCTAAAAAGTTAAAAAGATTCAAGTCACCTATTCACCCCCCCCCCTCTAGGTGATTAGGTACAATATCTTTCAAGATACGAGGCGGGAGAGGAAAAGCCGGAGTGGAGGGAAACAATATGCTAAATAGAGTAGCATAATTGAGGACAGAGGAAGGGAGACGGTTGATGAGAAAGCATGCAGTCGAAACCGCAAAATTCCAGTATGGCTGGGAACATGCATTTGAAGCATGAAGGAACGGGCGACATCGAGTAAGTGGCGGTTCTTTCGTTCGGCAACCCCATTTTGCTGGGGTGTGTAAGCACAAGAGGTTTGGTGGAGAATCCCGTATTCAAAACACACAGTGGTAAAGTCGTGGTCGGTGTACTCACGAGCATTGTCAGTACGGGGGATTTTGAGTGTTGTGTGGAATTGCATACGGGTCTCGAGGACAAATGCCCGAAAAACCCAGGGAAGCTCGGAGCGTTCACGGAGTCAGTAAAGCCACGTAGTGCAAGAGTGATCATCAATAAATGTGATAAAATAGCGAAAACCACAGATACTGGGAATCCGAAATGGTCCCCATACATCAGAATGAACTAAATCAAAGGGAGCAACACTCCGAGTATAATGCGAAGGGAAAGAAGAACGCGGTTGCTTGTCGAGGATACATGAGTCACACTGAAAAGAAGAAAAAGGAATATCTGGAAGAGCCCGCTGGAGGACCGGTAGAGGGGCATGTCCAAGACGGCGATGCCATACAGTGGAGGAGACAGAAGACAGAATGTTGGGAGATTCATTGAGAAGGTAGAGCCCGTTCCGCAGCATGCCTTTACCAATGGTAGTCCGCGTCCGCCGATCCTATAAAACAAAGGAAGAAGAAGTGACTATAACGGAACAATCCAGATCACTTGTAAGACGACCAACAGATACTAAATTAAAGGGTAAACTCGGTACATGAAGAGCCGAGGGAAGAGGGATGGATTGGTTGAGACAAAGATCTGTCGAGCCGGAGACAGGAACCAGCGCCCCATTGGCCACAGTGATAGACTTCGGATAGGGAGAATCCGAGTACTTGGCAGGCCATCACGAAGTGATGTGATGAGTGGCACTAGAGTCCACAATCCATCCCAGGCTGGTGGAGAGATAAGCAGTACCTGTATTGGAGACGGAGGCGACGGAGGCCGATGGTGGGTTGAGCAGGCCCTAGAGATGCTGGAGCTGAAGACAGATGGTCTCAAGATCAGAAGGACTGGCGTCTGAAACAACAGAAGCCATCAGACGAGTGGGATAACCGATTTTCTTGTAGCAAGTTGCCTCAAGATGACCATCTTTCCGCAAAAGGAGCACTTTGGCCGTCCACAGCCACCACAGCCACGGCCCCGCGAGCCCGAACGCCCCCCTCCCCCCCCCCCCAAGCAGAAGTGGGAGGGGATGGTAAGAGCAGAGGGGCGTGCTGAAGAAGAGCCGGGGGAGGAGCAGGAAGATCTAGAGGAGGGGAGACACGGAGAATCATGGAGCATACATCAGAGAAAGATGGTGTGGTGGGAGCTGCCAGGACTTGAGCACGAAGACTCTGAAGATGAGATGGAAGACGGGCCATGATGATGGCAATGCAAGCGGCTTCCTTCTGAGCGTGCTGAGCAACATGATCATTGGTGGGCGACTGATGCTACATCCAGGCTTCAGTAAGAAGTTTTAGCCCGAGCGACAAACGAGGTCATATCTGAAGCGCCGTCAGTGTCGAGAGCAAAGAGGTCAGTAAGGATGTCATAAAGATGTTGAAGGTTGTCACGACCTGAGTACAAGGAATGTAGCTCATCCCACATAGCCTTGGCGGTGTCGTGGTACATAGACATTTGATAAGGCTCACCATCCAAGGAATTCAGAATCCAAGTCTGAATGCGTCCATCATTGCGGAGCCAATCATCCGTAAGAGGAGACGGAGGTGGCTGAGTAAGGTGAGGCAGAAGACCCTTAGCCTGAAGAACTCGCTGAACTGAGTGTACCCAAGGAATAAAGTTTTTCTTGCCAGAAAGAGAGATGGTAGTGATCCTTCGCTCGTCACGGACTTTAGCAGAGCAAACCGGGCGGTCTGGCGGACAGGCCGGGCGGTCAATAGGCGGACTGGCCGCCGAGCTAGTAGAGTTAACGGAAGAAGCCATAAAGGCAGGCAGCAGAACCAGAGGACCTAGGTAGACCGCCGCGGAAAGAGCAGGAGGCCGCTCGACAAGGCCGCTACGGGAAGGAGACCGCGACCAAGAAAGCGGAAAAAAGGGACTAGTCCGCACGGTCAAGGTGAACACAGCAGCGATCAGAGCACAGGAAGCAGTCCGCAACGGACAGGAGCAGGCCGCAAGAAGAGAGAGAGAGGCCGGCGGATAAGAGCAGTCCAAAAGAGAGGAGAGCCCGTGCAACTAGAGCAGAGACTGTCCGGTCAAGAAGTGAAAAACACCAGCGGCAAGAGGAGGCCGCAACCAAAGGCAAAGCGGACTGGGAGAAGAAGTCCGCAGCGGGCCGAGACAAGCCGCGTGGAGAGTGACCGCGACCAAGATGCGGGTGTGAGAGGAACAGCTCGCACTGTCAGGCAGATCACAGCAGTGAACTGAGGAGAAGGAAACCACGAGTAAAGAGACTCAAGCGGATAAAGAAAGCAGGATGCAGCGAGCTGCAACAGGTCGCGAGCAAGGCAGTCTGCGGAAAGACAATAGAGGAGAGCAGAGCAGCGGACTGAAGACAGGCCATGACAAGTAGGGAGTTCGCAGCGGACAGCGGAGAATAAAGGAGAAGGTGGCCCCACGGATTGAGGACGAGAAATGGCTATAAGAAGGGAGGGGGGTGGAACCACGGGAGATAGAGAACAACAGGAGGCAGTGGAAAAAAGGAAGCGGACTGAGAATAGCAAGCCGCAGAGGGAAGCATATAGAAACAAACAGCCCGCGGGAGGCAGATCGCGAGGGGCAGGCCGCAGGAGGCAGGCCACGAGAGATCACTAGGTGCGGGCTGAACAAAGGAGACTGCGAGAGAGCAAATTAGGCTCTGATACCATGTAGAGAACGCTCAAATCTTGTATGTATATACTGAGTGTCTAAATACAAGGAGAGAATACAAATATATAGGAGGAAGAGAGAGAATAAATCCTATACAAGATGTGGGACTAAAAGAGAAGAGAGCACTAATGGGCCCAAAAGATGGGCCCAATACATGGGTTATTCTAACAATTACCAATATTGAATTTTCATCTGACCGACTCATGCAGATTTTTAGGTCTTTGGAGTTGACAGTCTGGACATCATTCTTAGCGTATCCTGGTTGCGTACTTTGGGGGACATCAAGCAAAACATGGAACGTCTCACCATGGACTTCGAGACAGCAGGGGCCTCCCGCCTACTGCAAGGGGACCCGTCAGTAGCCCACTCATCGGTCGGCTTTCTCCTATGGCATATGGGAACAGAGGCGCCGGTTCCGCTGACCACGCCACACACAGACATTCAATGTCTATTGGACAGACATGTATCCCTCTTCATCACACCCCACGGGCTACACCCAAACAGAGTTTTGGACCACCCAATTTTCCTTCAGCCAGGGGTGACTGCGGTCTCCATCCTCCTGTAAAGATATGGCCATGCCCATAAATCCTCCATGGATACCATGTTGGTAGAGATGTTATGTACAAGTATCATCCAGTTGAGCACTAGACCTTTCTCGAGCTCTGTTCATTTGATGCGCAAAAAGGAAGGGAGCTGGAGATTCTGTCTATAATATCTAGAGCTGAACAAGCTCACGATCCCCGACAACTACCTGATTCCTCTTACTCATGAGTTGTTGTACAAACTGTAGGTCGCGACTTACTTCCCCAAATTGGACATTCGATCCAGCTACCATCAGGTCGAGTCCGGGTTGAGGATGCGCCAAAGACAGCTTTTCGCACACAGGATGACCACTATGAGTTCTTAATCATGCCTTTTGGCCAGACTAACACTCTCGCGACATTCCAGTCTGTCATGAATGATGTCGTACTCCCTCACCTATGTAAGTTCATTCTCATTTTCATTGATGACATCATGGTATACAGCTCTTCCTGACAGCTCCAACCCGACCACATGGCGATCATACTGCAGCTCCTTGCGGAGCACAAGTTTGTGGCCTATCAGACGAAGTGCCTATTTGGTCAAACTCAGATTAAGTAGCTGAGCCATATCATTTTAGTCATCGGGTTAGCCATAGACACAGCTAAAGTCGTAGCCGTCCTCCAATGGCAGACACCTTCCTGCACTCGAGCGGTCTGTAGATTATTAGGCCTCGCAAGATACTACCGCCACTTCATCCACAAGTACAACGCAATTGTGTGGCCCCTTACCAACCTCCTCAAGAAGGGAATATGGTTCAAGTGAATCCTGATGGCCCAGGAAGCCTTCCACACCCAACAATAGATCCTAGTCTCCTCCCACGTCCTCATCAAGCCCGATTTTGCCAATCCCTTCGTCATTGAGTGTGATGCTTCATGATAAGTGCATTCACATTAATAATCAAAGCATACAAAATTACACACAAAACATACTCCCCAAGTCATCTTGGAGGATTTCCAAGAACTCGGGAGTAGCACCAGGAACGTCATGTCCAATAAAGACATTTACAGCCCCAAATTTAGCACAAAAACGTCCAATCGGTTGGCCTCCCGAAGGAGATGGCGGAATAGAACATGGTTGAACTCTGCAAGAATGGATAGCTCATGTGCCATAAATGTAGGATCAAGCCAAGTCGACTTTTGAAACGGCTGTCTGCAAAAGTCAATGACATTCTTGCAATCCCCCTCAATAACGACCCCCTTAGTATCAAGCATCGAAGGGGTGACAAGTCGCTTGATAAAAAGCAAGGCCTCCAACTCGACCCTCCCCGGATCCCAATGTTGGAGCCCTGATCCGGTCGCAAGGAGCACAAATCTGTTGTGGTTACGCACCACCAAACCAACACCCGCACCATTGTTCGGGAGGACCGCACCATCAACATTATTTTTTATCCACTCCGTCAGCAGGGGGCACAAAAAAATAGTGGGAGATAGTTGGCCCGTCTGATTGGTGCTCCAGTAACGCCAGAATGGAAATTTGTTTGAGCAGTTGATGTTCTTCGTGATGGTAGCCGCAAGAACAATGGGCGTGCCAAAGTCCCACCAAAGAATATTTGCATTACGGGCCCGCCAATTCTGGAAGATGGCATAGCATAAAAGTCGAATGGGGCCCAACTCCATCTTTCGGGCAGCAGAAACCAAAGCAGGGAAATCTGATCAAGAAGGTATCATAGGTAAATCGATCCCCCAATGTTGGATGGCGCAGGCAATGACACGTAAATTGGAGCATCCATTAATCAAATGGTCCCGGACTTCAGCACCAGGGCAGCCCCACGGGCATGAGGATGTGTCAGAAAGGCCACAACGAAGGAGCCAGCAGCGGGTGGGAAGAGCATCTCGCGCAAATCCCCACCAAAACATGCGTTCACGTGGCCGCAGACATAATTGTTGAAGCCATTTGAGGTCATGCAAAGAAGCCGAAAAGATAGTCGAGTGGGCAAGAGATGCAATAGACTTGCCACTGAATTGCTAATTTAGCTCCAAGATATCCCTACCAACCGTAGGGTGGAGAGGAATTTGCAGAATAATATTAATAAGATGGGAACCAAAGTGTTGTAGAAGTAAATGCTTCAGGGAAGGCGTGGGAGCCGTCCTTATACAAGAGTGTCTCCTCATCGCGTACTTCAGCAAGGCATTTACGGAACAACGAGTGGAGGCCTCGGTCTATGACAGCGAGCTTCGGGCATTTGTTTTGGCAGTCCAGCATTGGCGCCCCGACCTCCTAGGCCGGCCATTTTGTGATATGTACCGATCACCGCAGACTGCGACAGCTTTGGAGTCAGAAGGTCACGAACCCCACATAACAAGGTTTGATCTCCAAGCTTCTGGGTTATCACTGATCGATTGAATATAAGGTAAGGACCGCGAACACAGTAGTTGATGTTCTCTCTCGCAAGATCATTAGTGGTACTCTATCAGCGATCTCCCACTCGTTGTGGCGTGATGCTGCCGTAATCTCTGTTATGGTGCAGTGGAATCCCCTCCATGCCACCATGATCCATGAGCTACAGCAAGACCCAGACCCCCCCTTCTGCCTTGTTGAGGACCGAATTACCGTGACCGTTTAGTGCTCGCAGATTCATCGCTGTGAATTCCTTGTCTCCTTCATGAGGTTCATGCCACCTCTACAGCAGGGATCTCAGGCGCAACCCTACCTGTCGGTGACAAGCCGCCACTTTTTACTTGAGGGGCATGATGCGGGGAGTACAACAATTCGTCTCCAACTGTTTCACATGTCAGAGGGACAACTATCAAACTCTCGCTACAGCCGGGTTGTTTCAATCCCTTCTGATTCCTGACCTAGTCTGGGAGAACATCGAGATGGACTTTATCACTCGAGTTCCCCTCTCTCAGGGTTATGATTGTCTTTTGATCATGTTGAATCGTCTCTCCAAGTATTGGAATTTAATATGCCTCAAGTACCCATACACAGCTAGCTCCATCGCTCGGATTTTTATAGGGGAAGTGATCTTTTTGCATGGGTTTTATTGTTCCATCATCAGTGATCGTGATCCGGTTTTGATGAGTACCTTTTGGCAGGAGATGTTTCGACTACAGGGTACCAAAATGCGGCTCAGTGCGGTCTACCATCCCCAGACCGACGGACAAACCGAGGTCCTCAACTGTTGTGTCGGACATGCTTGTACTGCTTTGCTACCGAGCAGCCCTACCACTGAACTCGGTGGATCGCTTGGGCAGAGTTATGGAGCAACACTTCTTATTAGTCATTTGCAGGCTCTAGCCACTGGCGGGTGGTATATGGGTGACCTCCCTCAAGGCTACCGTTCAGTCAATCAGGAGAGTGTCAAGTGCAGGATTTGACCCCAGATCTCCAGGATTGCAACAGGGCCCTCCGCCAGCTCAAGCATCATCTTCTCTGAGCTCAGTAGCACATGATCCAGCAGGCCAACCAGCATCGCCGCAATGTGTTCGTCAGTTTAGAAGGTGTTCGTCAAACTACAACCCTGTCGTCAGAGTACACTAGCTGATCGCCTGCACCGCAAGATATCGGTTCGCTACATTGGCCCCTTCTTGGTCTTGGAGAAGCGGGAGAGGTGGCGTATCTCCTCCAGCTACCTCCTGACAGCCGCATTCATCTAGTCTTTCATGTCTCTCAGCTAAAAAGGTTGTTGAAAAATCACGCCCTTCAAGCCTCCCTGCCTAAGGGACTATCGATCGAGTGTATTCCCCTCTATGAGTCGGAGGTTATGTTAGGGCCTAGCATCAAGGAGATTCAGAATCAGTAGGTACGACAATCCTCATTCAGTGGAGGGGACTACTACCTACGGAGGAAGCCATGTGGATCCCAGAGGAGGTCTGGTCTTAGTTCTTAGACTTCGACCTTGAGGATAAGG
The DNA here is from genome assembly GCA_039583875.1 of Platanthera guangdongensis. Classification (NCBI taxonomy): domain Eukaryota; kingdom Viridiplantae; phylum Streptophyta; class Magnoliopsida; order Asparagales; family Orchidaceae; genus Platanthera; species Platanthera guangdongensis. The sequence goes on along the minus strand of CM077162.1, from coordinate 53,351,911 downwards.
TCATTCTGGAACCCGAAAGTGCTGATACGAGCACGTGTGATGGCGCCTCTGGATAGCATTACGCACGAGTTTATACACGACGGTCAAGCGGTCAGAGCCCGACGGCGAAATGATTGTCCTATTTTACTATATGTTGTCTTATGTTGGGGACCCTCCTATATATAAAGGCAGAGTCTAGTATTTTTGCTTATGCTTATTTTGTATTTGAATTTAGGAAATTTAATGAAAGGAGGAAAAACGAGCTAGCGTTCTTCCCTAGTTTCCCGACACTATTACCACTACCCATAAGTGTCAATTGTTTGGTCGTGACTATGAAATTTGGTATTTTAAAAACCAAGGTAAGCATGTAACTTTACACAAACTAAGACTGAGTTAGTGTCCATGATTGAGGGCTAATCTTGCCTACGATTGGTTAAAATAGTCTAACCTCATAAAATGTGTGAGCATAGAGTTCATGTCATGTGATTATGTGATCGTCATTAAGTTACAACTAATTTATACGTCTTAGGGTGACAATAGTAGTTGAAGGAATGATCAATGAACAAAAATGACGAGTTCTTGTTTTAGAAGGTATATTTGAGTAAGATCTTGCGAAGAATGCTCATTTATATATCTTGTCATATTCACTGTTTATCAAACTATTGTTATAACTATGTAACCCGCTTTACATGTTTCATTATTAAATTGTGTCATAGAAGTTGATGCGGAGCAGAGGTGAGGACGACCTTTGGGCTTATTCGGGGCTGATTTTGCGACATACCATATATGGCATGCCCGGATCGACGATAGGACTCCGCAGATTGTCCGGATCCGCTCCGCGAGTAGAGAGCATATATTACTTTATATATTTTGTTTATTATTGTTATATTTAAGTGGTTCCTCCCAGGCCAATCATAGTCGTTGATTGGGGATGCCCTAGTGTTCATGTTATTTATTATAAATATAGGTGTTAGGTGTTGAATCAAGGCATTGCAGATTTAGGAGAGTCATTTTCGGAATCCAGCGATCAAGCCATGGTGTCGACTCCGTGGAGCCTTAGGTGACGACACCTAGGCACCCGATCTCCTCCCCAAGGTATCCCCCTACCATAGCCTTCTTCTTCCCTTCTGTCAGTCCTATTCCCGCCGCCAGGAGCGCCCCAAAACAGTCTTCGGCGTTGTTCAAGCCAACCCCCTCACAGCCGCCCCTTTCTTCCCATTCAACAAGACTAGCCGCCCAATCCTCCTCCCAGCAAACCCGCCTCCAGCCCTTCCTCCACCCTCCTGCACACCCGCCGCCCAGCCCTCTACCATCCAGCAGCAACCCGGCCACCCACGGCCCTAGCCGACTACCCCTAATCACTCACTCATGTGGATCCACCTTCCTACAGCCCCTATTCTCAAGATCAGTCCAGATTTGAGAATTTCGGCCCCTGATCCATTATTTCCACCTCCCGTACGTCATTCCCTAGCCCGGATCTGCCCCTAAACATCTGATCTACCCTTCCCCGTCCCGGATCTACTCATACGCAGCAGGATCTACCCATTTCTTGTCTGATCTCATCATCTACCGCCGAGGACAGCCACCACCATTATTTCTATGCCGATGGTTTCACTTTTCGATCGCCGATCCACGCATCCGGCTTTGGAATCTTCAGTGCCTCGGTCAGCCCACAACTTAGTGAGTCGTTTGTCGTATTGGTTTATGTGATTGGACATTATTATTGGATTGATTATTGTGCTTTGCTTGGATTTGTAATTGTAGACCTTTGTTGAGATACGCTAATAATTGCAGATGAGATTTATTCGCCGCGCGCTTTCCCTTGTCCCTCCGAGCGGAGGAAGGTCATTACAAAATTGCTAAAATTAAATTCTCATTCTCTGCTCTTTTATTAATTTGCGTGGTGTTACAGTTTTTCATTGCTCTGATTTATTCATCGCTGTCACCGACGGTTGCATTGCATTTAGACTAGGGTTTGTGTGTCGCACCAGCATCCCGCCCTAGAAACCTAGGTTTTGTGCACCTCTTAGCCTACCCTACATCAGAAGTGTTAACAAATGTATGTTTAGCTAGAGAGTAAAATAGATCAGGAACCCATTCATGGTGCATGGTGGAGAGCTACATGATTAACTTGGCTGGCACTCATTTAACAGACTTTGTGGATGCATGAAAACAACATTGATGATGAAATTTAACAGGATGTCTTTAAGCTAAAAACCATGTTGAATTATAATATCTAGTCATGTATCATGTGTAGATAGATGAACTATATGTAATATTAGAATATTAATGTCACATCTTCGACTGTTTGGCTTTGTGATCACTTAAAGTAAACATTTATTGTTAGCATGATTTTAGTGTTTTTTTACCTCCAATACGAATGTTTTATATGAACACTGATTTAATTTGTAAATCATATTTTGGGTACTTGAATTTTTTAGATTGTGGTGGGTATCAGTCAGGTCTATGCCATAGTATAAAGTTAAGATGGAGTGTTACGGAAGGAGGATGGGATCCTGATGTAAACCGGATTCCGAGTTTACAAATTAAATATATTTTAAGCAAAATAATATATTTGTTATGAAATAAAAATTGGAGCTTTAAAAATGATATTGTTTTTAGTTTTAAAAGAGAGGTCGAGTGGCCAAATTCGAGGCTTCCGCGCGAATTCACTTCCAACATTGGATTTTGTAAAACCGTTAATAATTATTTGAGAGAAACTTTGAGAGCGTTTTATGACTTGAATCTTCGCAAGTTTCATACATTCACAAGCAAAATACAATTAATAATTTATGAGTAGCGGTAGTAATAAGCAAATTGAACGTTCGAGACAAGTTTTGATTATTTAATGGAGCTCATAAAATTAAACTAACTTAAATTGAGCAAGATCGAGCAATTACTCCCCATGAATTTTAATCCAATCCAAATCGGTTGCACCGGGCCAAGTTGAACTGTAAGCTGGCCGGCCTTCTAGCTTCCGTAATGGTTCACGGTTGAGGGGTGCGGGAATAGAAACTTGTGGTCGACGGCACCCCTGGCTGCGGCCACCAATTTACTGAACTGAACCTCGCTGGAGGGCGCCGGAACAGGATCCCATAGTCGACGGCGTCGTACGCAGGGAGATCTGGATTGTCGGAAGAATCGGGAGAAGTAGACAACGGCCCTGTCGCTGAACGCGGATGAAGGCGGAGAGGGTTACGTCACCCTTGCTTTCCGTCGCCTGTTGCGTCGTGAAAAAAAATGGCAGTCTTGATGGCCCGGGTTCACTGGGGGGGGGGGGGGGGGGGAAGCAGGGTAGCAGGGTTTGGTCGGCACTGCAGGGAGGACACAATTTTGTTCCCCTGTGTTAGCAGACTTCCCCTCTTTTGTGTGCCCATGCTCCCTTTGATATAATCAGAGGGGATTTCTTAAAAGGCATTTCTTTGGCTTATTTCCTTCATTATTCCTAAAAATATTTTTCCAAAACTAATGTGATGATTTCCTGGATATGCTGATTTCCATTAATTTGATTTTTTACATCTTTCATTGTTGATTTCCTTGTCACTTTTTCCAAAACTAATTTGATGTAGGATTCTCCAAATATGTGCTCTCTTTGTATGATGATTTCCGGGAATTCAAATTACAGTGGTCATTTAATTTTATGCGCCCACAAATAATTTAAACTTGCCTTTTTACGTCCTAATTACCTAAGATTACCAGACCTTTTATTTAGGGTCTCTTTGGACGATCAACCCCGAAGAGCCAAAAATAAATACGAGTGATTGTGAAAGAAATACATGAAATAAAATAACAATGTAAAAGAAATACATGAGCTGAAATTAATAAATGCATGGAAATTACGATGCATTGCAGGATGCATCAATTCCCCCGAGGTTGAGAGAGCTCGACCCCGACGAGACTTTGCAATAACTGGCAAGTGATGGTGTCACTGGTGCTGAATCAGGTGGTATGTCTGGGGTCTTGACAAGCGGCTCAACTGGTGGCCCAAAGCACTTCCGATCATGAACTACATCAATCCTCCTGCAGTAAGCAATCACATGATCTCCCCTTGAAAAGAACAACTAATGGCGATAACGACCGACCGTGAGTTTGTAATGTTCAAAGGTTGCTCGTAAAATATTAGCAGTAATTTTATGCAGTTCCTTTAAATAATTATTATGAGCTTGCGCAATAAAGAAAATACGTTCGTGGAATGAAGGGTGGTGGCGATCAGGTGGGCGGGGCATTGCATGGGAAGTCTCCAAAGGAGACATAGTAGGAAAGCGGCGCTTAGAATTATTACATGTAAATTTAGCTTGTGTCGGTACAAAATCTCGTTGCTTTAAATTCTCCTTGATTAAACGCCTAAGAAAATTCTCCAAACTCTAATTAATGATTTCCGTCAATTCGTCGATTAGAGAGTGATAAACGCTACTAAACTTGAATGTATAGTCCTCTCGACCCATAATATATTTAATACATTGCGGCAATTCCACAAATACGCTCGCGTGTAACTTACTGTCATAATTTTTAAAGTTGATTCCAATTTTATCTTTTAAAAATTTCCAAAGAAATCCTTTAAAACGCGTATCCTTGTTGTGGGTGAAAATTTTTGGAGCTCTTTTTATCTTTAAAATATGGGTTTTCTTAAATAAATCGATAATTTGATAATAAAAATTTTCAGACACATTTATAATTACGAAATATTGTAATGACACAAAACGATGTTCCCCAAATATAAAATCAATATGTGATGGTGACTCTAATGTGAGTGATATGTCACTAATAATTCCTTCTCGAGGCGGGGACTCAGAAATAATCTCAGCGACTAGAGGCGGTGCCTTAGTGTGAGCAAGTGGGAGCACCATATCAGTCGGGATGTGGGGATGAGGAGGAAGCTCATCCTCCTGGAGTTGGGGCTCAGGAAGAACCTCCTCGACTAAAGTGAGTGCTTCAGTGGAAACAAGTAGGGTCAAGGTGCTCATGGGGGAAATGTCAAGTCTAGAAAGAGGACTATTAATAATTCGAAGTCCGGATTCCACTAGTTGATATGTAGTTGGAATGTAGTTAGAAAAAATATTTTGTTTGCACAATGTCATTTCAAGATTGTGTACATCGGTGCACAAGCTCGTCAGATTCTGCGTGAGTTCAGCAGTGACGAATTCAACGTTCTTCATTAAAATTTTCATTCGCTCTTCGAGACTCTTCATTTTTTTAAAATTATTGTTACTATAATTATTGTTTTTTTAAAAAAATAAGATAAAGATTTTTATTTTTATTTTTTAAATAAAATAAAAATTCTTAAAATAAAAGGACATAATAAAATTGTGCAATATATTGATTTTTTTAAAAAAAGTTAAATATATTTTAAAATCGATTTGCTTTAAGTTTTTTTTGAAAGACACTAAATAAAATATAAAATTTAAAATCTCTTTTGTTTTAAATAGAAAAATTAAATTTTCCGGATCGACCGATCCACGGTAGAAGTGAATCGAAAGGCTCTGATACCAAACTGATGTAAACTGAATTCGGAATTTACAAGTTAAATATATTTTAAGCAAAATAATATATTTGTTATGAAATAAAAATTGGAGCTTTAAAAATGATTTTGTTTTTACTTTTAAAAGAGAGGTCGAGTGGCCAAATTCGAGGCTTGAGCGCGAATTCACTTCCAACGTTGGATTTTGTAAAACCGTTAATAATTATTTGAGAGAAACTTTGAGAGCGTTTTATGACTTGAATCTTCGCAAGTTTCATACATTCACAAGCAAAATACAATCAATAATTTATGAATAGCGGTAGTAATAAGCAAATTGAACGTTCGAAGCAAGTTTTGATTATTTAATGGAGCACATAAAATTAAACTGACTTAAATTGAGCAAGATCGAGCAATTACTCCCCATGAATTTTAATCCAATCCAAATCGGTTGCACCAAGCCAAGTTGAATTGTAAACTGGTCGGCCTTCTAGCTTCCGTAATGGTTCACGGTTGAGGGGTGCGGGAATAGAAACTTGCGGTCGACGGCACCCCGGGCTGCGGCCACCAATTTAGTGAACTGAACCTCGTTGGAGAGCGCCGGAACAGGATCTCGTAATCGATGGCGCCGTACGCAGGGAGATCGGGCTTGCCGGAAGAATCGGGCGAAGTCGACAGCGGCCCTGTCGCTGAACGCGGATGAAGGCGGAGAGGGTTACGTCACCCTTGCTCTTCGTCGCCTGTTGCGTCGTGAAAAAATGACAGTCTTGATGGCCTGGGTTCACCGGGGGGGGAAGCAGGGTAGCGGGGTTTGGTCGGCACTACAGAGAGAACACAATTTTGTTCCCGTGTTAGCTGACTTCCCCTCTTTTGCGTGCCCATGCTCCCCTTGATATAATCAGAGGGGATTTCTTAAAAGACATTTCTTTGGCTTATTTCCTTCATTATTCCTAAATGATATTTTTCCAAAACTAATGCGCTGATTTCCTGGATATGTTGATTTCCATTAATTTGATTATTTCCTTCTTTCATTGTTGATTTCCTGGTCACTTTTTCCAAAACTAATTTGATGTAGGATTCTCCAAATATGTGCTCTCTTTGTATGATGATTTCCGGGAATTCAAATTACAGTTGTCATTTAATTTTATGCGCCCGCAAATAATTTAAACTTGCCTTTTTACGTCCTAATTACCTAAGATTACCGGACCTTTTATTTAGGGTCTCTTTGGACGATTAACCCCGAAGAGCCAAAAATAAATACGAGTGCTTGGGAAAGAAATACATGAAACAAAATAACAACGTAAAAGAAATACATGAGCTGAAATTAATAAATGCATGGAAATTACGATCCATCGCAGGATGCATCAGATCCTTCATCTGAAAATGCGTCCAAATGCTTCTTGAATTGAGAGTCCCAAACCATGCCGTCACCCGTGAAATAATGCCATCAACATAGACCAACAAAATCACAACCTACTGACATTGATGAGCAAACGTAGAAAATTTTGAAAAATTGTAGAGAAACCCAATAGCCTAATTCAACAAGCTAAACTTCTCATACAGAGTTCAGGTAAATTGCTTGAATCCCTACAAAAATATCTGCAAATGACACAAAAGACTCTATTATAGCATGTATGCATACTTAACCAACCAGTAAGGAAGGAATTTTTTAAGCCAAGTTGTTGCAACTTTCAACAATGATGAACCACAAGAGAGACTACATTAAGCTTGGCAACTTGCTAAAAAGTCTCCTCATAATCAATGTTATGTTGTTGAGTAAACCGTGGGTAAAGAGTTGTGGCTTTAGACAGTCAACAAAACCATCCGGTTAAGTTTCCTAGAGTCAAAGGGAACAACTTTCAAGTATGATTAGGTCTTAAAACCTGCATCTCCACCATTGATGCCCACAACCCCGATGTTGTAGTGCCCCGTGAACAGAGAAAGGTGTTGTAACTAAAACAGTAAACATAAAAATATGTGAAGTTGTTGACATACACGATGAGACAACATCCAATAAAGGATGAGAAGTATATCATTGCATATTCTTGTGATTTGGAATGAGAATATCCTTAAGAGCAAAAGTAGCATCAATAGGTGGAGAGTATGGCAGGCAAAATATGGGATAGACAAAATGTATAGAGGTGATGGTGATAGTGAAAGTGTTAAACTATGGCTAATTGAGAAAGATGGAGATTATTTAATAAGAATAGGAGCAATGATAGAAGACAAACAAGGACATATCAAACAGAAAAAAACTAAGGTGAGAAGAAAATAATGATTGATGCTCAAAGAAGGTGACATTAGCAGAGGTCACAACTAAAGTTGTCACTTATAACCGAAAATCGTGAACCGAATCTGAACCGCGGGGAACCAAATCATTCGCGAATTATTTGGTTTCAGTTTAAATTTTTGAATCGTGAACAAAAAATGATCTAAATGTGGTTCCTTCATTTTATTATCCGGTCCGAAATCGGAACCGCAGCATACAAGTTTTGAGTGGTTTCAGAATTTCTAGATTCAATCGAACCAGACCAAACCAAAACCGAACAACTCGTTTATTGTTATTATTTTATTACAATATATTTTTATTATATAGTATTATAATAAACTATTGATAATTTTTTGAAGGATAGATCAATCCTTTCGGGCCGTACTCATAACCTAATTAAATTCGTCTATAAACTATTAATAAAAGTGAAGCTTTTATTATAGGCCATCCACTCATCCTTCACAACTGCATGTGAACCTGTTGGTTGGCTTCTATCAAAATTCTCTCAAAAGTCAAAGGACTCAAACCCATTCCTGAAGGCTTGGATCCTGATTCTCGATAATCATGCATGCCCTCTACCAGTTCTACCGTCTACGGTGACTCGGCGAGCTTGACTCCTCTACGACTTGCCGACTGCATCTCTGGGTCTCTGCATCTCCTAATCTCATATCCCTCCCTCCATCTGCCCGAAGCCGACAATCACTCGAACCTCAACTGTTGAAAGTTGTGAAGTGGAAGTGGTTGACGGGACAGGCCGGGCGGCCTGGGCGGACAGCATTGGCGGACTGGGCGGACTGCGATGTGCGACCTGGTGGGAGGTCTAGTGGAAAGCCGGCTGTCTTCTGAGAGGGTTGTTTGCATGTAGTCCGCGGACTGTGGCCTGGTATCTGCGGATAGGGCGTTGGCTTTGGTTTAGCCAAGGAGCGGCCTGAGCGGATAAAGGCTTGCGGACTGGTGCATTGCTCAGTGGCCGTGGTGCAAGCCTGTGCTGTTTGACGGTTTGGCTCATGTCCGCGGAAGCTTGCGGACTGGTGTGTCCGTGGTGTGGGCTGTTGCGGACTGGGCTTAGAGCTTGGCTGAGGCCTTGTCGAGCTCTGGTGTTACAGCAGGTGTTTTGCTGTGGAGGTCTTTGGCGGACGGAAGTTTGGAGTCCGGGAGGAGGCTACTGTGCTGGGCAGGTGTGCGAGTAGCTTGCGTACTGCTGGCGGTCTGTGTGCTTGGATGTTTGGCGGACGCGCCATGCTCGCATTGGCCTTTGATGGTTTTGGACTTGTCACACTCTGTGCCAAGACCATGGTGTCCGCCGTATCCGCCAAGTCCGCTGTGACCGGGCGGACTATTGCTATCTGCCTTTGGTCGTGGACTTATGGCGGATTGAGGCGTGAGTCTTGCGGACTGCCTCGGGGTTGTGCGGACAGCCATTGAAGGGGGTTGCTGTCCTGCAGTGTTCGGAAGCTTTGCGGGCTGATGCCTTGTCTGCATAGCTTGGGCGGACTGTAGAGGGTTCGCCAATGTTGCCTTGCTCCTGGCGGTTTCCTTGGTTCCGGCTAAGTCCTTGCGGACTCGGCGGACGGTGTTTTGCTATCGCGCGGGCTAGGGCGGTGTCGCTATCTCTAGGGCGGTGACCACACTCCTCACCTCGCCTATAAATAGGACCCTCTGGCACATCTACAATAACTTGAGTGAACAGTAAGTTGGGTTGGGCAAGGAGCTGCGGTCTCAGTTTGTCTGTCTGCGCGGATTGATTCAGGGCTGACGGTTTGCTGTGTGCAGGTCGCGCCGGTAGCTTCAAGGAGCCAGGAGTTTGGCTTTGACTTCGGTCAAGTACTTGGAAGTTGTGCGGTCTCTGCGGATTCAGCAGGAGGTCGCTTTGCGGCTTGTCAACTCTGTTTCAACTTTGCCAGCTTCAATAACCTGTCCGCCGGCTTCAGGCGGGTAGGGGGTGTTCCTCAGTTCAGTTTCAGCAGGAGATGAATAACGGTGTGTCCGTGCGGCCGCGCGGCTTCGGCAGACTCCGTGGCTATTCGGTGGATTGCAGCTTAGTTCGGGCGATCTCAGTGGACTCGGCGACCTCAGCGACCTCGGCGGACTCCGGTGCTGTTTGCCCGACTTGGGTTTTGATGCTTTCTGTTTACAGCTGTTATACTAGCGAAATCATGTCTCGCTATGTATGCCTAGTGTTGTAAAGAAGTGAATGAATAAAAGATCTGCTTGTGCTTCCATTGTTTGTTGGGATTAACCTTTGTTCCTTGGTTTTCCGCTGGTTCAACGTGAGAAATGGGTAGTGCTGAAGATATTAATTTGGCGTTTGGGCTACCTTGCTGACCACGTTGAGAAAATTTTAACATGGTATCAGAGGGAGGTTCAGTTGCGTGAGCGGAAGTCAACCAGTGTTGTTACTCAGTGATTGAGTGGTGATCAACCTGTGTTGTTGCTCGGAGCTTCTGACGGTTGCCAACAGGTGTTGCAATGGAAGGGAGCTTTGCAAGAGGTCTGGGCATTGAACTCTTAACACCGACTGACTTTAAGAAGTGGAAGTCGTGCATGAAGAGTTATCTTCTTGGCGAGGAGCTGTGGGAAGTCGTCGGTGGTGATGACAGACAGGAAGTCATGGCTGCGTTCGGTACTACTGAGCAGGTTAGGCTCTGGAGAAGAACAAATGCTAAGGTGGAGTTCATTCTGAAGAGGGACGTGTCTCCGGAACTGTTTGATCACATCGTTGGATGTGAGTCGGCTGCTGATATTTGGACAACCATCGATGAGTTGTTCAATAGGAAGAATGTGGCGCGGCTTCAGTTCCTGGAGAATGAGTTGGACAGGGCAACTCAGGGAGACCTTTCCATCTCCAAGTACTTCTTAAAGATGAAGAGCTTGTGTGCTGAGCTGTCGGCACTGGATCCTGATGAGCCTATCTTTGAGGAGAAGATGAAAAGGCACATTATCCGCGGCTTGCGGAAGGAGTATGTGGCCTTTGTTACATCTGTTCAAGGGTGGGCTACTCAGCCGTCTTTGCTGGAGCTGGAGAATCTGCTTGCATCGCAGGAGAGCTTGGCAAGGCAGATGGCTGGAGTGAACCTGAATCAGGAAGGTAGCGAAGCTCTCTTCTCAGGCAAGAAGAAAGGATGGGAAGGGAAGAAAAAGAAGAAGGTGCAGGTCGTTGGTGAGAAGGAGACTTCAACTTCATATCAGCCGGAGAGGAGCAATTCTCCTAAGGACTGGAAGAAGAATTTGAAGTGCTACCGGTGTCATCAGCGAGGGCACTTCAAGCGGGACTGCAAGGTCAAACTGCAGCCTGGGCATGCTGCGGGAAAGGAGGAAACTTGCTCGAGAAATGAAGAAGCAGAATGGGGTGGAGCTTTTATGACGGGCACTTGTGCCCGGGCCTTATCTGCTGAGGACTTCAACGGCGAGTGGATAGTGGACTCCGGGTGTGGTCATCACCTCACCGGAGACAAGTCAAAGTTCACCTCCATGCAGGCTTACTCAGGTAATGAAGCTATTATCACTGCTGATAATACTGTTTATGCAGTAGAGAAAGAGGGGGTCGTGTCTTTGGGTAGTGATCAGGGGCCACTCACGTTAAGGAGTGTGTATCACGTGTCGGGCATGAAGAAAAACCTCTTCTCGGTGACCAATGCGATGGACACTGGTTATCACATTCTGTTTGGGCCAACAGACGTGAGGTTCCTTCGCAACGTATCAGCGGTAAAGGCTGATGTTGCTCATGTAGGGAGGAGGGTGAAGAACTTGTTTGTTCTTGCCACCAATTCTTATGTTGATGGGATGAGAGCCAATGATAGCGCTGCTATTTGGCATGAGAGGCTGGGGCATGTTGGCATGGACAAGCTGAAGGCGATGGCGAGTAGAAGTCTGGTGAAGGGGTTGCCTAAGTTGTCCTCCTTTGGTGACGGGCATGTTTGTGCGGGCTGTCAATATGGTAAGGCACATCGCCTTCCATTTTATAAATCACAAACAAGGAGCAAGAAACCATTGGAGTGCATTCATGGAGACATGATGAGACCGACGGTTACTGCCAGCCTTGGTGGAAGCAGGTACATGCTTGTCTTGGTTGATGACTACTCAAGGTATACTTGGGTGTACTTCTTAAAGGAGAAGTCGAAAGCCTTCCGTTTGTTTGTGGAGTTCAAGGAGTTGGTAGAAGGCCGGCTTGGCTTGCGGATTAAGAAGCTTAGAACTGATAACGAGGGTGAATTTGTTTCCTCCGAGTTTTCTAACTTCTGTAGGAAGCACGGGATCCAACGAGAGCTTACTTGTGCTCACACTCCACAACAAAATGGGGTAGCGGAGCGGAAGATCTGTCATCTGACGGAGACCTGCAAATGCTGGCTTCATGCGAAAGATATCCCAAGGTCCTTTTGGACGGAGGGGATGTCTTGTGCTGCTTATATCATCAACCGGATGCCACTCAGCCCTATCAACATGAAGACTCCTATTGAGATGTTGCTGAAGGAGAAGCCGAGTGTTGGACACCTTCGGGTGTTCGGTTCAACTTGCTACGTCTATGTCCCGGATGCTTCACGGAGTAAGCTGGATGCGAAGGCAAAGAAGCTTGTCTTTGTTGGCTACGATGAGCGGAAGAAGGGATGAAAATGCATGGACCCTGTGACGAAGAAGTTCATGGTGTGAAGAGACGTTGTCTTTGACGAGCTGACGTCATATGGAGGTGGCTCGGTTGAGCTAACCGGAAGTAGCAAGGTTGATGAAGCACCGGTGGTGGCTGCTGAAGGCTTGGAAGAGGAGCCTGCTGTTTCACCAGCAGCTCCTGTTGCTTATAACTCCAAGGCTGAGCCTTCTGGCTCAGGAAGCAGGGGGAGCACTGCTCAATGCTTGCCCCAGGTAGGAGTTGAGCCCGAAGAAGCAACGGAAGCATTGAGCAAGGAGCCGACCCTTCGGAGATCGAAGAGGGTGGTTAAGCCACCGGCTCGGTACTGTGATGGGAATGCAGTGAGCTTTGTTTCCTGCTTCTTTGCAGGTCCTCTGGATAAGCAAGAGCCTGCAACCTTCAACGAGGCCACTGGAGTGAAGGAGTGGGAAGGTGCCATGAAAGAAGAGATTGATGCTCTGAAGAAGAATGAAACCTGTGACCTTGTGCCCAAGGTTGATGGCATTACTCCAGTTACTTGCAAGTGGGTGTATAATGTTGGGTATTGTATCCACAATTCCTGGATTTGAGGAAGCCACCTGTCAAGCTAAGATGAATTCACAATATATCTGATGAAACCTCTTAAGTTGTGCTTGTAGTTATTCCACGCTAAGTGCACACCAATGTCAGGGTGCAGTAGGTCAATATACACGGGTCTGCACGACGTAATCCCTCGTTGAGCAGATCAGTGTGTTGGCCTACGTGTACTCTCTCTATTCGAGTGAACTTACTTTCAAGTACAGGGCCATGTTTATGCAAGAGAAGACAAGAAGCAAGGATGGGTCAAGGAGCAGCTCTTGGGTGAAAAGACGAAAATCCGTCTAAGTATAATTCGACGAGAATCACCAAGTGATTCTCGCTGAATCGTCGAGAATCATTAGTGATTCTCGCCGACTCCTTCCGGCTACCCCAAAACCGTGCCAAGTAAGATTCGTCGAGAATCACTAATGATTCTCGCCGAACCAATCGCCGAGCAGATCATGAATACCAAGTTATATTCGTTGAGAATCAACAAGTGATTCGTCGAGAATCACTAGTGATTCTCGATGAATCAGCGAGAATCACTAACTGATTCTCGCCGATTCGTCGAGAATCACCTGCGATTCTCGACGAATTTTACTTGGCGTTTTCTCTGGATGCTGCTGGACCGGATTCTACCGCTGGACTAGTTTGAACCGGATTTCGGGTTTCTACTTGTGGGACCCACAACGGTCATATTGTATGGGTCTACAGTGTATAAATACATGGGTAGTTTTGAACAGTATGACTGCGAAGAAAATAAGATATACGCGAGCACGGACAAACCCTAAATCGTCGCTTCCGCTCCGCCGTCGCCGCCGCCGCTCGCGATAAGTTGGTCGCCGCTGTTGATCGCTTTTCTTCCCGATCTCCGGTGACAGAAGCCTAGCTAAGCTTAGCGTCTCACGTGTCTATCCGGAGATCTCTTGTCTCTCGATTTGTAGATCGGGAAAATCTTCCCCATCCGAATCGATCGAGACGATTGATCCTAGTGTGACCGTTGGAATACCAAGCTAGCTTCGCTACGAAGATTGGATCTCTAAGTTCAGCAGCCGCTCATCATCATAGCCGCCGATCCCGAAGCAAGCCGCCGCTCGTCTTGTCGCCGCCGGTTCCGGGGAGATCCTTTCCAAGAGAGACCAAGAGTGCAGACTCTTCGCTGACTTCACGAACACGTCGTCGAACGAAGAGGAACACCGTAGTCTCCAAACGAAGTTTGTATCTCTTGTACATTCTATTTTACTTTTGTTGTAAAGGAACGATTGTTCCGTGTTGTAAGGGTTTGGTGCAACCCGCTTTGTCGGAGTGTTGACTCCTACGTGTGGGAGGGTTCCTTCCGTTAGTGCAGGGATTGGATTTCAATCCTGTTGGAGAAGAGACCGAGTTGTCCCTTGTTGGGAGATAGGTCGAAGGGGGAAAGTGGATGTACCCAAGTCGGGGAACTACTATAAATTGCCTTTGTATTCTGTGTGCTGTGCTTTTTATTTTTATTGTGCAGGTACATTCGTAAATTCCGCAAAAGCATTGCTCGTCACCTATTCCCCCCCCCCCCCCATAGGTGAACTTTGTTGACACTAGGTGGACTTTCAAGTGGTATCAGAGGCGAGGTTGCTCATCAAAAGGCTAACACCTTGAGTAGATTCCTACCACCAGTGTCAAAAGCATGGAGCTGGATTATGAGATATCGCCACTCAAACTCCCCGCATGCACAAAGGATTATTATCCCATCTGGAGAATGAGAGTGTCATTTCACCTTGATGCTATCGATCCTCGAGCATCCTTCATCCTGGAAGAGGGTCCGTTTATTCCCATGAAGACCTCCGACTCTGGGATCCAAGTGCCCATGTGCATTGCTGAGATGTCAGAGACGGAACTGTCACTATTTAACTTGGACGAGAGGATTCGTCAAATTATCTTGGATATCTGGTCTGGAGCTTCTCGCTCTAGATTAGCAAAATGTAGGACGGCTAAATCCATGTGGGTGATGATCTCAGAGTTGATGGGGGAGTCAGCAAAAGATGGAATATGCTGTCAACCAGAGGAGGAAGCCTATGTGGGGGTCCTCATCTCTGAAGATGAAGGCAAGCATCTCTCGGACAGCATCAGAGCTCCAGTGTCCGTGTCTGAGGCTGAAGAGACCAGTGAGGAAAGCAGCTCTGATGAGGATGACGCAATGGTCACTGGCTCGAATGACCATAACACTGAAGAGCAGGTAACTTCCTCATCCTGCCCCATCTCTTTTGAACTTTCTGAAGACAGGAACTGCTTTCCTCCAGAAGATTCTAATTCTCTGAAGAGAGCCCTTCCGTCAAGCAACCTACTTGCTGAGGAGCAAGCTCAAGAGATTGCTCGACTGAAGATCTTGTTGGTTCTCCAATTGGCGTCCAACAAGGTCAAGGACTCTAAGATCTCAGCTCTAGAGAGTAGTCTAGAGAATGAGAAACGAATAGTATCAAACTTTTCCAAAGTTGATGCTATAAAGAGAAAGCAAGAAAACGGGTGAATCTCCCGGATTATCAATGCGTGGAGAAATGGGGAAATGGTGTTCCGACCCTCCACTCCAAGCAGGAAGGCAACTCATCATGCCTTCAGGTATGACCACAGGAATAGTCGTGGTCACTGCAAGGGTGATCTGTCCCCATGTGGAGACACCCATAGTGCAAGGGCCGTCGTGGCAACCCACGAGAGAATACCTAAGGCTCACTCTGAGCCCTTTGTATTCACTGCCACTGCCTCAACTCGGTGTGAATCTGCATGTCCCTGCTCATAGAAGACTTCTCACCACCCGAGGACACACAATAGGGAGGATAGAAGTCATGGTGTTAGTTTTCATGGGGACTCTGGAAGGGGGATGCCTGTGAGAAAGGCACCACCTTCCCGACCTCATGACGCTCACAACATGCATTCATTCCACCCTTCCACGTGTCATGATGGAAGAGAAAATTTTGTGAGGCGATCATGCTCTATCCCGGTTAGACCTAGGACCGAGACTACCTCAGTCACTAGATCAGGTTGGAAACGGCGATACAACATTCACCCGTGTTGGTGCTGTGGCAGAGTGGGGCACTTTGCCATCGACTGTTGGTACAACCCCTCTGTGCCAACGGCAAGGGCTTATCCACATTCACGGGACAGAGGTAGTCTTCCTGACAGGTTCTCTGAAGGAAGGCAGTCAAGTGCTTATGCTAACAGGAACCTAGGACCCAACATGATTTGGGCTCCTAAGGTAAGGTAATTCCTTTTTGCAGGGTAGTCTAGGTTCCCGTAAATATGATGGGAACTAGACAGTAGGTGTTCCACGACTGAAATGGAACATGCATCCGGAATAACAGAAGTGACATATATATATGTCAGCATACTCACATCGAGCACCTGGTATGTTATAGTCAGAGAGACTCATTGTTAACTCTCATAATCCCAGGTACTTTTGATCAGTTCAAGGACTTGCGTCATATTGCTTCCTCATTCACATATATATCTCTATCTATGTGTATATTTATACTTATGCTTATACATGTATGTGTGCACATCTAATGATAGGTTAACTCGATACATGCAAACCTTTAAACATCAATAAAGAGTTAACGAAGATATGTCATTGTGAATCTCGACAACTCACAATTGACATCAAGAAGTGTTTGGAAAAGCCTCGTTCAAACCCAAATAGATTGGCTTTAAAATATATATGTATTTATCATTTTTATATTGACTTGACATCAGAAGAATTCAAAAATGTTGCAATGCTTCTTAACGTGAAAATTCCTAGTAAAGAAACCATTCAATTTCAACTTAGACGAATCCCGCCGACCTTTCATTTCCACGGGAAACTTACCACAGAGCTGAAATCCCGCCGACCCTTTATATACTTGGAATCTCGCCGACCCTTCACCTTCCTTAAGAATCCCGCCGAAGGAGCAAGCTACACGAATCCCGCCGACCTTCGCAGAAAACACGCCAAATCGCAAGGTTTCTTTCGCCGACCCGCAGGAAGCTCGTCGCACCGCCTTCGCAAAATCCCGTCGAATCCCGCCGAACCCTGCAGGAAGCTCGTCGCTACACGAATCCCGCTTCTCCATCGTCTTCCCAAAGGAAGACGAATCGCACAGGCTTCCGTAAGTTCCCGCAAGGTTCTCGCAAGGTTCTCGTCGAATCGCACAGGCTTCCGTCGAATCCCGCCGAACCCCGCAGGAAACTCTTCTATCCACCGAAGGTCTTCCCAAAGGATGCTCAAGGAAGAGTTCTCGCAGGAAGCTCACCAACTCACTTCCATCTACGCCCTTAGGTAACCTCTTCCTCACCCATACTTGGACGTTCTCACTAGTGATGCTTTCCTTTTGAATGTTCATTAAAGCTTAGAGTAGGGCTTCTCTCTCTAGATCTGCAATGGCTCCAAGGACAACTGCTGGGTTGGTCACTGGTTGCGAGCTTGTTCGGACTGGGTTCTCTCACGCCTCGGACGAATTCCGCAACATCATTCTGATGCTGGAAGAGGCTGGGCTAACATTCGTCCTGGAGCACCCTTGCAAAATCTTGGACAAAGAGGTGTTGGAGTTCTTCGCCACCGCAAGACTCCGAAATGGCGACTCACTAATCAAAAGCAAGGTGGCTGGGGCAAAGGTCAAGCTGTCTGCCAGCAAGCTGACTCGCTTCCTGCAGCTTTCTAGCTCGGAGCATGAGGACTATCTGGAGGACGATGACAAAACCAGAACTCTCTTATTCTGCGGTCTCCCACGAGGAACTCGGTCAATAAAGAGAAAGGATATGAATGAAGAAGGGAAGCTCCTATCTGACATTATTGGAAAGGTGCTCATCTGCAAGCGGGCTCTCATGACCATATCTCAGTGGATATGTTCAAGATCCTGATAGCTGTTGTCTGCCGTAAAAGGTTCAACTGGGGGGAGTTGCTGTTCGAGAAGATCAAGGACACCTTGGGCTCTCCGAGTTTTGGCCGCATCATAAGTCTATATCTAAATCAGCTGAATGGAGACAAGTTTGACATGAGTAAAGGTGTCCCTCTCCACTACTTGAAGAAGATGGACTCAAGTGTGTTTGACCGATGGGAGAGGCGTATTGGGCAGACTGCAGTGGAAGAGCAACAGGGAGTATCTCCAGCAGTCACCCCCAGTGAAATTCCTGATACCTTGACTGCAGGAATCGAGGGGGAGCCTCTACTCCCTCATACTGATGTAGTATCGGAAATCTCCCAGTTGGCCAGGGATGCTGTGGCCGAAATTCAAGAAGAAAGTGACACTGTACTGGAGACTGCTGACAAAGAATTGGAAGAGGCTGCTGATGAAGATGAGTTCATGGATGATGACGAAGAGGATGACGGGCATGAGGGACATGACGCATTGGAGGCTCCAGATCTCATTGAACCTCCATCTGACAAGCATGCAACTGAAATCGTTCCTGAAAACATTGCTGCACCGGTGAAGGGGGAGTCAGACAAATCTACCGAGGCCGCCAGCATTCCTCCATTAGAGACTGTGCTTGTATCCAGCTCTATAGATGCGTCCGCTGAAGAGCAAGGCCAAGCAGTGCCTCCGACTATTCCGTTACGAGATGAGCTAGCCACTCACACTGTCAATGTCATTCAGGGCATTGTGAATGAAATTAAAGCCTCCTTTGATGAAGCTCAGAATAAACTGCTGAAAAGGATTAAGACATCTAAAAAGCTCATGCTCAAGAATATGGTGGAGATCAACCATAAACTGGACGTGATGGAGAAGAAATTTGAAGAAAAGTACACCGAGGCCGACCAAGCTGTTACACTTCTAATGGCCGGATTGAAAAAGAATACTGATACTCTTGCTGTAGTAAATCAGAATGCACATGTTGTAGCTAACAACATTCAAAAGTTTGATGGTAATATGGTCACTCTCAACGCCAATCAGCAGGCCTTGGTCACTGAATTCTCCCGGACCACCAAGCACATTGATGACTCCCTGCATTCCTATGCAAACTTCATTGCTGTCGAAGCCAAAAAGGGGGAGAAGGACTACATTGCTAAGATGGCTGAGTTCCGAGAAATCATGATCAATAACTTCGAACAGTCAAACAAGTACGTCTATGACAGCAACTGGTGGATGCTCCACCAGGCGTTAGGCGTCGCCGTGCCTGAAAATCCTGTGGATACTCATGCTCCTGAGACATCTACGGCCGCTGAGGGAGTAAGTGCTACTGAGGGAATAAGTGCAAGTACAGCAGATGTTCCCATAAGTGAAGCTGATGCTAGGGCTCTCTCCAAAGCTAAACTGAGGATCATGTTTGACCAAAAGGCCGTAGCAAAAGCCAGGGGAAAGAGAAAAGCTCAGGAAGGGACCTCCAAGGAGATACTAGTTGAGAAGAGAATCAAAATGAGTGAGGAGGAAGTTAGAAACGAAAAGTGGAGTCCAGTTTCAAAGAACATCATCTTGGATACCTTCTGGCTACAAGAAAAGGGAGAACTCAATCGGAACGAAGTTTATAGCCAGTATGAGTGAGAAAGGTACAAGACGTATGAAGCAAAATGAAACATCTTATTCAGAAACAACACGGATGCAGATAAAGTTCCTCCTCCCAGATACTATCTGAAGCCTAAAGAGTACATGGAGAGACAAAGGAAGAAGTTTTTGGCACAAAAACGCAAGGATGACTTAGCTAAGGAAAGATAGTCAACAACCTGTAGCTTGTCATTCTCTCCTAAAAACATTTAATGCTTATTGTTATGATATGAACAATTCTGAGATTATATATATATATATATTGGTATATATATTTGAATTTGTGAATGACTCAAGTCCTGATCTGATTGCTTATATTCTCTTATGCTATATGCTTAGATTCTGAATGCTATTTTTATTTCTTATTGGTGTTATTCATCCTAGCTAGTAGGGTTTTGGCTTCGTCAAATAGGGGGAGAGTGTTGGGTATTGTATCCACAATTCCTGGATTTGAGGAAGCCACCTGTTAAGCTAAGATGAATTCACAATGTATCTGATGAAACCTCTTAAGTTGTGCTTGCAGTTATTCCACGCTAAGTGCACACCAATGTCAGGGTGCAGTAGGTCAATATACACGGGTCTGCACGACGTAATCCCTCGTTGAGCATATCAGTGCGTTGGCCTACGTGTACTCTCTCTAGTGGAGTGCACTTACTTTCAAGTACAGGGCCATGTTTATGCAAGAGAAGACAAGGAGCAAGGATGGGTCAAGGAGCAGCTCTTGGGTGAAAAGACGAAAATCCGTCTAAGTATAATTCGACGAGAATCACCAAGTGATTCTCCCCGATTCGGCGAGAATCACTAGTGATTCTCGCCGAATCGTCGAGAATCATTAGTGATTCTCGCCGACTCCTTCCGGCTACCCCAAAACCGTGCCAAGTAAGATTCTGCGAGAATTACTAATGATTCTCGCCGAACCCATCGCTGAGCAGATCATGAATACCAAGTTATATTCGTTGAGAATCAACAAGTGATTCGTCGAGAATCACTAGTGATTCTCAATGAATCGGCAAGAATCACTAACTGATTCTCGCCAATTCGTCGAGAATCACCTGCGATTCTCGACGAATTTTACTTGGCGTTTTCTCTGGATGCTGCTGGACCGGATTCTACCGCTGGACTAGTTTGAACCGGATTTTGGGTTTCTACTTGTGGGACCCACAACGGTCATATTGTATGGGTCTACAGTGTATAAATACATGGGTAGTTTTGAACAGTATGACTGCGAAGAAAATAAGATATACGCAAGCACGGACAAACCCTAAATCGTCGCTTCCGCTCCGCCGTCGCCGCTGCCGCTCGCGATAAGTTGGTCGCCGCTGTTGATCGCTTTTCTTCCCGATCTCCGGTGACAGAAGCCTAGCTAAGCTTAGCGTCTCACGTGTCTATCCGGAGATCTCTTGTCTCTCGATTTGTAGATCGGGAAAATCTTCCCCATCCGAATCGATCGAGACGATTGATCCTAGTGTGACCGTTGGAAGACCAAGCTAGCTTCGCTACGAAGATTGGATCTCTAAGTTCAGCAGCCGCTCATCATCATAGCCGCCGATCCCGAAGCAAGCCGCCGCTCGTCTTGTCGCCGCCGGTTTCGGGGAGATCCTTTCCAAGAGAGACCAAGGTTGTAGACTCTTCGTTGACTTCACGAACACACCGTCGAACGAAGAGGAACACCGTAGTCTCCAAACGAAGTTTGTATCTCGTGTACATTCTATTTTACTTTTGTTGTAAAGGAACGATTGTTCCGTGTTGTAAGGGTTGGGTGCAACCCGCTTTGTGGGAGTGTTGACTCCTACGTGTGGAAGGGTTCCTTCCGTTAGTGCAGGGATTGGATTTCAATCCTGTTGGAGAAGAGACCGAGTCGTCCCTTGTTGGGAGATAGGTCGAAGGGGGAAAGTGGATGTACCCAAGTCGGGGAACCACTATAAATTGTCTGTGTATTCTGTGTGCTGTGCTTTTTATTTTTATTGTGCAGGTACATTCGTAAATTCCGCAAAAACATTGCTCGTCACCTATTCCCCCCCCCCCATAGGTGAACTTTGTTGACACTAGGTGGACTTTCATATAAGTTGAAGAAGAAGGTTGATGGGAGCATTGATAGGTTCAAGGCTCGCCTGGTCGCTAGAGGATTCTCACAGCAGTATGGAGAAGTCTATGAGGAGACATTCAGTCCAGTTGCGAAGATGACTTCAGTAAGAGTGGTGATCGCCTTGGCTGCTAGCAAGGGATGGAGGTTGTGACAACTCGATGTGAAGAATGCCTTTCTTTACGGAGAGATTGACAAGGACATCTTCATGGATCAGCCACTTGGTTTTGTCTCTGAAAAGCATCCGGACTATGTCTGTAAACTCAGGAAGGCTCTCTATGGGTTGAAGCAAGCTCCTAGAGCGTGGTATGGGAAGATTGTAGAGTACTTGCAATTCTGTGGATACCTTGCTTCCAACTCGGATTCAAGCTTGTTCGTCAAGAAGAAGGGGGAGCTACTAGTCTTGGTACTGCTGTATGTGGATGACATGATCATCACAGGGAATTCAGAGGGGGAAGTAGCAAGGCTCAGGGCTGAGCTTGCTATACGCTTCGAGATGAAAGACTTGGGAGAGTTGCATCACTTTCTCGGTCTGGAAGTGGAGAGGAAGGAGTGCGGGGTTCTCATTTGCCAGAAAGGGTATGCTGATTGCATTGTGAAGCGGTTCGACATGGGCAAAGGGAAGAAGTGCTCTACTCCACTGGAACCTGGGCTGAAGCTTCGACGAGATGAGGGAAGGGTTCTTCATGATCCCTTGGTGTTCAGGGCTCTTGTTGGGAGCTGGATTTACCTGACGATTACAAGGCCAGACATTGCTTATGCTGTTGGCCGAGTAAGTCGGTATATGGCTGAACCAAGGCAATCTCATCTAGTGGCGGCGAAGGGTATTCTGAAGTATGTCAAGGTGACTTCTGACATGGGACTCCTCTATGGAAGGGACTCGGAGTTTGCGTTGCTTGGGTACACGGATGCTAACTATGGCGGTGATTCAGATGATCGAAGGTCTACTTCAAGTTATGTGTTCACTTGCGGTTCAGCTAGCATCTCATGGTGTAGCAAGAAGCAGGACTCTGTGTCAGTCTCAACTACAGAGGCAGAGTATAAGGCTTTTGCCTTGGCTGCTCGGGAAGCCATCTGGTTGAGGAGGCTTATAGAGGATGTTCATGAAGAAGTGCAAGGGCCTACTTTACTCCGGGGTGACAACGAGAGTGCTCTCAAACTAGTTAACAATCCAGTGTGTCACGCTAGGACTAAGCATATAGAGATTGATCACCACTTCATCAGAGAGAAGGTCTTGGAGGGGTCTCTGCTGGTCGGGCATGTTCGGAGTGAAGATAATCTTGGTGACATCTTTACGAAGCCACTGTCGAAGGGGCCCTTTGAGCGTTTGTGCAGCTTGTTGGGCTTGGTCACCACTTCCCACTTCAAGGGGGAGTGTTGAAAGTTGTGAAGTGGAAGTGGTTGACGGGACAGGCCGGGCGGCCTGGGCGGACAGCATTGGCGGACTAGGCGGACTGGGCGGACTGCGATGTGCGGCCTGGTGGGAGGTCTAGTGGAAAGCCGGCTGTCTTCTGAGCGGGTTGTTTGCATGTAGTCCCCGGACTGTGGCCTGGTATCTGCGGATAGGGCGTTGGCTTTGGTTTAGCCAAGGAGCGGCCTGAGCGGATAAAGGCTTGCAGACTGGTGCATTGCTCAGTGGCCGTGGTGCAAGCCTGTGCTGTTTGACGGTTTGGCTCATGTCCGCGGAAGCTTGCGGACTGGTGTGTCCGTGGTGTGGGCTGTTGCGGACTGGGCTTAGAGCTTGGCTGAGGCCTTGTCGAGCTCTGGTGTTACAGCAGGTGTTTTGCTGTGGAGGTCTTTGGCGGACGGAAGTTTGGAGTCCGGGAGGAGGCTACTGTGTTGGGCAGGTGTGCGAGTAGCTTGCGGACTGCTGGCGGTCTGTGTGCTTGGATGTTTGGCGGACGCGCCATGCTCGCATTGGCCTTTGATGGTTTTGGACTTGTCACACTTTGTGCCAAGACCATGGTGTCCGCCATATCCGCCAAGTCCGCTGTGACCGGGCGGACTGTTGCTATCTGCCTTTGGTCGTGGACTTGTGGCGGATTGAGGCGTGAGTCTTGCGGACTGCCTCGGGGTTGTGCGGACAACCATTGAAGGGGGTTGCTGTCCTGTAGTGGTCAGAAGCTTTGCGGGCTGATGCCTTGTCCGCATAGCTTGGGCGGACTGGAGAGGGTTCGCCAATGTTGCCTTGCTCCTGGCGGTTTCCTTGGTATCCGGCTAAGTCCTTGCGGACTCGGCGGACGGTGTTTTGCTATCGCGCGGGCTAGGGCGGTGTCGCTATCTCTAGGGCGGTGACCACACTCCTCACCTCGCCTATAAATAGGACCCCCTGACACATCTACAGTAACTTGAGTGAACAGTAAGTTGGGTTGGGCAAGGAGCTGCGGTCTCAGTTTGTCTCTCCGCGCGGATTGATTCAGGGCTGACGGTTTGCTGTGTGCAGGTCGCGCGGGTAGCTTCAAGGAGCCAGGAGTTTGGCTTTGACTTCGGTCAAGTACTTGGAAGTTGTGCGGTCTCTGCGGATTCAGCAGGAGGTCGCTCTGCGGCTTATCAACTCTGTTTCAACTTTGCCAGCTTCAATAACCTGTCCGCCGGCTTCAGGCGGGTAGGGGGTGTTCCTCAGTTCAGTTTCAGCAGGAGACGAATAACGGTGTGTCCGTGCGGCCTCGCGCTTCGACGGACTCCGTGGCTATTCGGCGGATTGCTGCTTAGTTCGGGCGATCTCAGCGGACTCGGCGACCTCGGCGACCTCGGTGGTCTCGGCGGACTCCGGTGCTGTCCGCTCGACTTGGGTTTTGGTGCTTTCTATTTACAGCTGTTATACTAGCGAAATCATGTCTCGCTATGTATGCCTCGTGTTGTAAAGAAGTGAATGAATAAAAGATCTGCTTGTGCTTCCATTGTTTGTTGGGATTAACCTTTGTTCCTTGGTTTTCCGCTGGTTCAACGTGAGAACTGGGTAGTGCCGAAGATATTAATTTGGCGTTTGGGCTACCTTGCTGACCACGTTGAGAAAATTTTAACATCAACTCTAAAGAGGCGGTCGGATCTGTGAGATTTCCTTAAGGTTCTAACTCTTGAACTAGTATTTACAAGGCTCAATTGTTTTCTCTTGTAGTTAGTAATTAGATTATTGAGATTCATTTTGTTATTTTTATTAATTATTTCTCTTCGCCTCTTCGGTGAACATCAACTATTTAAAGCTTTCTTCTCTTCCTGCAATTCCTCCGCCAATGTTGTCCTGTGAGGATCCCCGACTAAAATTAGATGAAATTTTCAAAAAATTAATGCTATAGATACCAGACAATTTAAATCAGACTAATTTTGAGTGTAGGAAAGCCAAATAGTAAGGAACTATACCTCGAGCTATAATTTCAAAACAATAAGGAATATATCATAAAATTAATACAATTTTCAACTATATTTTTCAAAACAATAAGATATCATAGAATAATACATGTCAACTAGAATTTAGATTCTCAATCAATGGGCATGCACTAGCTATGCATAAAAATGTCGATGTTATGAGAGTTTAAATGTTCGTAAGTGACATCTAATGCGACTGAACCAAAACCGCATAGAACCATACCAAAGCTCGAGTGAATAATTTAGTTTTGGTTCTTGTTGAACCGGAACCGAATGCACGACGGTTCCAAAATTAATGTTGGAACCAGAACCGGTCAAACCAAATAAGATTTTGGTTCTAATTTGAAAAACTGTTACCTTAATGGTTCGATTCACAATTTTAGTAGAACCGGAACCGTGACGGCTCTAGTAACAACCTTATGATCAACAGAGAAATAAAAGCATAGCTATTATGTGTCCTTGAATAACCCTACAAAGACAAATTTGACCTCACATTGTGTCAATTCATCCAAGGAAGGACTTGAGGATTTGCATACACATCAAGACAAACCTAAGGAATCAGAGGAAAGGGATTGGTGAAGAGAAAGGGAATGGAGAATAGAGAGGTGAAGTCAAAATTGGATGAAGGAAATTCGTTGATAAGCAGATGATCATAACAATAAAATGTCAATAAGTGACAGATACATTCATTTGGAACATAAGAGGTCGTACAACAACCTCAAATAAATGATAGCTACTCCTCTATACAACATCATTTTATTGTGATGTATAAAATCGGGAAATCTGATTAATAATTCACAGGGAGGTACAAGTCTCCTAAAAGTTATAACTTTAGTACTCTCAGGAATTATCAGTCTTGATGGTCATAATAGTGGTAGAACACTATGTATGAGTTTCAACAACAAGAAAACAAAAGATAATTAAAGCTGCAAAGCGATCAAGAAAAAAATATAATCATGTCAGCCTGATGTGATTGCCTAAAGAAGTGATGAAATAATTAAATCCAAATAAACTACCAATTTATACGAAGCCCAAACATTGGAATGCACTGAAGAAAAATGAGTATCGCTCTTAGAATGTTGAGATGGTGAATGCTATAGGCTGGAGGATTCAGGATCTTAACCTCAGAGGGTAGAATTCATTCTCTTCGCCGATGGGTAGCTGGAGGTGGAGGAAAGGGGGCTTACTGCAGCATTCATGGTAGGAGGTTGAGGGGCATCAAACCCTACCAAGAAAACTAAAGAGAAGATAATTCTTTCTTGTCCATTTCAGAACCCTACAGATCTTTAAATTGACTTACAAATGGCTCTTTGCAAACAAGTTCCTACAGTAGGCCTAAATGCAAATGCATCAAACATAACATTAAAGATAAAAATGCATTAAATAAAAGTATTAATTAACCCTCCACTTAAAGACAAAACAAAGCTTTTAATTTGTTGAGTTTCAAAGGCATCAAATGCGCAACGGAACTACAAGAACTTCTCGACAAGATCCATGCGAAACACAACAAATCAAGAAACGGGTATTATACCTGCGTCGAAATCAAATTTCGAGAAGAATGACTGGCGTTTGAGTCCAAAAGCAGAATGATATCCGCGTCTCTAAAGATATCCACACGAATGTAGGAAACACCTTGCATTTCATCCAACGAACTTGGGTTGGAAGATGATCGCCTTTCTCTGCACTAAATGCTAGTTTTGCCTTCAACAGAGATGTTCTTATTCCTCTCCTCTCATGATTTCTCCACTACCGGAATGGAGAATAATGGTAGTTTTCTCAGTTCCGAAAATGAGAATCCATTTTTATTGTGGTTTTTTCCAAGACATGCTTTATACCTACATCGACGCACCCTTGGCACGCAGGCATATCATGCGGGCGTGTGGCCCAATTGCTGCATCGCTTGACTGTGAATCGTGTATAACTCCTAGAATTGCAACTAAACGACTACACGCATGTGGCACATGGGCATATCCCACGGCCATGTGAATCAAAAAGTTGAGTCTCCATTATTGAAAACTACCTCCATGTGTTGGACCACAAATATACACATCCACTCACTTTAAACCGCTAGAGAGAGAAACTTTAATGATATTTGGATATTCCCATTTCAGTTTAAAACAAAATTTATTAATTCCTTTTACGATTAATTCCTAATTAATCAAATACCATTTAACATACATCTAATATACGTATTTAGAAATTGGTTTCATAAATCAAAATGATCAGTCACTCTAATTTTTGCACTCCCTTATGTGCGACCATATAGGCTTGCATTGCTTTGGCAATGAGATTAATCCTTTGACTACTTCTAGATCACAAGATTCCAACAATCTCTCACTTGATCTAGAACATATCAACCATAGTGTCACAAATAATGAGCGGCATATAACAATGCATCATTACTAACCAAGTAATACAAGAGTTGGTAAATCAAAGTCTAGTCCATTTATCCCTAACATCCACACTGAACATGAGGCGTGGACTGTGTCAGTCTTTTAATCATTTAATCCATTTTTATGATCTCCGAGTAGAATATATGAAACAAGTGAGTTTAACAATTTGACTCAACATATTTAACAAGTACATGTGTGATGACTAGATAACAATTCACAAAGTAAACTCATAAGTGGGTCTGTTTAGTACAACTTGTCTATAACAAGTACATGTGTGATGACTTGATATCCAATATTATGACTTATGAGACTCGTTCATCAGTCAATCACACACTAATCTCAAGTGTATCATCATTGCCTGATTTCTACAATGATACCTCGATCATGGACCATTTAAGAATAAGGTTTTATTTAAACATAGGATCTCTCATTCAAGTTACGTAATTGAATTCCTAAGAAACTAAAACTCTAAAGGCATTCAACATGTTCAATTTATCTGTCTCTATTGAAATGAGTAAACACAACAAAAGAAATGTCTTGAAATATAAATGAAATCATAATACAACTCATTACATGAACTCAAAATAGACAAACCCAAATCAGCAAGCCTCCCACTAGAGTCGATCATTTAAATATCTAATACCAAACGATCTACGGCCATCATGCTTTCTCTGAGGAAGAGACTTTGTCAGTGGATCTATAATATTGTCATCGGTTGGTACTATGCAAATATTCACATCACCTCGATCGACAATCTCTCGAATGAGATGGAACCGCCGAAATATGTGCCTGAAGTACAAATGAGATCTAGGTTCCTTAGCTTGGGCAATTGCATCATTATTGTCACAGTAGACATCTGCTAGATCAATGTTGCTAAGAACTACATTTAACTCGTTGATGAACTTATTAATTCATTCTATCGCATTCGTCGCTTCAGAAGAAACAATATACTTAGCCTTTATCATAGAATCGACTATAGTCTCTTGCTTTGAACTCTTCCAGCTTACAACACCTCCGTTAAGGCAAAACACAAAACCTGACTGGGATTTTGAGTCATACTAATTAGTTTGGAAGTTAGCGTCTATGTAACCCTTTACAACGAGCTCTTCCTCATCACCATATATCAAAAATGCATCTTTAGTCATTCTCGAGTACTTCAAGATATTCTTAATTGCCGTCAAGTGACCATCACCTGGATCCAGCTGGTATCTGTTAGTCATGTTTAACGCAGACATCAGAACGAGTATATAACATTGCATACATGATTGATCCAACTGCCGAGACATATAGAATGAATCTCATGCGGTCCTTTTTTACCTTAGATTTAAAACATTTTTAAAAAAGACTTACACTATGAGACATGGGCAAGTATCCCTTCTTAGACTCAAGCATGTTGAACAATATCAACACCTTATTAATGCAGGTACTTTGGGTTAATCCAAGTGCCTTTTTTTGATTTATATCTATAAATCATAATACAAAGTATGTAAGTCATTTCACTCAAGTCTTTCATAAAAAAGTAGTTCTCTAACATGTTCTTAACATCATGTAGGGTTGGAATTGTTGGAACTAAGATTTGCCCCAACGAGAAGTTCTGACCCAAAGGGTGCAACTTACACTTCTCCTAAAGAAGAATGTTTGGTTTAAGATTTAGAACTAGACATATACCCTGGGCAACAGCACAGATGTCTCACCTCATACCCGGAAGATCTTAGAGTGTTTTCACTCTCATACCAATACTGAAGCTGGGCACCTTAGAGAGCCTTTGAAGCCAACCAAAATTGACCAGAGGAGGAAGAAGCCAAAAACACCCTCTCCAAAGGTACCCCTCGAGGTCTATTTAAATTTTTTTCTAGCGGGACCTGCCAATAGCGCAATCTCGTTTTTTGGTTTTACTATACGCAGCCCAAAACGGTCTGCCAACAGCGTAACTATGCTGTTTGGAGAGGCTATTAGCATGTAACGCCCCCACCCGTCACATGACATATAACGATGGGTCCGGCCGGGGCCCCACGCCATATATGACAGACAAGTGAAGGAATTACTTGTGGAAATCAAATCTATGCGTATCCTTAACTCATTCATTCTAGCGCAGCATGTTATTATGGTAGCATGTCCAGGTGCACACGGCCTGGAACACGGGCGTGTCCCAGGGCCGTGTGAGTCTCGGGTGGTTTTGCGGGTGTGCAGCCTGATGCACACAGCCTCAGACACGGGCGTGTCGAAGGGCGTGTCGTGGACACGGCACGTGACACGGGCGTGTCCCATGGCCGTGTATGGTAGCATGAACTCAAACCAGAATGTCCACCAATACATAAATACCACATTTATATATCTAACAACACCAGGAATGTATACAACGCACACACCCTGGCCTTATGGCCTTACAGGTTCCTCTTTTACACATTAATAATTTCGTACATCGGCACGCAGGCCGGCCACACAAGACGTCGAGCCGAGTTCGTCGACCACTGACACGCCCTGTGACACGCCCGTGTCACAGGCCGTGTCCGAACTCGATGACACTCGACGACCACATCTCGACACTCGACGATCTCGACACTCGACGATCGTCGACACCACCTTGACACGCCCTGCGACACGCCCGTGTCGCAGGCCGTGTCCACTTGACACGCCCTGTGACACGCCCGTGTCCCAGGCCGTGTCACCCAGCCTGAATCCAAAATGGCTCAAATTGACCCAATTGACTTCGGGGTGTTACATAGCAGGCCAAATTGGGATTCATCTAGGAAAAAACTGTCGAGAGAGAGTTTACTACTCACCTGGGGCAGCGAGTGCTTGATGAGGCCTACACTCGCCGCCTGTCTTAACTCTGGGAGAGTGCGAGTCAAAACACCTTACTCGCCCCTTGCTTACTCTCGGTCCATACCGCATGCGAGTTATGCGAGACCTAGCCACTCGCGAGCTAGGCGAGACCTAGCCACTCGCGAGCTGGGCGAGACCTAGCCACTCACGAGATGGTCAAGACCTAGCCACTCGCGAGCTGGGCGAGACCTAGCCACTCGCGAACTGGGCGAGACCTAGCCACTCGCAAGCTGGGTGAGACCCAGTCACTTGTGCACTCAGCTTGCCTTAACATAAATGGCCCCTCCTGGACTTGACTCCACTTCTAGGGGCCCCACTTGCCAAATCTGGGGTTGTACACAATCTCCATTTTTTGCGAGGTTGTCCAAACCTCGTAAAGAAAAGACCAACCCCCGGTATTTGGCGAGTGGTCACCTGCGAGAATCTTTCGGTGGGTCCACCCCAACGATCTATATACATGCCGAACTAGGGGGATGGACAAGGTAAACCCTGCTTACCACCCCTTCCCCCTTTTGATCCTCACGTTTGCCTCGAGATGACACTTTCCAAAGAATTCTAAGATAAACCTGCAACGGCGCGGGAGCGAAATAAGTCTGGTAATGTCGAGCTCTCTTCCTGGTTTTCTCGCAAACCAACCCACTCGCCTCTTAAAGCGTTCTATATATACGCAATACCCGGCCTTCTCACCCGGGAAGTCGTTCACACTTCCCCTTGGCCCGCCCTTTCAGGGGCAGCCAAACTCGTCTCGCCTGCCGCCAACAACGGTTAGTCAGAGCACTCGCTACTCCTCTTAGTTAGAGGTCTCAACACTTGTTTCCTTGGGATCTCACGCACTCGCCTTCTTAGACATTGGGCGCGAGTGGGGAGCGAAATTCCACTTAACTTTTACCTCGGGGTTGCTCGATACTAACCCCCTTGGCAAGATTGGCTAGTGCTCAATTGACGAGATCCCAACTAGAACACCCCCACTCGCCTACTCCTTTTGGCTATAGGTTTTAACACTTGTTGCATGGGGATCTCCTGTTCTCGCCTTCTTAGAGGTCGGGCGCGAGTGGGAAGCGAAGTTACACTCGCCTTTTGCCTCGGGGTTGCTCGATATTGACCCCCTTGGCGAGATTGGCGAGTGCCCAATTGACGAGATCACAACCGGAACAACTTATATCTAGCCTACTCCTTATATCTAGCCTCCATTTTCTGTCTTGTCCTCCAACATATAACTTACCTCCGGGTGACTTTCAACCATACCATATTGTGAGAACCTGACCTCGGGATCTTTTTGGGGTCAACATTCTGCCACATCCTTTCATTCACAGCCTACCTCCGAGTGACTTCTAGCCCCGCCATCTAGCGAGAGCCTGAACGGCGGGTTCTTTTCGGGGCTCTCAACCAACATTCCAACCTGCCTCTCCGAGAGGTCAACCTGCCATGCCGACTAGTGGGAGCCCGGTCAGTGGAACCATCTCGAGGGCTTCAAATCGACATCTCAACCTGTCTCTCTGAGAGGTCAACCTGCCATGCAGGCAAGTGGGAGCCCGATGAGCAGAAGCATCTTGAGGGCTTCAAATCAACATCTCAACATGCCTCTCCGAAAGGTCAACCTGTCCTGCCGGCTAGTGGGAGCCCAGTTAGCGGAACCATCTCGAGGGATTCAAATCAAAATCTCAACCTGCCTCTCCGAGAGGTCAACCTGTGTTGTCGGCTAGTGGGAGCCCGGTCAACGGAACCATCTCGAGGGATTCAAACCAACATCTCAACATGACTCTTCGAGAGGTCATCCTGCCCTACCGGCTAGTGGGAGCCCGATAGCAGAACCATCTCGAGGACTTTCAATCAACATCTCAACTTGCCTCTCCGAGAGGTCACCCGCCTTGCCGACCAGTAAGAGCCCGGTCAGCGGAACCATCTCGGGGCTTCAAATCAACATCTCAACCTGCCTCTCTGAGAGGTCATCCTACCCTGCCAGCTAGTGGGAACCCGATCAGCGGAACCATCTCATGGGCTTCAAATCAACATATCAACTTGCCTCTCTGAGAGGTCAACCTGCCCTATCGTCTAGCGTGAGCCCAGTCAGCGTAACCATCTCCACGGCTTCAAATCAGCATCTCAATCTGTCTCTCCGAGAGGTCAACTTGCCCCGTCGACCAGACAGAGCCCAGTCAGCGGAACCATCTCAGGGCTTTCAATAATCATCTCAACCCACCTCTCTGAGAGGTCAACCTGCATTGTCCGCTAGTGGGAGCCCGGTCAACGGAACCATCTCAGGGCTTCAAATCAACATCTCAAACTGCCTCTCTGAGAGGTCATCCTACTCTGCCGGCTAGTGGGAGCCCGATCAGCGGAACCATCTCGAGGGCTTTCAATCAACATCTGAACTTACCTCTCCGAGAGGTCAAACCATCCTGCCGACCAGTGGAATCTCAATCAGCAAAACCATCTCAGGGATTCAAATCAACATCTTAATCTGCCTCTCCGAGAGTTCATCCTGCCCTGCCGGCTAATGCGAGCCCGATCAGCGGAACCATCTCGAGGGCTTTGTCAAACTTTCTTTCACAACCACCCGCCACTCGAGCGACCTGTCGGCCCTGCCAGCAAGTGAGAGCGTGGTCAGCATGATCCAATCTGTGGTGCTGCCACTCGAGCGACCTGCGGCCCTACCAGCTGGTGAGAGCCTGGACAACAGGATCCAATCGAGGGCTTTCTCAATCCTTCTTTTATTTACAACCATCCACCACCCGAGCGACCTGTCGGCTCTGCCAGCTAGTGAGAGTATGGTCAGCGGAGTCCAATCGGGGGTGCTTTCACTCGAGTGACCTGTCAGCCCTGCCAACTAGTGAGAGCCTGGACAGGGGGATCCAATCGAGGGCTTTCTCAATCCTTCTTTTCTTTCATAACCATCCACCACTCGAGCGACCTGCCGGCCTTGCCAGATATTGAGAGTCTGGTCAGCGGGATCCAATCGGGGGTGCTGCCACTCGAGCGACCTGCAGGCCCTGCCAACTAGTAAGAGGCTGGACAGCGGGATCCAATCGAGGGCTTTCTCAATCCCTCTTTTCTTTCATAACCATCCACCACCCGAGCGACCTGCCGGCCCTGCCAGGTAGTGAGAGCGTAGTCAGCGGGATCCAATCAGAGGTGTTGTCACTCGAGCGACCTGTTGGCCATGTCATCTAGTCAGAACCTAGACAGAGGGATCCAATCGAGGGCTTTCTCAATCCTTCTTTTCTTTCACAACCATACACCACCCGAGCGACCTGCCGGCCCTGCCAGCTCGTGAAAGTCTGGTCAGCGGGATCCAAACGGGGGTGCTAATCGGTGGTGCTACCACTCGAGCGACTTGTCGGACCTGTCAGCTAGTGAGAGCCTGGACAGCGAGATCCAATCGAGGGCTTTCTCAATCCTTTTTTTCTTTCACAACCATCCACCACCCGAGCGACCTGTCGGCACTGCCAGCTAGTGAGAGTCTGGTCAGCGGGATCCAATCGGGGGTTGAAGTCGACATTTGAATGCGTCTGACCTCGGCCGAGCGGAGACCATGTCCTCGAACCATTGTAAATACTGGACGGGATCATCATTGCCAGTGTAATATATCATCTCGGGCTCCTTGAACCCCTCTAGAACCGGTGTCGCGACCACCAACTCGCAGAATGGACTACCCCAACTCGCCTGTCTCGCATGTTCCACACGCGCGATTAGCTCGCCGGTCGAGACATCACTCGTCAGACTAGGGAAGAGCTCTCACCCGGCGAAATCTCGCCCTTGCCCCCCACTCGACACCTCCTTCTAGGGCCTTCTTCCTGGGGCGTACTCGCCCAGACCTGGTGGCGTGATCTCCTGCGCAGCCAGAATCCGGTACCCGCCCCACGCGGCAAATGTGAAGTGGATGGTCTCCAAGACCTCTCTCTTGAACTTTTTCAACATCCCAACCGTAGTCGGCGTCGTGGGTAGTGGTGGGCCATCGTGGTCAGTACCATGCTCTTCATCTCCAGACAAGGAGATCTCTCGGGATTTTCTTGTGCAAATTGTGGTACACGCTCGCTGTACCAAAAATGTTGGAACCGAGATTCGGCCCAACGAGAAGTTCGGACCCAAAGGGTGTAACACCCTTTCCCAGTTTTACAATAATCAGCCATCCGTCCGGGTCAGCAATATAAAGAGAACTAGGAAATAGTATAAAAACTAGTACACAGCAGGTATAAAGTAGAAGCTACTAAAAATTTGAAAACTTACAACGGCAACTAAGAAAGTAAACTAACGGTAAACACGTACCTGATATCTGGATTCACAGAGCCACTAAACATGAATAGAAGTGAAATGACTGAACTTCTGAAATAATATAATAAATCTGATGCAAGACATAAAAAACATTAACAAGGTACATTGTCCATATTTACAAATAAATGCTGAAAAGGAGAAAACTGAAAGTGAAAGCTACAACAAACTGACACCACAAAATGCTCATCCTAGGCGTAGTTTTCCGCCTGGGTCACCTGTAAAAATATTGCTCACGAGTGGTCAGAGTAAGTAAAAATAACTCCTCCTAGCGACACTAAAATTTTTTTCTTAAATGATGAATGCATGCCTTTTGAAAAATGGTTTTGTTCATTAAAATCTTTATGCTATGATATGCATGCGTTTACTATGCTCCCAGGTCAACAGACCTACTCGCTCTACGTTCATGAGCTCTCATTATATTTTCCCAAGTCCCGGCGTTCACTAACTAGTGCACTATCTCATGTCAGGTCTATACTTGAGTTATAGGTGGTTTCTAGTCTGCACATCTACTTGGAAGGCTCTAGGCAGAGTAGCTCCTAACGCGCATCTGAAACTGACGACCCGAGTCCATCTGACGAACTCAATTGTTTTAGTGTCGCGCGAACACGGTCTCGAATCTGCTAACTGTCTCAAAGGAAAGTCAACTCCCAAGACTGTACTGCTCATAGGGTACCATATGTCTTATGAGAAAGGTAGTGCGTCTCTACCTAGCACGAAAAGACTTATGTGTGCTTACCAAACTTTTTTTTGATCTGATGCTACTCTGCATGGGACATTTCATTTGGTATACTACTGAGCGACCTTTGACTTTCGCGTGGTCAACTAGAAGGGACATTCACACCCTTGGTTGGACAAATTTCATGCTTATGTATGCGGGTAAAGGTTTCATACCTAACATTACTATTCAGGATCTGACTACTTTGGTCTTGGAGAAGGGTGTCATCCTACACACTTTCCGCGATCGTTTTTCTACCACCATACCTTTCTATGCATGGTTATGATATTTGTACAACGTCTACACATGCGTATACAAAATACTTTTCATGCTATGTCTAACTAACAAAAATTAGGTTTCCTTACAGTAGTGGTGCGGCGCTCGTACACTCTGCGCGGCGACATTTTCTCTTCTGAAGGAAAATCTGACTACTGCAGACTATCGAATCCTTGACTCGAGGCCACCAAAAATCCTACAAACAAAGCAACACCTAAATATCGCATTTTCCCCTTAGGGGTAACATTGGAAAAATTCCAAAATGCTAGGGCAGTCCAAAATTAACGACTAACATAGCGTATTACCTTTACGCGGGAGTGATTGATGCTCCCAATGCGCCCAACTCCAATTTCGCGGTGGATTCTGTACTCCAAAACCTAATTCGGGCAAGAGGAAGAAATCTTAGTTTAGATTACCTTCCAAATCGAAGGATTTCCATGAAGGAATGGATAAAAGAGAGAAATAAAACTCACCGGAACCAAAACGTTCAACTTCCACTGGTTAGTGTTGAAATCGGTTCTTCCACGACCAAGGAAGGAAAAGGAACACCCACCGGCGCCCGTAGAGGAAAGAGTAGAGGTCAGTGAGGGGTTCTGGAGGGGAATCGGCCGCCGGCTAGGGCCTGCGGGAGGCGTCGGGCTCGTGAGTTGCTGCGTGCGGAACGAGGAAAGACGGGAGGCTGCGGTTTCAAACCCGTGAGAATTAGATTACGGGTTACAGCTGCGGGCATGCAGTTTTTTTCTATTCTCCCGTGAATTGAGAGTACGGGACTTTAAAATTACGACTTTGCGGTTTTGATAACCGCAAGAGGAGAGGGGGGGGGGGGTTGAGACCCGCTATTGGCACCCCAAACTGCGTTATTTCACCTTAACTCCTATTTAACATGAAAAAGATTTGTCGCGCTTCGTCATGAAGTTAAAATGCGTCTCACTCTCAATATGACTAACATAATTCACAAATTTATGAATGAGACCCTTTGACTACACTAATATCGTACCTCGACGACGCGCTGCCTCGATCAAAATTCGTCGCGACTTGACCATACAATTAAAATAATTTCACGTCAGATAACAGATGTTACAAATCTCCTCTCCTAAAAGAAATTTTCGTCCTCAAAAATTGTAACCATACCTGAATCGAAGACCACAATTCATCCAAAGGACTTTGACCATGCGAATCTCTCTATTCCTGAGCTTTTGTATCCTTGAATCCACGATTCCGACTGGTCTAACCCCAATACTAAGATCTATCTCGATTGGTGCTTCCTCAGTACTGATGATCTGGCTAGAATCTTTGACTGCTCTCCTCAGATAGGAGACGTGGAATACATCATGTACACCACTCATTTCCCCAGGTAATGCCAACTTATAAGCAACCTCACCCACTCTTTCCAGTATCTCAAAAGGACCAACAAATTTGGGGCTCAGCTTTTTCATCCGCTTTATTCTACAGATTCCTCTGACTGGTCTGACCTTCAGATAAACGTAGTCTCCAACTCTGAATTCTACTGACCTGTGCTTCTGATCATGATACTTGGCCTGGCAATCCTGAGCTGTCTTCATACGCTCTTGAATGAGCTTGATTCTGTCAGTAGTCTTATCAATCCATGACCCCCTGATGATAGATCTTTTTCACCTTCAGCTCAACACAACGGTGTCCGGCAACGTCTACCATAGAGGGCCTCGAATGACGTCATTCCAATACTCGTCAGAAAACTGTTATTGTAGGATAATTTCATAAGAGTAACATATTTCTCTCACTTTCCTCCAAAGTCCAAAATGCACATCTGTATCAGATCCTCCAAAGTCCTATTTGTGCGCCTAGTCTGTCCATCGATCTGGGGATGGAATGCGGTGCTGAAATGTAATATGGTACCCAAATGCTCCTAAATGTATCTCCACTACCTGGAGGTGAATATGTCATCTCAGTCTGAAACTATAGTGTCTGGAACACCATGAAGTCAGACTATCTCGTCTATATATAACTGTGCTAATCTGGGACCCTGATCTGTCTTCTTAAGAGGAATGAAATGGGCGACCTTAGAATGTCGATCTACTATAACCCACAAAGAATCATTCCCACTCTGAGATCTCGGCAGACCATGGAGAAGTCCATGGATATATCCTCAAAAGTCCACTCGGGAATGAGAAGTGACTGCAACTTGTCTTCAGGCCTTTGACACTCAGCCTTAACTAACTTGCACATGTCGCACTTCCCTACATAATCTGCAACATCAATTTTCAAGCCTGGCCACCAGACTACCTTCTTGAGATCTGCATACATCTTCGTGCTACCCGGATGTA
Source organism: Platanthera guangdongensis (assembly GCA_039583875.1). Classification (NCBI taxonomy): domain Eukaryota; kingdom Viridiplantae; phylum Streptophyta; class Magnoliopsida; order Asparagales; family Orchidaceae; genus Platanthera; species Platanthera guangdongensis. Next base: position 53,314,310 of record CM077162.1, on the reverse strand, counting down.
TAGAATATCTGGAATTGTGTGCCTCAAATAGAATGTCCTCGCGAAGGTGGCTAACATCGGGGATACACACTCTGCCATTAAACAATAATAAATCATCCAGAATAGTGAATCTCCCCTTCTGACCCGTCTGCACTGAGATCCAAATCTCTATCATCTTCGGATCCAATGGTAGAGCTGTCCTGATTCTATCCTTAATGTCGCAGGTGATCTCCATCCAACTCAACCTTGCAGAACCGAAACTACAACGCGGCACAACGGTGATATCTAGTCTCTCCAGCTCCCGCACTAACTCCTCCTGCTGAGTGAGAAGGAAGAAATACGAACCTCTATGGCTAAGGGCATCAGCTACAATGTTCGCCTTTCCTGGATGGTACTGAATGTCTACGTCGTAGTCTGATAGAAACTCTAATCATCCGCGTTGTCTCAAATTGAGCTCCCGCTGATCAAATATATACTTGAGGCTCTTATGATCAGTGAAGATCTCGCAACAAACACCATAGAGATAGTGCCTCCATATCTTCAGAGCATGAATGACTGCTGCAAGCTCCAAGTCATGCACGTGATAGTTCCTCTCATGAACCTTTAACTGCCTCGAGGCATAATCTACGACCTTTCCATGTTACATGAGAACACGGCCCAAACCCTGACCTGACGTATCGCTATAAATCTGAAACCCGTCAGGCCCTGAAGGCAAACTCAAGATCGGTGCGGTCATCAACCCGCCCTTCAAGTCCTCAAAAGCCAATTCACACTCAACTGTCCAATCCAAGCCCTTACTTTTCCTGGTGAGGAAAATCAGTGGTACGACTATCTTTGAAAAATCCCTGATGAACCTCCTATAGTAACCAGCTAGACCCAAAAAGCTGTGAATCTCTGAAACTATCATCGGCCTTGGCCAAATCTTAATGGCCTCTATCTTCTTCGGATCGAAACTAACCCCTTTCTGACTGATGACGTGGCCTAAGAATACAATCTCTAAAAGTCAGAACTCACATTTAAAAAACTTGGCATACAACTGATTCTTCCTGAGGGTGCTCAATACAATCCTGAGGTGTGCGACATGATCTTCTGCACTCCTTGAGAACACCAAGATATCATCGATAAAAACGATAACAAAACGATCCAAGTACTCCCAAAATATCCTGTTCATCAGGTCCATAAATACTAAAGGGGCATTGGTCAGCCCAAACGACAAGACCACGAACTCGAAGTGTTCATACCTGATATTGAAAGCCGTCTTCTGAACATTCACATCCTGAATATTTAACTGATGGTAGCCCGACCTCAAATCTAACTTAGAAAAGGTGCACGAGCCCACCAACTGGTCGAACAAATCATCAATCCTGGGAATCGGGTATTTGTTCTTTACTGTTAGTTTGTTCAACTCACGGTAGTCTGTGCACAGTCTCAGACTACCATCCTTCTTTTTTACGAATAGTACTGGAGCACTCCAAGGTGAAGTACTGGGACGTATAAAACCCAAACCAAGCAACTCCTGCAACTAGCTCTTCAACTCCATTAGTTCCCTTGGAGTCATCCGGTAGGAGGATTTGGCTACTGGTGTATCCCCGGGTTGCAAATCTATCAGGAACTTAATCTCTCTATCTGGAGGGGCACCAGGGAGCTCTTCCGGGAAAACATCGGGGAAATCATGCACCACTGGTACATCTGATATGTCAGCCTTAGCCTCCGCGTTCATCAGTACTACAAAGGTTTCACAACCCTTACTAATGCACCTTCTAGCTTGGACTGCGGAGATGATCATCTTCACTACTCCCTTCAAGCCCTAAAAAGAAAATGCAGTCTGGTTAGGGCCCTCAAATTGTATCTGCTTCGCCCTACAATCAATCCTGGCATTGACTGCCGAAAGCCAGTTCATTCCAAAAATCAGGTCGAATCCTGCAATAGGTAGCTGCAAAGCTTCCACGATAATCTCGGTATCACCAAACTGCACTGGTAACCTGCACTTATCTTTGGTCTGCAGAAGGAATCCATTCGGCATCATGACTTCCAGTGGTACTGTCTCTGGAAAGACTTCTAAATTCAGCTAACGCACTAGAGATTTTGCGATAAACGAGTGCTAGGCGCACGTATCAAACAGAATCTTGGAGGGTAAATTATGAATCATAAGGATGCTTACATGAATGATTTACAAAGATGAAGAGAGTGTCACTACGGAGGATTAAATAAATTTGTTAAGCAAAGTAAACACTTACCTGTCACTACATCCTCCTAATCTTTTGCCTCCTGCTGACCAAGCCCATACGCTCTGGGCTGCACCAAATCTCGACCCTGCTGTGATCTCTCGTCAGTAATCATCAAAGCTTTTCCCTTGTCTGCTCTGCTAGATCCACCAACCTCATACTTCGATTGCAGGAACAAATTATATTTGTCATCTATAGTAATTTCATAAATGTAATGAATACAACTAGGTTTTGATTACTTGATTCGTACCAACTTCCTGACAGTAGCGAGATATATGTTCAGGTTGTCGGCACTTATAACACACGCCTGTGCTGGCCAAACACTCTCCTGGATGGCGACGCTGACACTTGGGACAAGGGGGGTAGTCCTTGCTCCTATCACCAGACTGACCACTCTTCTTTACATCAGGCTTCAGCTTCTTGTTCCAGTTCTTCCCTTGGTCATTTCTGCTCTATTGTGGCTGATGCGAATCCTGAGATCGCTTCGTACGGAAACCACTTCGCCTCTGAACTTTCTGCTGATCAGCCTCCAGCCTGCGAGCCATATCCACTAAGCTCTTGTAGTCAGCATTGACCATGGTCATCAGCGGCTGCCTCAACGTGTCACGCAAACCATCCACAAAACAGCTGCACTTCTCAGCCTGATCTCCCTGCATCACGCCCGCATATCGAGCCAGATGGGTAAGCTCTCGCTCGTACTCAACAACAGTCATGTCCCCCTGGAAAATCTTAAGGTATTTCTCCTGTAGACCTCATCGTGCGGAAGGAGGCACGAACCAACTTACAAGGGCTCTAGAAAATTCGCCCCACGTAAACATGTCTGGCATACGACCTGGCCAAAAGCATGATCATACTATTTAAAAAGAACATATCACTTCCAAAAATAAAAGGAATTTCGCAACATTTTACCTGCAGGATCATCTGCCCGGTACTTGTCCCACCAGACCTTTGCCTCACCTCGAAGGAGGAAAACTGCCAGAGGAAACTTCTTATTCTCTGGGCACTCCAAAACATCCAACAGGTCTCTGGTGTTTGCTATTCAATCATCTGTGTCCATCGGTGTCTCATCGCTACTGTAGTTCGAGGGTTGAAGCTCTCTAAAGTTCCTCAAATAACACTCCAGGGTCATCTCCACAGGTGCTGGGGCAGGAGCTATTGCAGGGGCTGGTACTTGTACTGGAGTTGAAAACCCTGCAGTCAGTCCTCTCTGAAACTCCATCAAGGCAACAGTAACTGCCTTGGCAATCTGAGACGCTATGTTAGTGCTCTCTGAAGCTGCTGGAACTGGTGGTACCTATGGCACGGCAGCATCTCTCATAGTCGTGTTAGGAACACGGTCTTGATGTGAAGATTCACACGGTTCGCTGACTCGTGGTGCCTGATAGAACATATAAAAGAAATATAATTATCTATCATGCATCTGTGAAATCTGGCTTAGCAATTTATTTCGTACTCTTGCGAAAATTAGGGCTTACACGCAACTTAAATATTTTACTAACAATAGTTTACTCTTACACATTCCTATGGCTCTGTGAATCTTTCTTCGTTCCAGGGATCCTAAACCTGGCTCTGATACCAATTTATAACACCCTTTCTTAGTTTTACAATAATCAGCCATCCGGCCGGGTCAGCAATATAAAGAGAACTAGGAAACAATATCAAAATTAGTATACAGCAGGTATAAAGTAGAAGCTACTAAAAATTTGAAAACTTACAACAAAAGCTAAGAAAGTAAACTAAGGGTAACCACGTACCTGATATCTGGATTCACAGAACCACTAAACATGAATAGAAGTGAAATGACTGAAATTTTGAAATAATATAATAAGTCTGATACAAGGCATATAAAACATTAATAAGCTACATTGTCCATATTTACAAATAAATGCTGAAAAGGAGAAAACTGAAAGTGGAAGCTACAACAAACTGACACCACAAAATGCTCATCCTAGGCGTAGTTTCCCACCTGGTTCACCTGTAAAAACATTGCCCACGATGGATCAGAGTAAGGAAAAATAACTCCTCCTAGTGACACTAAAAACTTTTTCTTAAATGATGAATGCATGCCTTTTGAAAAATGGTTTTGTTCATTAAAATCTTTATGCTATGATATGCATGCGTTTACTATGCTCCCAGGTCAACAGACCTACTCGCTCTACGTTCATGAGCTTTCATTATATTTTCCCAAGTCCCGGCATTCACTAACTAGTGTACTATCTCACGTCAGGTCTATACTTGAGTTATAGGCGGTTTCTAGCATGCACATCTACTTGGAAGACATTAGGCAGAGTAGCTCCTAACGCACATCTAAAACTAACGACCCGAGACCATCTGACGAACTCAATTGTTCTAGTGTCGCGCGGACACGGTCTCGAATCTACTAACTGTCACAAAGGAAAGTCAACTCCCAAGATTGTACTGCTCATAGGGTACCATATGCCTTATGAGAAAGGTAGTGCGTCTCTACCTAGCACGAAAAGACTTATGTGTGCTTACCGAACATTTTTTTGGTCTGATGCTACTCTGCATGAGACATTTCTTTTGATGTACTACTGAGTGACCATTGATTTTATCGTGGTCGACTAGCAGGGACATTCACGCCCTTGGTTGGATAAATTCCACGCTTATGTACGCGGGTAAAGGTTTCGTACATAACATTACTGTTCAGGATCTGACTACTTTGGTATTGGAGAAGGGTGTCATCCTATACATTTTCCGCGACCGTTTTCCTACCATTACACCTTTCTATTCACGGTCATGATATTTGTACAAAGCCTACACATGCGTATACAAAATACTTTTCTTGATATGTCTAACTAACAGGAATTAAGTTTCCTTACAGTAGTGGTGCGGTGCTCGTACACTCTGCGCGACGACATTTTCTCTTCTGAAGGAAAATCTGACTACTACAGACTATCGAAGCCTTGACTCGAGGCCACCAAAAATCCTGCAAACCAAGCAACACCTAAATATCGCATTTTCCCCTTAGGGTTAACGTTGGAAAAATTCCAAAATGCTAGGGCAGTCCAAAATTAACGGCTAACATAGTCTATTACCTTTACGCGGGAGGGATTGATGCTCCCAATGCGCCCAGCTCCAATTTCGCGGTGGATTCCGTACTCCAAAACCTAATTAGGGCAAGAGGAAGAAATCCTAGTTTATATTACCTTCCAAATCGAAGGATTTCCATGAAGGAATGGAGAAATGAGAGAAATAAAACTCACCGGAACCAAAACGTTCAACTTCCACCGGTTAGGGTTGAAATCGGTTCTTCCACGGCCGAGGAAGGAAAAAGAACACCCACAGGCACCCGTATAGGAAAGAGGAGAGGTCGGTGAGGGGTTCTGGAGGGGGATCGGCCGTCGGCTAGGGCCTGTGGGAGGCGTCGGGCTCGTGAGTTACTGCGTGCGGAACGAGGAAAGACGGGAGGCTGCGGTTTCAAACCTGTGAGAATTAGGTTACGGGTTATAGCTGCGGGCATGCAGTTTTTTTTTCTATTCTCCCTTGAATTGAGTGTACGAGACTTTAAAATTACGGCTTTGTGGTTTTGATAACCGCAAGAGGAGAGGGTGGGGGGGGGGCTTGAGACCACCCCAAAGTGCGTCATTTCACCTTAACTCCTATTCAACATGAAAAAGATTTGTCGCGCTTCGTCATTAAGTTAAAATGCGTCTCACTCTCAATATAACTAACATAATTCACAAATTTATGAATGCGACTCTTTGACTACACTAATATCGTACCTCGACGACGCGCTGCCTCGATCACAATTCGTCGCAACTTGACCTTACAATTAAAATAATTTCGCGTCAGATAACAGATGTTACAAAGGGTGCATCTTACACTTACTTCTCCTGAAGAACGTGTGGCTTAAGATTTAGAAGTAGACACAGACTCTGGGCAACAACGCGGATGTCTCACCTCACACCCGGAAGATCTCAGAGTGTTTTCCCTCCCACACCAATGCTGAAGATGGGCACCTTGGAGAGCCTTTGGAACCAACCAAAATTGACCAGAGGAGGAAGAAGCCAAAAACTCCCTCTCCAAAGGTACCCCTCAAGGTCTATTTATAGTTTTTCTAGCGGGTTCTGCCAATAGCGCAATCCCGCCTTTTGGTTTTACTATACGCTGCCCAAATTGACCTGCCAACAGTATAACTCCACTGTTTAGAGAGGCTATTAGCAGGCCAAATTGAGATTCATCTAGGAGAAAACTGCCGAGAGAGTTTACCACTCGTCTGGGGCAACAAGTGTTTTATGAGGCATGCACTCGTCGCCTACCTTGACTCCAGGCGAGTGTAAGTCAAAACACCCCACCCGCATCTTTCTTGCTCTCTGTCCATACCGCCCGCGAGACTTAGCCACTCGCTAGCTAGGCGAGACCTAGCCACTCGCTAGCTGGGCGAGTCCTAGCCACTCGCGAGCTGGGAGAGACCTAGCCACTCGTGAGCTAGGAAAGACCCAGCCACTTATGCACTCGGCTTGCCTTAACCTGAATGGTCCCTCCTAAACTTGACTCCACTTCTAAGGGCCTCACTCGCCAAATACGAGGTTGTACAGGAATGTTATTCTCAATAAATTGCATGTCATATACATACAATATTAGGAAGACAACTATGATCACACTAATCTTCTTGTAAGCACAAGACTCTCCCTCATTTTTGATGAAACCAAACACGTTGATTTTTCTCATCAAAATGAAGATTCTAACTTCAAAAAGTTTGTTTTAATCCATAAATGGATCGCTGCAATTTTAATTAAGTGGTTACATCTGGAGATATAAAACCATCCGGTTGTGTCATGTATGCATCCTCAAGGAGGTTTCCATTAAGGAAAGTGATTTTGTCATTCATTTACCAGATCTCATAATCATATTACACAGCCATAACAAGTAGAATTTTGATAAAATTAACTGACAATTGAGGAAAAAGTATCATCATCGTCAATACCATGAATTTGCTTGAAATTTTTAGTCACTAATTGTCATTTGAATGTCTACACATTCTCTTCCACGTCGATTTTCTTCTTGAAAACCCACTTGCACCTTATGGGTTGTAACCTTTCAGGTGGTTCCACCAAAGTCCAAACCTAATTTGCATACATGAAGCTCATTTCAAATTTCATGGCCTCAAGACACTTTTCAGAGTCTGGTATATTCATAGCCTCTTGATAGGTTACATGTTCATCGTCATGATGCATCAGCAACACATTACCATCTTAAGTCAAGAAAAATTCATATCTTTCAGGCTCAAATTGTGGTCTACCATCTACCAGATCTATATAGGACTTGTGTTTCTTTAGTAGGCTCTCTAGCTGCAACAATTGGTAGTCCTTGCTCAGGTTTCATTTTAGGTTCATTCATGGTTTGTGGTTGTTGAACTTTTTGAAGTTCTATCTTGGTAGTTGAACTATATAGGACTTGTGTTTCTTTAGTAGGCTCTCTAGCTGCAATAATTGGTAGTCTTTGCTCCGGTTTCATTTTAGGTTCATTCATGGTTTGTGGTTGTTGAACTTTTTGAAGTTTTATCTTGGTAGTTTTTTTAGATATGAGCTTCTTCTCCAAAAAATAACTAGTCTTTGTGACAAACACTTTGCCCTCTGAGTGATTATAGAAATAATATCTTTTTGTTTCATTAGGATATCCAACAAGATAACATTTATCGGATTTAACATCAAGTTGGTCAGACATTTGATGTCGTACGTATGACTCACAACCCCAAATACTTATAAAAGATATATTATGACGTTTCCTAGTTCATATCTCATATGGTGTCTTTTGATCCATTTTAGAAATAACACGGTTTAGTGTAAAAAAAGTTATCTCTGAAGCATATCCTCAAAAATAAATAGGCAGATCTGCATGACTCATTATAGACATCACCATATCCAACAAGGTACGATTTCTCCTCTCAGGAAAATCATTATGTTATGTTGTCCTAGGTGGAGTGAGTTGTGATACAATACCACACTCTTTAAGATAGTCTTGAAAATCTTGACTCTAAGTATTCGCCACCTCGATCATATTATAGTGCTTTAACTATTTTTCCTAGTTGATTCGGCACTTCATTCTTGAACTCCTTAAAGTTTTCATAGAATTTGGACTTGTACTTCATAAGATACACATATCAATATTTACTGAAATTATCAATAAATGTAATGTAGTAGTGAAACTCACCTCTAGCCATAGAACTCATGGATCCGCTCAGAATAACCAATGAAAGGGGTTTTTGTCTTCTTGCCTAACAAACAAGATTAACATCTCTCATATGATTCATAATCAAAAGAATCAAATAGTCCATCTCTATGGAGTTTGGAAATACGTTTCTCGTTTATATGGCTAAAATAATAATGTCAAAGATATGTAGGATAACAGTCATTTATTTTTAATCTTTTGGTATCATTAATGTTATAGATGGCTGCTCTAAATTCAAAACATAAAGACCATTAAACATTTATGTAATTCATAAAACAAATATCATTCAAATATATCGAACAATAATTGTTTTTAATAGGGAACAAAAATCCTTTCATGGTCAAATAAGAAATAAATATAATGTTTCTAATAATAGTAGGTGCATAATAGCAGTGCTCTAACTCTATTACAAGCTCAGTAAACAAAGATAGATGATAGGTCTCTACAACAACAATAGTAACCCTTGCTCAATTTCCAACTTGTGGGTCTAATTCATCATTATTCCCCATTCTGGTGATGGAGAAATCATGAGAGAAGAGAGGAACAAGAATATATTTGTTGGAAGTGAAACTAGCATTTCGTGCAGAGAATGGCGATCATCTTCCAGCCCCGAGTTCGTTGGACGAATTGCGAGGTATTTCGACGTTCGTGTAGATACCATTAGAGACCTAGATATCATTCTGTGTTTGGACTCAAACACCAGTCATTCTTCTCAAAATCTAATTTTGACGCAGGTATAATATTCATTTCATGATTTATTGTGTTTCGCATGGATCTTATCAAGGGTTTCCAATAATTTTGTTGTGCATTTGATGCCTTTAAAAGATACATAACACTATATTCTTCCTCCAATTCAAGCTTTCACTCGGAAGAGGAATTTGATTGGAAATTCTAAAATTCCTTTATGTCGCACCAGAAGAGCTCCTTGCAATGATCCCTTAATGCCAAACCCTACTCCCACCTTGAGTCTCAGTGAGCCTTTAAAAACATAGGATATCAGTTGGGAAAAGATATGTATGTGATGGCTATGACTGCTTCTATCACTATCACTGGGGGAGTCCCAAAAATTTGATATCATGTAGCCTCGGTATTAGGGAAAGTACCATTAAAATTTAAGGGCAAGTTTTACCGTACTGTGATTAGACAGGCAATGCTCTATGCTTCTGAGTATTGGCCAGTGAATTGTGTACATGAGTAAAAAATGAGAGTTGCGGAGATGAGAATGCTTAGGTGGATATGTGGACACGCGAGACTGGATAGAATTAGGAATGAATGTATCAGGGATAAGACAGGAGTAGCACCAATTGCAGAGAAGATGCGAGAAGCTCGATTAAGGTGGTTTGGACACGTACAAAAGAGACCATTAGAGGCGCATGTTAGGCGTTGTGAGAGTCTAGTCACTAGGCATGTTAAACGAGGGAGTGGTAGATCAATAAATACTTGGAATGAAACTATGAGGAAAGACATGATGTACTTAGGCATTAGTGAGATTATGACACAAGATAGGGCACAATGGCGACAAAGGATCCATAGAGCCTTGGTATGGTTTGATAAACCAAAGAAACAAAGAGTGTTACGATGTTGCCTTTGGTACCCTAAGCACCACAACCATCGTGGCGAAGCTCGGGGATAGAGGAATCACAGCTGGAAGGTCATTTTCAACAATTAAAGCACACATCCAAACATCTGAATAAATGAAATTGTAATGACTGAAAAAACATTTGATCTTAGTGTGAAGGTGAGGCGCAAACTAACCATTAAGAAGTAAATTAGAAACAACCACATATTGAAATGGCTCAAGTGCTAAACAGTAAGATCTATAGTCAAGAATGGTGTTGGATCTAGGCATCAAACACATCGTTGAACTTGGTTACCAATGAATATCTAAAAATTGGAAGTAGGAACACAAATTTGTAATGCATAAAAGTAACATGAATGATGCAATCGAGAGACAAGCTCTCGCCAAGCACCTAGAGGTTGGGTCCTCCAAAGCACTCCTCCCACCAAAGAGAGCCAAAGACACTAAAACTCAAAAGATAAAAGATAAGTCACGTAAGAAGCTCCTTATATAGATGGAGGCTCCATTATAGGGCAGACACTACATGACACAATACGTAGAAGTACTTATCAACACTCCCCTTTTGAAAAAATGAACTTGTCCTCAAAGTAGAGGTCTGTAGGAGTCATCTGCAAGCGTCAAGGGGTCCAAATCCCGAATTCAGGACCGTCATCTTCAGATCCCACCAACACGCACAAATCTTTGAATGTGCAGACGTGTGGGAGAGTACGGCTGTTGGCAATTGAAGCAAAGGCACTTGCGGAGAAGCTCGATGTGTTTCTTGTAAGATAAGTGATGGGGTCGTCGAGGCGTCGGTGGAGGCGGGGCTAGAAGAATGGCGTAGCGGAGGCGACCCTAGAAGTTGGGGCCCAGGCAGGGGCAGGTGATCCAAGCATGCAGGAGGCAGTGGGGATTTCGACGGCAGTGGCTTGCAGGATGGTCGGGTCGAGGAAGATGGCTGGGTGGTGTAAAGTTCCTCGTCGAGGCAATGGGCTTGCTCCGTGGCGCGGGAAAGAGTCGTCAAGTTGTGGACACCCAAAGGCATGCCCGAAGGTGGAGTTGTAGACCCCCAAGGAAGTATCCCAAGTAGTGGCCAGGGGATAGACCGGGTAATTGTGTGGTGACCTCGATGAACTCTTCAATGTAAGTGGCTAGGGGATAGACCGGGTATTTTTGTGGTGATCTCGATGAACTCTTCAATGTAAGTGGCCACGGTGTCGGACTGGTGCACGAAGTGGAGGCGCTCGTAGGCGCTGCCCTCTTGGCGGGTATCATAGTGGCGGAGGAGTTCCTCCTTCAACGCGGGCCAGGGGAGGTCAGGAACTTGTTGGCGCATCCAACGCACACAATGCAGCGTCGAACCCTCCATATAATAGTGTTCAGGGGAACCTTGTGGTTGGCGGGGCTGGACTGAAGGTCGAAGAACTGTTTTGCGATCTAACCAAGAGAGTCAGTGTCATCAAACATAGGGATCTCGATCTGACGAGGGTGAGCCAAGTGAATGTACGTAATGAGGTGGAGAAATCCTATGTACTCTGGGACAGGCCGAAGGGTTTGCGGTGGTGGAGGTGGAGGAATTGGTGGGTGGTTTACTTCCGTGTCTGCAAGCACTCTATTGAGGAGAGTGGTATCCTCAAGTCGGGCTTTGAGTTGACCCAAGCGATGGAAGTCAGCGGAGGCATTCTCGTCAACGTGGAGGGCCACAGATGAAGTAAGGCACGGGGCGTAAATAGCGCGAAAGCCAAAATAAGGAGGCGCGCTTTTCCGGGAGCCAGACGTGAGGGGTCTGCAGTGCTTCAAAAATCTGCAGATCCGTTAAATTTCCATCCGCTATTTTTGAACCGCCATCCATTCAAACATTAAAAAATAGCGGCTGCGGATCAGAGAGCAGCTTTCTGATCCGCAGTTGTTGTCCCAAACAGAGTCAAAGTCTTTACTGAGAGGCTCAAGCTTAAGCAAATATCCCCACAGAAAAACATGGATCAGCTCAGAGAGAAAGCATATCAATTGGAGCGGCAAATTCTGGGTTAGATCGTAACTGGAAGCTTGGGCCAGTGCATCACTACTTTGTTCAGTTCTGAACGATCACAAAGGAAGTATAATCACATCATACGAGAATAATCATCAATAAAAGTAATGAAATAGCGATATCCATAAAGACTAGTAATTTTATACGGGTCTCAAACATCTGAATGCACTAAATCAAATAAAGAAACATTCCAAGTACAATGCAGAGAAAAAGAAAAACAATGTTTTCAAAAATACATGATTCGCAGGTAAATGTGGGAAGAGAGGTCAGGAAGAGCCTTCTTGAGAATTTGAAGAGGAACATGCCCAAAACATTGGTGCGACTCTTCAAGGGTGGCGAATGAGAGAATGGTGGGAGACACGCCGAGAAGGTAGAGCCCATTGCACAGTCATCCTGCATCACAAAATAAGAAGAGGTGAAGGTGACAGAGCAATCAAGATCTTCAGTGAGACAACTAACAGAAAGTATATTGAAAGGAGAGCTCAGGACAAGAAGGACCGAGCGAAGAGAGATAGACGGGGTGAAGAGCATATCGGCAGAGCCGGAGACAAGAGCGGTGTCACCATTGGCTACTGTGATAAACTTGGGATGTGTAGAATGTAGATGCCAAGTACTAAGGTGATTTCAGCAAAGTGATATGGTGAGTAGCACCAGAGTCCACAATCCATCGCGGACTATTAGAGAGACAAGTAATACCTTCATTGGAGATTGAGATGACAGAGCCAGGCAGACGATTGATTAACCCTTGGAGATGTTGTAGTTGGAGGCGCATTGCTTCAATATCGGCACGAGTATCCAAAGATGTGTCGGCAGCAACAGAGGCATTAGGCAGAGGAGCATACCATGTTTACGATACCAAGTTGGCTCAAGATGTTCATTCTTACCATAGTAAGTACACTTGAACTTAGGCCGGTTGTTGCGACCCCTCCCTCGGGAGCTAGAGCGACCTCGACAGGTAGATGGAGGAGGGGGTATAGAGACAACTGAGTGTTGGAGAAAAGCCGGAGAGAGAGGACAGGGAGCATCTGGAGGTAGTGTCACCTTCAACAACATTGAGCAAACATCTAAGAGAGAGGGAATAGTGGAGGAAGAGAGAATCTGAGCTCGAACACTGTGAAGGTGAGGCGCAACATGAGCCATCATCATGACCATACCAACAACTTGTTTTTAAGCACGTTACGCAGCAAGATTAGTAGGAGGAGGTTGATGGTGAATCCAGGTTCAACCAAAGTCTTGGATCGTGCAACAAAGGAGGTTAAGTCAGCAACAACTCCTGAATCAAGAGACTGAAGATCTATGATGATGTCAAACAAATGTTGAATATTGCCCTTGCCGAAATAGTGGGAATGAAGTTCATACCACATAGCTTTGGTTGTCTCATGATACATGGACATACAATAGGGTTCACCATCCAGGGAGTTGAGGAACCACGTCTGGACACGACCATCATCACGAAGCCAGTTGTCAGTGGGAGCAGAAGGAGTGTCCTTAGTTAAATGATGCAAGAGACCTTTTGTCTGAAGAACCCGATGAATGGAATACACCCACTGAACAAAATTCTTCTTCCCACGAAGAGAAATAGTGGTGATCCACAACTCATCACGGACTTCAAGAATCGATATAAACGCACGAGCACGAAGGGAGGCACATCAGCGGACGCCATGGACCTCACAGACAGCTAGAGAGGACCCTGGCGGTTAGAAGAAGCAGGCAGCTAGAGAGGACACTAGGGGTTAGAAGCAGCTTGACAGGCAGCTAGACACGAGCTGTGGCAGGAGGTCAATGACAGTGAGCGGCGACAAGCAGATACCAGCGGCATCAAGCAACAATTAGCAGCAAGAAACAATAAGCAAGCCACGCAGCTAAGCAAATATTGCGGCGGCACGAAGCAAACAGTGGTCAGGCAAGTAAGACGGCGAATGCGGCGATGCGACAGGTCTGGCTGCAGCGATTAGAGGTGAATGCGGCGAATGCGGCGATTAGCGGCGATTAGCGGCGAATGCGGCGATTAGCGGCGAATGCGGCGATTAGCGGCGAATGCGGCGATTAGCGGCGAATGCGGCGATTAGCGGCGATTAGCGGCGAATGCGGCGATTAGCGGCGATGCGGCAAGAAGACGCAGCAGTCGGCAGACAAGCGGGCAAATAGCAAGCCTTGCGGTTAAGCAAATGTTGTTGCAGCAAGCAACAATCAGCGACTAAGCAAGCGGACAATACCAGCAAGACGAAGCAATAGATGGCACAGGAGCACAGCAAACAACAACAAAATGAAGTCGTGCGGCTAGGCAAGTGTTGCGGTTAGGAGCACGCGATACAGTAAGAAGCAAGTCGCAAGCCTTGTGGCTAGGCAAGGCAAGGAGCAAACAGGAGAACGGGGCGCGAGCAAACAGGAGAACGGGGCGCGAGCAAACAGGAGAACGGGGCGCGAGCAGAACCGGCAAACAAAGCAGCGAGGAGTTGCGATCAGGACGCTTGGCATGTAGGCGAATTGCGGCTAGGAAGGTAAGACCGCGACAAGAAGAGAAAGGAGTTGGGCCCACTTATCAGGAGAAAGAGGCTATAAAAGCACGAGAATTGAAGAGAAGGGAGGAAGCTACAGAAGATAAGAGGGGTTGCGTCTAGACAGCCGAGACCGCAAGCAACAACAGACCTGCGGTTAGAATACTTCTAACCGCACAGAGAGCAGAACCAAAAAAAATTAGGATCGACGCTCTGATACCATGTAGAGAAACACCAGAATATTGAGAAATAAATTGTAATTTTAATAAATTTCCCAAAGGCTTTTGAATACAAGAATTTGTACATTAATATAGGAAGAGAATACAATCTTACTATTCAATCAAGATATGGACTCTGAGTGCACCGCACAAAGGCCTATTAGAATCAGGATAGAAAAGAGAATAAGATCAGCGAATTGAAAATGTCTAGCACCATGTGACATCAATTTATCTCCAAAAGAATCTTTATAAGCTCATTGTTGGACACCTTTGTATTTAAGAGAGGGTTAGAAGTAGAAAGGAAAGAGAGTGAAAATGTGGAATCTTTTTATTATTTTTCCTCTTCTTAATTTATTTTAAGACTCTTTGACTTATATCATTTTCCATATTGTTCTCTTAGGGATGATCGATATGAGGATCATCCAGATCGTAAGATGATTCCATCTGTCTGTACTACCATACAACGTTCCCTTGGATCACAGTTGTCTTGGTTAAGCTTCGTAATCTTTTCAATTATATATCAGTATTTGTCCTACGGCTGAGATACTTTTTCTTTTTGGCCTCCTGTCTGGCGTTACTTGTTCCCAGGTTTCCCCCGGGCACCGTACTGATGCATAATTTTGGAGTTAAGAATTTCTTAATCAATTCTTCTTACATTTGGATAGAGCTTAAAATCAATAATCCACTGATGTGTTGTCAAGAGCACACACCTATGGATCATCTCTAAAGGTGCGAGACTTCCTTAGATTCCTTTCCTCTGAAGAGTAGGGGAAAGTGACTACTCCCTATTCATACAAATAAATTAAGAACAAGCGAGATACTTTCAGTGCACAAGTCATTGAGAAATACTTACAAATAACGAGTGCAAAGTTTACACTAGATGCACACAATCTTATAAGAGAAACTTTCACACTTAACTCACTTTGGTTTCTTTTGTGTGTCCTTTAGGTTGTCTTCTACTTAGGTGCTAGGATTTCTCGATCAATGCTATTGGCGAGACCTTTTTCTTTAAAGTTATCACTATTGTATCTATATATTTGTTCTATTTTACTGGCATACTTGTGGGGTTTACATTTGAGCACAACTCCACAGCCAGTTTCACAGCCATTTGTTTTTATGATTAAATATTTTGTATTTAATGGTAAACTAAGATCTGGGAGTGTCTTGACCCGATCTTTTATTTTATCGATTTGTTTCATGCCTTTAAGATTATAGTCTTTTTGTGTCCCTCTAATTTTCCAAGATCCTTGATAAAAGGTCGTGCATAGTTAACAAGACCAAGGAACTATTGGATTTGTTTAGTAGTTGGGATCGGGGGAAAGTTTAACACTTTTTACCTATGAAACACTGACACTTCAAAATGCTCAGCGTGTCAGTGTCAGACTCTCCGACACTCGTCCGACTCTCTGACACTCTCCGACACTCGTGTTAGAAGTCCGACACTCGTGTCGGAAGTCCGACATGCTGGCTTACGCGGGACTCGCATGTCCCGCTCAATTCGACACGCGTGTCCCTAAGCTAGCTACTCATGGTGAGGCGGGAAGCAATTTGTCTTGAAAGTACAAATTGTTTCGAAAAATATTTTATAAGTTCATATATAAGAGTGAGAACGCATTTGTTAATGATTGGTGGATGTTAGAAAAGCCTTAGTAAGGGCCCATTTTTCTCTTTTTTCTCTCTCTTTGTATTTGTCTCACATCTTGGATTGAGATTTCTCTTCTTCCTCTCTTCCTATATAAATGTATTCATACTTGTAATATATCATTCAAGAAGTATATACAAGGTTTGAGGCCTCTCTTTACATGGTATAAGAGGAACCAGTCTCCTCCTTGGGTGTTCAGTCTTTTGTTCGCGGCTACTCGCGGTCTTCTGTTCACGGCTACTCCCGGTCTCATTTTTCCCTAACCGCCCAAGCTTGGTTAGCCGGTCTGTCCGTTTGCAAACCGCCTGTACTCCCGGCTGACCATGCGGCTTTCCCTTCTCCTGCTTAGCCGCAGTATCGAGCGGCCTGTCTTTTTCTAGCTGTAGTCTCCTTAACTCTGTTTCTCTCGTGGCTTCCACGTCTCCTCCTCCTCCTCCTCCTACCTCTCTTTTATAAACCTTTCTCACACGTGGGGTACACCCTCTCTTGCTTCTTTCTTTGACTGCCCGGTCTCACTTGCTATCCGCGTGGCCTCTCTCCCTTGCTATCCGCGCGGCCTCTCTCCCTTGCTATCCGCGCGGCCTCTCTCCCTTGCTATTCGCGCGGCCTCTCTCCCTTGCTATCCGCACGGCTTCTCTCCCTTCTATCTGTGTGGCCTTGCACTTCCCGCTTGTCGCTGTACAACCCCGTGTCCGGCGAGCAAGGTCAACAAGGGCCAAACTGATCAGGCTGAGAGCAGCTCGGCGAGCTCGGCGAGCTCGGCAGCAGCAGGCGAGCTCGGCAACAGCAGGAGCGGGCTGAGGCTCGCGCCCCCTCGCAGTGGAGCTCGGCAGCAGCTGGCGAACAAAGCATGCCGAGGTGGCCAGGGGTCCCAGCTCGCCTGGGGGTCAGAGGTACTTTTTACTGTTTTACCCCTACTGGTCTGCCCGTAGCCCTTCAAAACAGCGGAGTTTGGCTGTTGGCAGACCCAGCCGAGGGTTTTTTGGTATTTTCAGGTCAGTTATTTTGGTTATTGGCAGTCCGGATTTCAAAAACTATAAATAGGACCCAAGGGGTACCCCTGAAAGCAAGTTTTTTCCTTGAGCTCCTCTCCCCAAATTCTCTAAGTGCTTTCTGAGGGTACCTTAGCTCGGCTTCAGGCTAAGGAGGGGAAGCGCTCTGAGATCTTCCGGGTTTGTGGTGGGACCTCCCCGCCGAGCCCTTAGGTCTGTTTCTCCTTGTCTTGTTTTTTCTTGCAGGAGCGAAGTAGGTGCGAGACCACCCCTTTCCCCAAGGGCGAGCTCCACAGGAAGCCGGGTTCCGGTTTCAACATTTTGGTGCGGTGAGCGTGGAGCGTGGTCAGCACAGAAAATTTCCCGCGAGTTCAATGACGGGACAAAGATCCGACAGGCCGAGCTCGCCCCCCCCCCCCCCCCCCCCCCGCCTCTCGCAACAGTGGGAATGTTCGAAGACTTCAGAAGCGATGTGCTGAATTTGGTCAAGTTCGCACTCGGCACGCGGGCCGAGTGCTCGACTCCGGCGAATCAGATCGCGGTCGCCCACCTCATTGGGCGAGGACGCGCCCGGCAGGCGAGCTGGGAAGGAAGTGGCCGAGGAAGGCCGAGGGTGCGAGCTCCCCGGGCGCGAGCTCTTCCCAGGCTCGGCAGGCCGAGGTCGCTTCGGCGAGCTGGGCTCGCGAGACTCGCCAGCTCGCCCAGTGGGAGGAGGGAGTCCTTTCAGCGAGCTGGTCTCTTCAGCTCCAGTTCCAGATGGGTTCAGGGAGCCCGAGATGTCCTATTACACTGGGAAGGGAGACCCGGTACAGCATGTCCAATGGTTCGAGGACGTGGTCTCCATCCGTCAGATGTCGGACGGATTCAAGTGCAGGCTCTTCGCCATCACACTCCGGGAAAAAGCGAGAGAGTGGTTCCACCAGCTGCCGGCCAGCTCCATCTATTGCTTCGAGGACTTGCGCCGAGGATTCATGCTGAGATTCACCACTTCGAAGAAGAGGAAGAAGGAGTCCGAGTCCCTGTTTCACATCAAGCAGGGTATGAACGAGACGCTGGGGAGCTACGTGGACCGATTCCAGGAGGAGGTTACTCAGGTCCAGGAGATGTCGGGCCATAGTCTGATGATGGCCTTTACCCTGGGCCTGCAGCAGGGATTCTTCCGAATGGAGCTGAAGAGAGTTTCCCCCCTTCTCCTATGAGGAGTTGATGGAAAGAGCGGCGAGAGAGGTTGACGGGGAGGCGTCAAACCCGGAGTTTGCAAGGAAATTGGCCAGGTGGGCCACGGAGGAGGAGAGGGAGCCGAAGGGAGGAAGAGGTCAGGAAGAAAGAAGAGGGGAGCCCAGGCAGAGGGAACAGAGGCAGCTCCAAGGGCAGCAGCAGCCGGGTGGGGGCGCCAGGAGCCCGACCGTCGGCTAGGCTGGAGGCCAGAGTGGCAGGGGCAGGGGCCTCAGAGGGGAAACTTCGGAAGAGGTCACTTCCAGGGGAGGCAAGACCAATTCCACCCCCCAGGTTGGAGGCAGGGCCAGAGGCCCCGGCTCCCCGATCAAGAGGAGGCCATGGCCATAGCCTTGGGGGCCAGGAGAGGAGCGTGGAGGAGAAGAAGGAGGGAGGTTAGGGTGGAGCTGCCCTACTGCGACTTCCATCAGGAAGAAGGGCACGCAACAGCCACATGCCCGGAATTCTTGGAGATGAGGGGGAACAGGGAGAAGCAGCAGCAGCAGGGGGCGCGACAGGAAGTGAGGATCGAGGAGGTCCTGCCTCGGGCGGAGGAGGATCGGTGTGAAGACTGGGTGGACGTGGGAACCCGAGGAGGGATCGGGATGATCCACGGGGGAGCAGGGATTGAGGCCTCCCGCAAGGCTAGCCTCCACACCATGTACCGGCGAAGCGTCGCCTCTACATCCCAAACCCCGCCACCAGAGGAGAGGATCACCTTTTCCAGGAGTGATCTACCAGACCACGAGGACCCGTTCTGTGATGCGCTGGTCATCAAGACGGCCATCGAGAACTTCACCGTCTCACGGATCCTCGTGGACAATGGAAGTTCCGTCAACGTCGTCTTCAAAAAGGCGTTTGACGCAATGAAGGTGGAGGCGAGAAGAGTGCTGGCCTCGGATGGCCCCCTGTTCGGGTTTTCAGGAGAAAGGAAGGAGGTAGAAGGAGGAGTCGGACTCCATGTCACCTTGGGGGGGCAGTCCCGAAACTGCAAGTTCGTCATTGTGGACGCCCCCAGCAGCTACAGCGCCATCTTTGGAAGGCCCCTGATCAGCGCCTTCCGCTGCGTCCCCTCGTCTTTTCATCAATGCTTGAAGTTCAACACCGAGGGGGTACAAGTCAGGGTTAGGGGAGACCCAAAGGTGGCGCGGGAGTGTTATGTCACTGCGGTGAACACCATCTCTTGGCAGGAAAGGAGCCGAGGAGATGGGGCGAAGGATGGAGGAGGTCGAGGAGGAAGCTGAGGGGGAAGAGCTGGGAGAGAAGGGCTACGCAGAGGAGGCGGCCGGAGGAAGTTTGGAGGAGGTGACCGAGGTAAGGGTCGAGGAGGAGGCAATGGAGGTAGAGATCCCCGCTCCGGAGGAAGGGGACGCCGAAGGATGGGCGGAGCAATCCAGGCTGGAGGCAGCTGAGGAGGTGGTGGAGCTGGAGGTGCTCACCCGAGGAGGAAGGGTGGAAAAGATCCGCGTCAGCGGGGGGCTGACCCCGGAAGACCAGGGCAGGATGCTGGAGTGCATCCAGAAGAACGTGGATATCTTTGCCTGGAACGCCGCGGAGATGCCGGGGGTTGACGCGGATGTGGCCTGCCACCCCTCAACTTGGACCCGGGAACACGCCCCGTTCAGCAGAAAAAGAGATCCACGGCGGACAAGCTAGCAGAACCCATCAGGGAGGAGGTGGCGAAACTTCTCAAAGCGGGCTTCGTGTCCGAAATTCAATACCCTGGCTGGGTCTCGAACGTTGTGATGGTCAAAAAGGGAGACGGCCGCTGGCGGTTGTGTATCGATTTTTCCCTTCTTAATAAAGCTTGTCCTAAGGATTGTTACCCCTTGCCTCGGATCGACGCGCTGGTTGACTCAGCCGTCGGTTTTTCTGTAATGAGTTTTTTAGATGCATTTTCAGGTTACCATCAGATCAGGATGCACCCCCCGGACATAAAGGATGTCTCATTCATCACGGGGGACGGCTGCTACTGCTATAAGATGATGCCGTTCGGACTGAAGAACGCTGGAGCCACCTACCAAAAAATGATGGATAGGGTCTTCAAGGAGCAGAGAGGGAGGAATCTGGAGGTATATGTAGATGACCTCATGATCAAGAGCCGGGATGTGGACTCCCACCTCCGGACCTGGAGGAGACCTTCGCCACCCTGCGCAAGTACAAGATGCGATTGAACCCACTAAAATGTGTCTTTGGGGCCAGCAGGGGAAAGTTTCTGGGGCATCTCCTCACCCCCGCAGGGGTCGAGCCGAACCCAGACAAGGTCAAGGCCATCTTGGAGCTGGGATCCCCGCGGAATGCAAAGGAGGTCCAACGGTTGACAGGGAAGCTAGCAGGGCTGAGTCGCTTCCTCTCTCGGGCAGGGGAAAAGTGCTCCCCCTTCTTCAAGACGCTAAGGGGGGGTCAGAGGTTTGAATGGAGCAGGGAATGTGAAGAGGCCTTCCAGGCCCTCAAGGTGCAGTTGACACAGGCTCCGCTGCTCCAAGGACCGAAGGAGGGGGAGGATCTGTTCTTGTATTTGGGGGTCGGGACGGAGGACTTGAGCTCGGTCCTGGTTCGAGAAGAAGGGAAGAGACAGCTCCCAGTCTATTATGTGAGCCGGGTCTTGAGGAAGGCCGAGCTCCGGTATCCGATCTTGGAGAAGCTTGCATTCGCCCTAATCATCTCGGCTCGGAGACTACGACCCTACTTCCAGGCACACTCAATCCGAGTGGTGACCGACCATCCCCTCCGCAACATCTTCGAGGGGGTGGAGCATTCAGGCAGATTGGCTAAGTGGTCAGTGGAGATGAGCGAGTTCGACGTCTCCTTCGTTCCGCGGCTCTCGATCAAAGCCCAGGCGATGGCCGACTTCCTTGCTGACTACGTGATTGAAGTGGCGGAAGAAGGCTCACTCGCCCGGCTCCCTGGAAGGTGAGAGTGGATGGAGCATCGGGAAGGCATTCCTTAGGAGTAGGAGTGATGCTAGAAAGCCCCCAAGGGACCCGAATCGAGCAAACGGTGGTGGTGCACTTTCCCATTACCAACAACCAGGCCGAGTACGAGGCCGTGATAGCAGGGCTTCGCCTGGCCAGGGAGCTTGGAGTGTCAGATGTGGAGGTCCTCACAGACTCCATGGTAATAGCCTCCCAAATCAACGGGGAGTTCGAGGCAAGGGAGCCCACCCTGCGATCGTACTTGGCCAAAGTAAAGGGGATCATTGGAACCTTCCAAACTTTCGCCATCCAACATGTGCCCAGGGAAGAGAATGAACAGGCCGATCAGTTGGCTAAGCATGGACCCCAGGTGGGGGGCACCATCACCGACCTGTTTCGCCCCTCCATCGAAGAAGGAGAGCTCATGGAGATCGATCAGCAAGCTTCATGAATGGACCCAGTGGTAGCTTTTCTCTCCGCAGGGGAGTATCCGGAGGGGTAGACAAGAAGAAGCTGAGACACAAATCAGCATACTACCTCCTCCAGGACGGGCAGCTGTACAGAAAAACCCTCTCAGGGATGCTGGCCCGCTGCGTAACCAAGGGAGAAGTGCGAAGGATCTTGGAGGAGGTTCACTCCGGGGAGTGTGGAAGTCACTCCGGGAGTCGGACCCTGGAAGGAAGGATAGTCAGGCAAGGTTATTTTTGGCCCACCCTGGGCCGGGACGCTGCAGAATTCGCAAGAAGATGTCACAAGTGCCAACTGTTTGCCCCTCTCCAGCTGCAGCCGGCCCAACGGCTCCGTAGTATCACGGCCCCATGGCCCTTCGCAATCTGGGGAATGGATCTGGTTGGGCCGTTTCCCCAAGCCAGTGGTCAGAGGAGGTTCCTCCTAGTGATGATCGACTACTTCTCAAAGTGGATGGAGGTGAAAGCGTTGGCTAAGGTGACCTCCCAGGTGATCAGGAATTTTGTATGGGGGGAGATCATCTGTCGCCATGGGCTGCCCCAGGCCATCGTCACAGACAATGGGCCCCAGTTCGCCAGTGCCGAGTTCACCAGCTTTTGCGAACAGCTTGGGATCGATCTCAGGTTCGCCTCGGTCCATCACCCCAGGAGTAACAGACAAGTGGAGGCCGCAAACAAGATCATCGTCAACCTCCTCAAGAAAAAGGTGGAGAACCTGAAAGGGAGCTGGGTGGAGCAGCTCCCCGCGGTTCTTTGGGCCCTGAGGACCACCCCCAACACAGCTACAGGAGAGACCCCTTTCAAACTCTCCCACGGGTGCGAGGCAGTGCTCCCCATTGAATTCGAAGTCCAAACGCCGCGAGTCATGGCAGCAAAGGAAGGCCGCGAGGAATGGCAAGCAGAGAATGAGGAGGAACTGAGGCTCTCCCTTGACATGGTGGAAGAAGTAAGAGACCTTTCCGCCATCCGACAAGAGGAGGTAAAAAGAAGAATGGCCAAGTACTTTGACAAGCATGTCAGGATCAAGCAGTTCGTGGAGGGGGACTTGGTGTTGAAGAAAGTAGATGCAGCAGGGAGGTCAGCATCCGTGGGGAAACTCAATCCCAGCTGGGAGGGACCGTTCATAGTAAAGACGGCCTTGGGATCGGGGGGCTATCGACTCCAAAATGTAGAAGGCGAGACCTTGAATCTCACCTGGAGTGGTGACGACCTCAAACGCTTTTTTCCCTGAACCATGTAAGCAACACTCTGATTATAATAAATTCTTTCAAGCTCTCTGATATCGTTGCAATTGGCCTGCATGGTGGAATGTGATGTATTATGGACCCCGAGCAGATCCCGCTGTCAGGCTCTCACCTAGCTGACAGGGCTGGAAGTCACTCGGTGTCATCCTTGGCCTCGAGCAGATCCCGCTGTCAGGCTCTCACCTAGCTGACAGGGCTGGAAGTCACTCGATGGTAGTAGCAATGGACCCCGAGCAGATCCCGCTGTCAGGCTCTCACCTAGCTGACAGGGCTGGAAGTCACTCGATGGTAGTAGCAATGGACCCCGAGCAGATCCCGCTGTCAGGCTCTCACCTAGCTGACAGGGCTGGAAGTCACTCGGTGTCATCCTTGGCCTCGAGCAGATCCCGCTGTCAGGCTCTCACCTAGCTGACAGGGCTGGAAGTCACTCGATGGTAGTAGCAATGGACCCCGAGCAGATCCCGCTGTCAGGCTCTCACCTAGCTGACAGGGCTGGAAGTCACTCGGTGTCATCCTTGGCCTCGAGCAGATCCCGCTGTCAGGCTCTCACCTAGCTGACAGGGCTGGAAGTCACTCGACGGTAGTAGTAACGGACCCCGAGCAGATCCCGCTGTCAGGCTCTCACCTAGCTGACAGGGCTGGAAGTCACTCGGTGTCATCCTTGGCCTCGAGCAGATCCCGCTGTCAGGCTCTCACCTAGCTGACAGGGCTGGAAGTCACTCGACGGTAGTAGTAACGGACCCCGAGCAGATCCCGCTGTCAGGCTCTCACCTAGCTGACAGGGCTGGAAGTCACTCGGTGTCATCCTTGGCCTCGAGCAGATCCCGCTGTCAGGCTCTCACCTAGCTGACAGGGCTGGAAGTCACTCGATGGTAGTAGCAATGGACCCCGAGCAGATCCCGCTGTCAGGCTCTCACCTAGCTGACGGGGCTGGAAGTCACTCGGTGTCATCCTTGGCCTCGAGCAAACCCCGCTGCCAGGCTCTCACCTAGCTGGCAGGGCTGGAAGTCACTCGATGGTGGTATTAGTGGACCCCGAGCAGATCCCGCTGTCAGGTTCCCCTAGCTAGCAGAGCCGGAGGTCACTCGGTGGTGCCGGCCTTGAAGTCGTTGGGAACAGGCCAAGGTCTGTGGCAGGGAGCAAGGGGAAAGGGTCCTGTCAGGGCGAGCTCGGGCTCGGCAAACTCAGCTCGGCGTAATCGAGAAGGCAGGCCGGACTGGAGGGCTCGGCATAGGCGAGTTCGAGCTCATCATTTTCGGCTCGGCATGGGAAAGCAGGCCGCGAGCCCGGGCCTCGCCAAAGACAAGCCAGACCAGGGCACCTCGCACCCCAGGCCCATCACACTTCGAAAAATTTCTTCTTCGATGGGCACAACCTGGGTGGCTCGCGTGCGAGTAGAGGTAGGCGGATAGAAGACAGGAGACCGCGCGCGAGTAGTAATGGCGTAATAAGGGCGGAGAGTAACTCGCCGCGAAATCATTTGAGACTCGGCAAACGCTCCAAACACACTTCGCTCGCGTGCGCGCTCTCATGATCACTCTGCTCGCAGAACCTGTCCCTGCGAGGTCGCGGAGAATACCCACATACATTCATAACACAATGAGCATAGTACAAAAGAACACCGGTATGATCGAAACACTTTCATTTATTATTTATAAATGTACAGGGAGCTCGCCTCTGCGAGTTGTCAAAAAAGAAAAAAGAAAAACAAAAATACAGGGGCGTCAGCTGGCCTCGCCCCCTCCGCCGGACTGGTCCTCGCCGTCGCCCGAGCGGTCCTGGAAGCTCTTCCCGAACATAGCATCCGGGCTGTCCTCCTTCTCGCTGGGCGGCGTCGCCGGAAACAGACTCGGCATCAGGTCCCGAGCTGAGATCTCCCCGCATCCTTCCACCAGCACCCCTAAGTCCTTCATCATCGCGAGGGTGCACTCGGCGGTCTGAATGGAGTTGATCCGCAGTCTCTCAACGAGGTCCGCCTCGCCGAAGATGCGCGGGCACTTGTAGGGGAGAGTGGGATCGATGTCGTGCCCCGGGAAGAAGATCTCCGCCTGGCGACGCACTTCGCCGAGAAGGTGCTGGTTCTCCCCCTTCAGCTTCGCGTTCGCGCTCTCCAACTCGCCAAGGTTGCGCGCAGTTGGACGATCTCCTCCCCTCGCTCGACGTCGCGAGCCTGGAGCTCCCCAGCAGCGTCAGCATCCACGGCCAGCTGCGCGCGCAGGCGGCCGTTCTCCTCCTCTAGCTCAGTGTTGCGAGCCTGGAGCTCACCCGCCGCCTTGGCATCCTGGAAAAAGGCTCACTTAGCAGCAGCATTAGAACTTTCCAAGTAAAAGAGAGTGGTGCGTGACACTTACCAGCCCGCCGGCAGTCTTAGCGAGAAGGCTGTCCGCGATACCGAGCCGCCTCGCCTGATCAGCGACCTGCTCCTTGGCAAGGTCGCGAGCTTGCTCGGCCTTCTCGAGCTGGTGACTGAGGGCGAAGCTGCGGCGCGCCAGCATGTGGTGCAGCTCCAGAGTCCGCAGGTGGGACTGCAGGCCCTCATGGCCGAGCTGCCGGAGGGTCGCCCTCTTGTAAGCCTCGGCATCCTCCCGGCCATAGAGGCCAAAGCCGAGGGCGTAGGCGTGACCGGTGGCGGGTTCGCGGTCGTGCCAGGACGGGTGCAGGGTGGAGACGGAGACGCGATGAGCGAGCTCGTCCCACTGCAGCATGGGCTCGCCCGCGGAATCCTTCCAGCGCGCGCCGAAGTTGAAGAGGGGGTGCTGCTTCGGCGGCGCGCGCTCGCGGGCAGCCCTCTTCGCCGAGGGAGGAGGGGAGATCGCAGCCGAGGAAGAGGGGGCCTTGCCACCCTTTCTGCCCTTGCTGGTAGTCTCCTTCAGCGGGCTCCCCGAGACACGTCGGGAGGAGTCTCCGACGAGCTGATGTACTTGGGGCTGGACTGATGTTGTTGTTGTTGTTGCCCCCGCGGAGCCAGCAGGGCTCTCCGCATCTTCTTCACCTGACGGGGCCGGATGGCGGGTTTGACCCCGCGTCCTCAGGTCGCCTCTTGCTGGAAGAGGGCTGCGAGGAGTGCGCCTCGTCTCGGCAGGCCGCTGCCACCGCCCTCTCGCGAGCAAGAGGGTCAGTGTCAAGCCCCGGGTCCGCAAAAGGCGGGTTCGCGGGGATTATTCGCTCCCCTGCAGAAAAATACTTGGGAAGGTTAGAAAACTCAGGGATGATAATGTGTCGAGTCCGCGAGTAGGCGAGCTCGGCAAGAGGAAGGAAGCATACCTTCGCCGGGCAGAACCGGGGGGAGCGCGTCGAGGCCCCTCCGCAGGAAGGCGACCTCGAAATCTTTGTGGAGGAAGAATTTGTGGAGCTCGGCGTCGTTGCCGGACACGGCCGGCGGGCGGTACACCTCCTCGCCTTTCTGTTGCGGCGAGTAGGGGATGTTGCCGAGATCGCCCTTGATAAAGGCGATCTTGGTCATCCAGGTGTGGTGCTTGTTCGCGATCTCGCGAACTTTGATCAAGGAGCCGCCGAAGTAGGCGACCCCGTCCGTCGTCGCCTTATAGGAGAAGAGTTTCCTGAACACCGTCAGGTTAAACTCGATCCTCTCCCGCCGGAGATAGCTCGCGAACGCCACCATCATGGCGATGGCGTTCGAGTTCAGTTGCGCGGGGACGGCCCCCGTAGTATTTCAGGATCTACCGGATCTCCGGCCACAAGGGAAGTCGCAGCCCCACCTCGAAGTGCGAGATGGGGAATGCGAGTTCGTTCTCATAGAACGTGTTGATTGCCTCGCCCGGCCCCGGCCTGCGCGCCTCAAAGCCCGGCGGCACATACAGGGCCTTGAATTCGGCGAGCTCCTCCTCGCTGGTGTGGCCGTCAAAGAAGCAATAATCCGCGAAGTGCTGCGCGCACTTGGAGCGGCCATCAGCGTCCGGATTAGTCTTGCCCATGGTCGCAGGAAAGAAGCAAAGCGCAGCGCGAGCAGAAGAAGGAAAGAAGCAGGAAGGGAAGCAGAGCAATAAAGACAGTATGGGGGTAGGTGAAAGGGGGGGGGCTATTTATAGAAAAGAGAATCTGAGGCAGGCTGTCACATCGGCGCATCTCGCCACCTCAGCTCGCCACCCCAGCTCACCACCCCAGCTCGCCGACTTCCGGCGCATCCTCACTGAGGCTAAGTCAAAACATTACAGCTTTTTATTTAAATAACAAATGAAAATGTTCTAAAAATTATTCACCCCAGCAGGGGAAAGTTCGAAAAGAAAACAAGGCGCGCGAGCAGGGAGGGCACCAGGATACGAGTGTCGGTCGGCTCGGCAGGGGAGCCCGCAAATTTACCTACCCCGGCCTCGCGATCCCCGCCCCCCAAGCTGCCGCGCGCGGAGAAGCTCGCGGATCCTCCCAGAGTTCCTTTGCGCGACCAAGAGACCGTCATCTATCTCATCCAGGAGTCGGGAAGGAGACATCAACTCGCCAGGTCGGCCGAGGCACACCTCCTCAGCAAGGCGCGCATAGTCCGCGCTGCAACGTCTCGTTGACTCCTTGCACCTCGCGCAGACCACCCACCAGCTTCTTGAGGAGCTTGACCTCCCTCCTCATCAGCTCGCCTTGATCCACCTCTGGGCCCAGGTAAGAGTCCAGTGAGCTCGGAGACGGGAGGGGAGAGTGACGAGCTGCCCGCGAGGACTCCTCGGCAGCCGATTGACTGGGAAGGGCTGTAAAGGCAGATATCAGAAGAGCAAAAGCGGGTGAAGCACAGAGTTGCGAGGCAGACCTGAAGAGCTCGGCGGCTCAAAGGAGAGGCGAGGAGGGATGAACCTCAGGTCCTTCCCGCGACCCGGGCCGCGAGCCCCCGGCGAGACGGGCTCGAAGCCCGGGACAGGAATGGACCCCAGGCCCCCCCCCCCCCCCGGCGGACGCGTCAGTTTGCCGAGGAGGGGAGCCAGGTGGTGAAGCTGGCCTCTGCGAACTCACAGGCAGAATCCCGAAGAGGAGCGGCGGATCCCGTGGATGGTTGTCCGGGGGGGAGTTGTGAAGTGGCGAGCGTGACCTCGCCTCGCGGCGTAGGGACCCGCGGCGCGGTCCCCTTGTCATCTGGAAGGCCGCCCTGATCGTCACCAACAACAACGACCTCCCTATCATTCTCCAGAATGGTTCGAGTCGAAGAGCCGGTCTCGCGGACCAAAGTGGCCCTCAGGTCGTGAAAGATGGGCTCAGCCGCCTCGAGAAATGGCCTTGACCTCTTGGAGCCCGGCTCGGCGGGATCAATTTGAGGGACCTTTGCGGGGACCGCCGTCAGCGCGGCAATGCGAGCCTCGGAAGCCCGGCGAGCTCGATCTACGCGCTCTTGAATCTCCTTAGGAAGGGGCATCTTGGCAAGGCAACAGGGGGAATGGCAAGAGCCAGGTAGCAGAGCAGGTGCATATATATATAGCCACAGGTGGCCCCCACCATAAGATTCCCTTCAACTCGCCAGCCGGAGCTCGCCGAACACTTCGGGTTGGATGTTTCTTTCCGAGCTTTTTGCAAGCTCGAAAAGAGCGGGGATTGTGTACAACCCCGTGTCCGGCGAGCAAGGTCAACAAGGGCCAAACTGATCAGGCTGAGAGCAGCTCGGCGAGCTCGGCGAGCTCGGCAGCAGCAGGCGAGCTCGGCAACAGCAGGAGCGGGCTGAGGCTCGCGCCCTCGCAGTGGAGCTCGGCAGCAGCTGGCGAACAAAGCATGCCGAGGTGGCCAGGGGTCCCAGCTCGCCTGGGGGTCAGAGGAACTTTTACTGTTTTACCCCTGCTGGTCTGCCCGTAGCCCTTCAAAACAGCGGAGTTTGGCTGTTGGCAGACCCAGCCGAGGGTTTTTTGGTATTTTCAGGTCAGTTATTTTGGTTATTGCAGTCCGGATTTCAAAAACTATAAATAGGACCCAAGGGGTACCCCTGAAAGCAAGTTTTTTCCTTGAGCTCCTCTCCCCAAATTCTCTAAGTGCTTTCTGAGGGTACCTTAGCTCGGCTTCAGGCTAAGGAGGGGAAGCGCTCTGAGATCTTCCGGGTTTGTGGTGGGACCTCCCCGCCGAGCCCTTAGGTCTGTTTCTCCTTGTCTTGTTTTTTCTTGCAGGAGCGAAGTAGGTGCGAGACCACCCCTTTCCCCAAGGGCGAGCTCCACAGGAAGCCGGGTTCCGGTTTCAACAGTCGCGACTTCTCCAAAGTCGTCGCGGTCTCTCCCCTCTAGCCGTACGTAGCGCCTCTTGCTCGTTGTGGTTTCTTCCTCTTTTCTATTTCTCGCTTCAGTCCGCATCTAGGTCGTGACATCTCTCCTTGTCGCTGGTGGACTCACCTTGACCGTGCAGACTCCTCTTCTAACCTCTTCACCGCTAGTCGCTGCGACTTGTATTGTCGCTAGCGGTCTCTCCTCTTCCCTTAGCCGCATCCTGGTCGCGACGTTCCTTGTCGCTGGTAGATTCACATTGACCGTGCGGACTTTTCTTCTAACCGCTTCCCGCTAGTCGCTGCGACATGTCTTGTCGCTAGCGGCCTCTCCTCTTCCCTCAGGGGCATCCTGGTCGCGACTTTCCTTGTCGCTGGTGTGTCTGCCGTGACCGTGCGACTACTTCCTCTGTCGACTTCTCTCTCTTCGATCTCATCTCCTTCTAGCCGCCCGACCTTCTCTACCAAGCCGCCCGACCTTCTTTGCCAAGCTGCACGACTTCTCTTGCTAGCCTCCCGGTCCAAATCTTGCTGGCCGCCCGGCCTCTCCTGCTAGCCGCCGGAAGCCCGGCCTCTTCTGTTAGCTGCATGGCTTCCGATGCATCCGTTGTTGCTTCTGCTCCGCCAGACCGTACGGCTGCTACGACTTCCGAACTCAGTGATGAGCTACGAATTACTACAATCTCTCTGACTGGGAAACGAAAATGTCCAACGTGTTAGTGTTGGACTCTCCGACACTCGTGTCGGAAGTCCGACACTCGTGTCGGAAGTACGAAACTCGTGTCGGATGTCCGACACTCGTGTCGGAAGTCCGACACACTGGCTTACGCGAGGCTCGCGTGTCCCGCTCAATCGGACACGCGTGTCCCTAAGCTAGCTAATCATGGTGAGGCAGGAAGAAATTTGTCTTGAAAGTACAATTTTGTGAAAAATATTTTATAAGTTCATATAAAAGAGTGAGAACACATTTGTTAATGATTGGTGGATGTTAGAACTTAGAAAAGCCTTAGAAAGGGCCAATCTAACGGCCCATTTTTCTCTCTTTTCTCTCTCTTTGTATTTGTCCCACATCTTGGATTGGGATTTCTCTTCTTCCTCTCTCCCTATATAAATATATTCATACTTGTAATTTATCATTCAAGAAATATATACAAGGTTTGAGGCCTCTCTTTACATGGTATCAGAATAACCGGTCTCTTCCTTGGGTGTTCGGTCTTCTGTTCACGGCTACTCGCGGTCTCAGTTTTCCGTAACCGCCCGAGCTCGATTAGCCGGTCTGTCCGTTTGCAAACCTCCTGTTCTCCCGGCGGACCGCGCGGCTTTCCCTTCTCCTGCTTAGCCGCAGTATCGAGCGGCCTGTCTTTTTCTAGTCGTTGTCTTCTTAACTTTGTTTCTCTCGTGGCTTCCACGTCTCCTCCTCCTCCTACCTCTCTTTTATAAACCTTTCTCATACGTGTGGTCCACCCTCTCTTGCTTCTTTCTCTGACCGCCCGATCTCACTTGCTATCTGCATGGCGTCTCTCCCTTACTATCCGCGCGACCTCTCTCCCTTGCTATCCGTGCGGCCTCTCTGCCTTGCTATCCATGCGGCCTCTCTCCCTTGCTATCCGCGCGGCCTCTCTCCCTTGCCATCTGTGCGGCCTCTCTCCCTTGGTATCCGCGCGGCCTCTCTCCCTTGTTATCCGCGCGGCTTCTCTCCCTTGCTATCCGCGCGGTCTTTTTCTTCCCGCTTGTCGCGACCTCTCTAAAGTCGTCGCGGTCTCTCCCCTCTAGCCGTACATGGAGCCTCTTGCTCGTTGCAGTTTCTTCCTCTTTTCTCTTTCTTGCTTCAGTCCGCATCTAGGTCGTGGCATCTCTCCTTGTCGCTGGTGGACTCACCTTGACCGTGCGGACTCCTCTTCTAACCTCTTCACCACTAGTCACTCGCTAGCGGTCTCTCCTCTTCCCTTAGCCTCATCCTGGTCGTGACGTTCCTTGTCGCTGGTAGATTCACCTTAGCTGTGCGGACTTCTCTTCTAACCGCTTCCCGTAAGTCGTTGCGACCTGTCTTGTCGCTAGCGGCCTCTCCTCTTCCCTGAGCCGCATCCTGGTTGTGATTTTTCTTGTCGCTCGTGTGTCCGTCGTGACCGTGCGACTACTTCCTCTGCTGACATCTCTCTCTTCGGCTTCTTCTCCTTTTAGCCGCTCGGCCTTCTCCACCAAGCCGCCCGACCTTCTCTACCAAGCCGCCCGGCCTCATCTGCTAGCTGCCCGGTTTATCTTGCTAGAAGCTCGACCTCTTCTGTTAGTCGCACGGCTTCTGATGCATCCGCTATTACTTCTGCTCCGCCAGCCCATGCGGCTGCTACGGCTTCCGAACTCCGTGATGAGCTATGGATTACTACCATCTCTCTAACTGGGAAACGAAATTTCATCGAATGGGTTCACTCTGTTCATCGTGTTCTGCAGATGAAGGGTCTTCTTCACCACTTGACCTGAGCTACCCCCGATGCTCCCTCTGATGACTGGCTTCGCGATAATGGTCGGGTCCAGTCCTGGCTCCTCAACTCTATGGACACCGAGCCATACAGGATGGCCATGTATCATGACACGACCAAGGTAATGTGGGAGGAGCTCCACTCTTTTTACTCTGGGCACAACAGTCTTCAACACTTATTTGATATTCTCTCCGACCATCAGAACCTTGCTCCTGGTGCTCCCAGCGATATGATCTATTCCGTTGCCCAGGTAAAGACCCTGGCCGAGACTTGGATTCAACATCAGTCTCCCACTACTGATCTAGCTACTCAACGGGCCCAGAAAGAGGTTGTCACCATCGCGATGATGGTGTCCCGTGTTCCGCCCCACCTGTATAGTTTTTGGGCCCAGATCCTTTCTTCCACGACGACTCTTTCACTGTCTGATGTCTGCTCAATGTTGCTTCATGTTACGCCTCCTACTGAGGCTCCTCCCGGATTTGCACATGCTCTTCTTCAACAGCCTCTCCTTGCGACCCCACTCCTGCTCGTGGATCTTCCACTCGAGGGGGCCGACCTCCGTCTTGGGGACGAGGACGCAGTGTTCGTTCGTCTATGAAATGCACATATTGTGGTCGAGGTGACCATCTTGGGGTTACCTATTACAGCAAGCATGGGTTCCCTCCCCACCTCGCTACTACTTCTTCTGCTGCTCCTGCTCCCACTGGGGCTTCTTCCCAGGATCCGGCGTCCACTACCCGCCAAGATATCTATGAGTTGCACACCCTACTCCACCAGATACAGGGTGCCCTCGGCCGCTCATCCGGCTCAGTTGCGTCTTTCTCTGCGGAAGGTATAGCATGTCTCTCTTCTAGCCCCCACTGGATCGTAGATTCTGGCACTACTCACCATATTACCTCTCAGAAGCCCTCCCAGTATCTCCAGATGGCTCATCCTCTGTGTATCACTGTGGCCAATGGTGACACCCTACCAGTCTCTTGCGCTGCTGCTCTCCAGTTTACCCAGGGTCTTTCTCTTTCCTCGGTTTTTCACGTTCTGGGGTCTCCTTTCAATTTAGTTTCTGTTAGTCGCCTGACGCACGACCTTGATTGTTGCATAACCTTTTCTCCTTCTTCCTTTCTTATGTAGGATCGTCGCACCCGAATTATCATTGGTAGGGGGCAACTGTTGAATAGGCTCTAAATCTTGGATATCCCACTCACTATTCTCTCCGTCGTCTCCACTGTCGATTGGCATTGCCGCCATAGGCATGCTCCCCTTCCGATTCTCAAGCGGGCTCTTCCTGATGTTTCTTTACGGGAGTTCACTTGTGAATCTTGTATATGCGGCAAACAACATCGTTCTACCTTCCCCCCTGCTTGTACCAGGAGTAGTACTCCTTAATCTTTAGTTTATTCTGATGTATGGGGCCCTTATAAAGTCCCTAGTATCTTTGGATTTCGCTATTTTGTAACATTTATTAATGATTACATGCGTACTACGTGGTTATATTTAATGCGTGATCGTACTGAACTTACATCTATGTTTCGGGCCTTTTTAACTGAGATGTGTACGCAGTTCGCCACCCCCCCCCCAAAAAAAAAAAATCATTCGCACTGATAATGCTCGCGAGTATACGGGTCGCACCTTCTCCAATCTCTGCACCGAATTTGGCGTCATCCATCAAACTTCGTGTGCGTATACCCCTCAGCAAAACGGGCTGACCGAACGAAAGAATCGTCATCTACTCGATGTTGTTTGGTCCCTCATGTTTCAAATGAAGGTTCCGACCGAATATTGGAATTTTGTCGTCTCCACAGTCTGTCATCTCATCAACCGCCTACCCTCGTATGTTCTTGACTTTGCCTCACCTATCCAACTCCTCTATCCTTCTACCAACCCCACCTCTCTCACCCCGCGGGTATTTGGGTGTGTTTGTTATGTTCATCTTCTTGGCTCCCCCTTCGACAAACTTGCTTCTTTGGCGGCCAAATATATGTTTGTTGGCTACTCCCATACTCAAAAGGGTATGCTTGCTACTCTCCTTCGGATGGAAAGCTGGTCGTCTCAGCGGATGTCACCTTCTGCGAAGACCAACCCTTCCACGTACCTTCCCCCACCCTGTCTTCCTCTCCTCCTCTTCCTCGGTCTGCCGTATCTATCACAACCCATTTTCTGTCATCTCCTTTCTCCTCTATCCCTGCCCCCCTAAGGTTCCCCTGCCTGTTATCCATATCTATACTCATCGCGGCTCCAAGGATGGTTCCCTGCACCAGCTCCCTGCACCCAGCGACACCCCGACAACGGCGGATCCGGCTCCTGCTTCTACAGCTCATCCCTTGGCCAACTACGTTTCTCTCCATCGGCTCGCTCCACCTCTCTACGCCTTTGCTACCTCCTTTCCTCTATTTCTATTCTGAACACTGTGCAGGAGGCGCTTCAACATCCGGGGTTGCGGGCGGCCATGGACGTTAACATGCGGGCTCTCTGTGACAACAGGACCTGAGATCTGGTTCCTCTTTCTGCAGGACAACCCTGTGCTAGCTGCAAGTGGGTCTTTGTTATTAAACATGTGGAGGATGGCACCGTTGAGCGTCTAAAGGCTCGCCTCGTGGCCCGGGGTTTTACTCAGCAACATGACCTTGATTATGAGGAAACCTTCTCTCCGGTAGCCAAATTGAACACGGTTCACGTTCTCTCTCCTTGAATGTTCATCGTCATTGGCCTCTTTATCAGCTGGATATTAAGAACGCCTTCCTCAATGGCGAGCTGCAGGAGACTGTTTATATGCACCAACCTCTCGGGTTTGAGACCACAGGGGAGTCTCAGGTTTGTCATCTTCGGAAATATATTTATAGTCTGAAACAGTCCCCGCGCGCTTGGTTTGAAAAATTCAGCAAGGTTGTCTGCGATAGTGGCTTCATTCGGAGCTCGGCTGATTTCTCTCTCTTCACCCGACACCGGTCAACCGGAACTGTGATCCTAGTTGTCTATGTTGACGATATCCTCATTACTGGCAACGATACTACAGGGATACAATATACCAAGTAACAGTTGAACTCCGCCTTTCAGACCAAAGATCTTGGCAACCTTTAGTATTTTCATGGGCTTGAGGTTACACGACGCCCTGATGGTCTTGTGTTATCCCAAAGGAAGTATTGTATGGACCTCCTTCTTGATGTCTGTTATTCTGGATGCAAACCTACAGATACTCCTATGGACGCAAATCACAAGCTCTCGGCCCACAGCTCTGACTCCGATAAGCTGCTTACAAATCCGGAATACTATAGACGCTTGGTTGGGAAGCTGATCTACCTTACAATTACTCGACCAGACATCTCTTTTGTTGTGGGAGTCGTGAGTCATTTTATGCATGCTCCTCAGACATCTCATCTTCAAGCTATCGAGCGCATTCTTCGATATCTCAAGAACGCTCCAGGAAAAGAGCTTGTGTACAAGCCATCCACATCTTTATCTCTTGTTGCGTACTCTGAACCCGATGTTGAAGCCAAAAATGACCTCTGTGGAGTTCGGCGTCCCTAGAAAGGGGTGACCTCACACCTACTACACCCGGAGGAACGTCACGGACCAAAGATCAAGAAGCTAGAAACAGGCCCTCGGCTCTAGCACGGAGGTCCCACCTCACACCCGGAAGACCTTTGAGGTCTCCCCCTCCCTAGCCAATGCTTGAGCTAGGGTGTCTTGAATGATGAAGAGAGAGTGAAGAAGTGAACCTCTCCAAGGCACCCCTAAGGGTCTATTTATAGTTTTCCAAATCTCATGGACTAAAATGCCCGAAATACCCTTACACCAAAAAGGCCTTGGGCCAATAGAAATCATCCACATCGGAGGGTAAAGGAGGAAAACCAACCTTGGGGGTACAACAGTAAAAGCAAGCCCCCTACCCCTCCCACCCGGACACCCGAGGCAGGACGCCGGGCGAGACCCTGCCCTCAGGCCGGCCTCGCCACCCAGGCAGGCCGCCGGGCGAGACCTGCCCACAGGCCGGTCTCGCGACCAGGAAGGCCGCCGCGCGAGACCTGCCCGCAGGTCGGTCTCGCCAGCAGGCAGGCCGCCGGGCGAGACCTGCCCGCAGGCCAGTCTCGCCACCAGGCAGGCCGCCGGGAGAGACCTCGCCCGCAGGCAGGTCTCGCCACCCAGGCAGGCCGCCGGGTGAGACCCCGCCCCCCGCCCGCAGGCCAGTCTCGCCACCAGGCAGGCCGTCGGGCGAGACCCGCCCGCAGGCCGGTCTAGCCACCAGGCAGGCCGCCGGGCGAGACCCTGCCCGCAGGCCGGTCTCGCGACCAGGCAGGCCGCCGGGAGAGACCCCGGCCGCAGGCCGGTCTCGCCACCAGGCAGGCCGCCGGGCGAGACCACGCCCGCAGGCCGGTCTCTCCACCAGGTAGGCCGTCGGGCGAGACCCCGCCCGCAGGCCGGTCTACCTCGAACTTAGCAAGCTGAGGCGAGCGCCGACCAACGTGCCACACCCGCCCCCAAAAAGAGGCGCTGAGGGGAGTCAGATTTTTCCTCCCCTACTAGTATATTTCCAAG
Organism: Platanthera guangdongensis; assembly: GCA_039583875.1. NCBI lineage: Eukaryota > Viridiplantae > Streptophyta > Magnoliopsida > Asparagales > Orchidaceae > Platanthera > Platanthera guangdongensis. The sequence goes on along the minus strand of CM077162.1, from coordinate 53,277,951 downwards.
GCAAAGCCAAAATTGTCCACCAAGAGTGCAAAATCTCCCAAAAAGCTTAAAAACGTGCATGCCTTGTTTGGGGCCCACTTTTTGCAAATACGGGGTTGTATACCCTGTTGGAACACCCTATTACTGATTTGGGTCATGATCACAATGCCTCTTAGGAAACTTGTTTTAACCTCATTGTATAGATCTAAAGGTCAAGTAGAATTGAGTCTAAGGGTTAGTACTTAGGTTTGGAAGCTGCCCTCAAGACCAGGATTTATAGTTTCAGAAGACTAAGTCATTTCGTAGAGCTCAGTACGACGAATCGTCGAACTCCATTCGACGATCGTTGAGCTCACTTCGACGGATCGTCGAACTCCATTCGACGATCGCTGAGCTCAACTTCATCAAGTCGTCGAACTCCATTCGACGATCTTCGAGCTCAGATCGACGATCTTGACTTCAGTTTGATTCTCAATCTCTGAGCTCAGTTCGACGATACTTGAGCTCAGATCGACGATCTCTGTTTCTGTCTAAGTCCAAATCTCTGAGCTCAGTTCAACGATAGTGGAGCTCAGTTCGACGTTTCTCTGAAAAGTTCAACGATTTTCAAGATTCAAATTCAGACAGTTAGGGAATTACTGTCAGCATTTAATTCAGAGATCTTGTAGTCATTTTTCATTTAATCTGGAGCAAGTTTCAAGGAATTATCAAGGAATGTTTTATTGGACTTTCCTCCAGAAGACAAAAGCAATTAAGGAAGTCATTTAATGACAGGCCAACGGCTATCTTGGACAGAGGATCATTTCTATTCAGACAAAAAGGAATAAAAGATAAGATTTTTCATTCCAGCCAAAACAAGAACAAGAAGTTAGAAAAATATTCTCTGCAGCAACAGCGCTCACAACAACAATTACACAGAGAAAGAAAGGGAGTTGCAGACATTCTCTGTCTCAAGAATTCATATAGAACACATCACCAAAGGAGATCAATTATCTGAAATCTTCAGATCTCTTTTGATTCAATTGTTCAAGGCCATCATCATTCAAGACTCCAGACACCTCACATTTCAGTTGTTGTTGAAATCATCATTTGTTGGAGATCAATTTTCTGAAGGCTTACCACCATACTGCAAAGCTTCACTTCCTGAACAACTATAGATCTCAGGGGGAGCATTGACAATATCACTGAATCCACATAGTCTTCTCACTGTGATTGAGAAAAGAAGACTTTCATCACTCTCTCATCCCCACCTCTGTAAAGGGTTTTTCAAACTCCCTTCAAAAGTGTGTGTTTGGTTTTTGAGCACCTTATCAAAAGCTCATTGGTGGCAAGATACCTGATCAAAAAATCTGGTTTGGTTTTTGAGCACCTTATCAAAAGCTCATTGATGCCCAGGACACCTGATCAACTCATCCTGCAGTGGTGAAAGTCCACCTAGTGTCAACTATCTTCACCTATGGGGGGGAATAGGTGATGTGCAGCGTTTTTGCGGAATTGAATATTGTACCTGCACAAGAAAATAAAACAGCACAACACACAGAATACACAAGCTATTTATAGTGGTTCCCCGATTTGGGTACATCCACTTTCCCCCTTCGACCTATCTCCCAACAAGGGACGACTCGGTCTCTTCACCAACAGGATTGAAATCCAATCCTTGCACTATCGGAAGGAACCCTTCCACACGTAGGAGTCAACACTCCCACACACGGGTTGCACCCAACCCTTACAACTCGGAACAAACGTTCCTTTACAACAAAAGTAAAACTAGAATGTACACGAGATACAAACTACATTTGGAGACTAAGGTGTCCCTCTTTGTTGACGACGTGTTCTTGAAGTCCACAAAGAGTCCACTACCCTAGATCTCTCTTGGAGAGGATCTCCCCGGAACCGGCGGCGGCAAGATGGGCGGCGGCAAGGTTCACGGGATCGGCGGCGACGACGATGTGCGGCTGCTGTACTTTGGAGATCCAAACTTCGTAGCGAAGCTAGCTAGGTCTACCAACGGTCACACGAGGATCGGTCGTCTCGATCGATTCGGACGGGGAAGTTTTTCCCGATCAACAAATCGAGAGACAAGGGATCTCTGGACAGACGCGTGAGACTCTAAGCTTGGATAAGCTTCTGTCGCCGGAAGATCAGGAAGAAATCTCGATCAATAGCGGCGAACTCCTTGCGCGAGCGGCGACGGAGGCGGAGCAGATATTGTGATCTAGGTCACGGTCGGCGGCTCGCGTATTTCTTTTCTGTGTGTTTACTGTTCAAAAATACCCATATATATATGGTGGATATACTCCAATATAACCGTTATGGGTCCCACCTTAAAAAACCCTAACCCCGGTTCAGAATAGCGCCAGCGGCAGAATCCGGTCCAGCGGTTTCCAGAAAATCGCCTAAGTCAAAATCGGCGAGAATCGAAGGTGATTCTCGTCGAATCGGCGAGAATCAAAGGTGATTCTCGTCGAATCGGCGAGAATCAAAGGTGATTCTCGTCGACTCGGCTAGAATCAAAGGTGATTCTCGTCGACTCGGCGAGAATCAAAGATGATTCTCGTCGATGTTGACTTGATTGCACGCTCTGATGTAGCCAGGTCGAGACGGCGAGAATCAACCAGTGATTCTCGACGAATCGGCGAGAATCACCAGTGATTCTCGCCGAATCGGCGAGAATCACTTGGTGATTCTCGTCGATTCTTACTTAGAATCAGAGTTGCTCGCTTTGAAGTAGCTGGATCGAGTTCGGCGAGAATCAGCCACTGATTCTCGACGATTCGGCGAGAATCAAAGATGATTCTCGCCGAATCGGCGAGAATCACTTGGTGATTCTCATCGATTTACACTAGGACGAATTTTCGTCTTTCCACCCATGATGTGCTCCTTGACCCATCCTTGCTCCTTGTCTGCTCTTGCATAAACACAGCCCTGTACTTGAAAGTAAGTGCACTCCAATAGAGAGAGTGCACGTAGGCCAACACACTGATCTGCTCAACGAGGGATTACGTCGTGCAGACCCGTGTATATTGACCTACTGCACCCTGACATTGGTGTGCACTTAGCGTGGAATAACTGCAAGCACAACTTGAAATATTTTGTCAAAAACATTGCCTATTTACCTTAGCTTGTTCAGGGGCTTCTTCAAATCAGGTACGTTGTGGATACAATACCCAACAAGTGGATTCCTACCTAGGGTGGTAGAAGAGTGGATGTACCCAGATTGATTGGGGAACCACTATAGCTCCTTGTGTCTTCTGGTTGCTTGTTTTTCTTTTTGTTTCTGGCTGTGGTTTGTGACTAGGTTGCTTTGTGACTAGATTGCTCTGTGATCATTCTGTGATTAGATTTACTTTTTATTATTTGCTTCCCTGTTCACATAAGAATACAACAATTGTTGTAAAAGTTTTTAACAAGCACCATACTCTATTCACCCCCTCTAGAGTATATCAGATCTAACTCACGCTTTCACACCCGACTATGCAGGATCCATTGATGATAGGCATTCCACAACTAGTTTATGTACCTACTTCGGTGGACATCTCATAACCTGGCGTGGCAAGAAACAAACTGTGGTTGCTTGCTCTTCTGCTGAAGCTGAGTACCAGGCTATGGCTGCTGTTGTTTCCGAGTTAACTTGGCTTGAGATCCTTCTGGGAGACTTGGGTGTTCGTGTCTCATCACCGACGACCTTATTTTGTCATAGTCAAACAACAATACATATTGCCAAGAATCTGGTCTTTCACGAACGCACAAAGCATATTGAAGTTGACTGTCCCTTTATTCGGGAAAAAGTACAGTTAAAGAAGATAGATTTGGAGCATTTTCCTGCTACAAACCAAGTTGCTGAAATCTTGACTAAAGCTCTCTCCTGGCCGCTATACTACCAGTTTTTATCCAAGCTTGGTGCCTACGACTTGTACACTCCAGCTTGCGGGGGAGTGTTAGAAAAGCTTTAGTAAGGGCCCATTTTCTCTCTTTTCTCTCTCTTCTCTCTCTTTGTATTTGTCCCACATCTTGGATTGAGATTTCTCTTCTTCCTCTCTTCCTATATAAATGTATTCATACTTGTAATTTATCATTCAAGAAGTATATACAAGGTTTGAGGTCTCTCTTTACAGTGGAAATGAAATTGGAAAGTATGTAAAAGTCTCAAAGAGTCATCTATTTGAGGTAGAAAAACTCGAAGAAATGATGAATGCTAGAATAGTGAGTCTTGCTCTTAAAAAGTGTCTTTGCCCCTTCTAGCATCTCAAGTAGTGATGGTGGATTTACTAGTTGGGTTGATATTTTTGTAGAAAAAAGAAGATTGAAAGTGGGGAAAAATGTTTGTTTGAGAATCCATTATTTTTACTGATAATATATAATGGTAATATGTTAATGCTTTATCATTTTTAACCTATTGTTAAAATTTGCATTTGAATATTTGAGTAATATTTAAACATGACTTATTTTATTTGAATATTTGTTAATTGTTTAATTTTAATTTTTTGTTAAATGTTTTGAGATTTTCATAATTATAAAAAATAAAGATTATATATACGTGTCCCAACGTGTCGGAACATGGTATTTTTTTGAAAATTGATGAGTCGCGTGTCGTGTCGTGTCACGTGTCGGTGCAACATAACTTTTTACTAATATGCTCTTCCAGTTTGATTTTTGCTTGTCCCAATTCTACTCCTAATAATTTGATATTCCTTCGAAAGAATGTATTCTTTGCACTAATTACTAAGCAGTGTTTCATGAATTTTGTTAAAACTAATTTTAAGTGACATATGTGCTCTTCTTTGGTGCCAGAGTGATCTAGGATATCATCTATGTAGACACTTGTAAATTCCCGATATTTGCTAAAAATAACATCTATTTTACGTTGGAGTATGTTAGGGGAATTTTTAAGCTCAATGGCATGACTAACCATTCAAAATATCTCAGTGGACAAGAAATGATTGTCCAAGGGATGTTATCAAGTATGCATACGAATTTGCCAAAATACAGATTTAAGGCCAAACTTACTAAAAATACAATGGTTTTGAATATTATTAACGTAGTTATATTTTATTTGAGATGTTGTAGGCGTCATCAGTGGTATTATCATTTAAACGAAGATAATCAATAACCTTGCAAGATTTGTCACGAGCTTGTTCATTATCTTTATTGACAATAAAGATGGGACTTCTGCTGGGACTCTTACTTGGCCTAATAATTTGGAGCTTTAGGAGATCATCTATGTGGATTTTAAACTAGGTTATATTATCATTGGTAGTCTCAATTTTCTTTTTTATAATGCGAAAATTAGATCTTTAAAGTCCAATTTTCAGACTAACTTATTACGCTCCCAATGACGTTGAGAATTTTCGCCAAAATGTCACTTTTTTCTAAGGTCAATGTCAGTATTACCAGTTTCCAACAAGGTTTACAACTGAATTGGTAGGACTGAATTAGCTAGAAGGGAAATTGGAGTGGCTAACTTTGGGCTGCAAGTTGAGTTGATCCGGATTGAGAGCTCGATGAGCTGGCTCGAAAAAACTTGACTCGAGCTTGAGCATATCGAGCTCGAGCTTGCTTTCGAGCCGAGCTCGAGCCCAATAAGCTTTGTTCATGTGCTCGCGGGCCGGCTCACGAGCTTTTTTTTTTTATATATCTTTAAATAATATAATATATTACTATTAGTAAATATATTATATTAAAAAGTAAAGCCTGCAATTTAGAAGGTCTTGAGCGGATTCTGGGGTCTGCTAAGCCTGCTAAAAGTTAAAGCTGTCGACTAACCTGCTGCGGATTTCAGTATAGGATAATAGTATTATATAATATATTATAATAATATGTGTATATTAAAAGTTAAATTATGCTATTCATTTCATCTCCTATCTTTCACCCCTTGTCATTAGGGTTACAGGTTTCTTGCGAGCAGCGAATGGCGGACAGCGAGCTCGCGGGGCGCGGTCGAGCTCGCGGGCGCGGTCGAGCTCGCGGGGCGCGGTCGAGCTCGCGGAGCTCGTCGAGCTCGAGCCCATTGAACACGGGCTCCGCGAGCTCGAGCTCGAGCTCAAACAAAATAGCTCGAACTCGAGCCGATTATTTTTGATGAGCTCGACTCGAGCTTGGCTCGTTTGCAACCCTAGGCTAAATGATCCATGCTAGAGGAGGAATTCACATTACAAGCACCAGGGGGCGTGCAATGGCAAGGCGAGGTAAAGGAGGTGGAGGAGGATAACGAAATCTGACCATGCTTTCGAGCAGGCTCTGTGGTAAAAGGAAAAGTTGCCTAAGTTAATGAATGCTACGAGCGGTGATAAGGGGACCATGATAAGGGGACCATGGTATCAATTAATAAGAAAATTAAGGCCAATAATACAATCAACAATACTAAGATAGAGGTCTCATAATGTAAAGCGTACACGGAGAGATTGGTCATTTGTCCAGATGTCAGGGTATAATTTATAAGCAATTTGCTGTAGCTGTGCTAACAATCCAGCTCAGAATGGAATGGTGAAGCATTAAAGATTAAAAGAAAGAACTCACTGGAAGTTAATCATTCCATGATCAGATCAATGTGTCCAAACCTTTTAGGGAGATAGGTCTTACGCCATGTCATCTTATCAGCTCCGACCTCTGACTGGTCGTGAAGGACTAGAAACTGACCCAAAGCCTCAGCAGTGAGGTCCCACCGCTTACCCGGAAGATCTCTGAGAGCTTCCCCTGCAAAGCCAAAAGCTGGGCTTGTAGCTCCTCAGAAAGCAAAGAAAAAAATTTCTCAAGTCCCGGGAAAAAGGTTCCAAGTGCTTCTGAAGAACCCCTATGAGTCTTTTTATAGTTTTCTGAGTTTGAACTGTCAATAAACAAACTGAATTGTCCTGAAATTACCAAAGTACCTCTGGTTGTCTCTGCCAACAGCCAAAGTCCGCTGTTCTGAAGAGTTATATGCAGACCACCCAGGGCAAAAGGGTAAAAGTACCCGGGGTAGAAGAGTAAAATCCCCCTTGGGTGGAGAAATGTGAAAACGGCCCCTTTTCTATGTGGCGAGTGGAGGAGCACCCATCGGCGAGACTAACCCTTCTGTTCGTTTCGCAGGAATCCTTTGCTATAAGGCTTTCCAGCCGTTAAAGGCCTTCTCGCGCCCCCAAGTGGGGCGTCTCGCCCATTGCAGAGACCACTCGTCTCGCCTCCTGCAAGTGGACCACATGACCCAACTCGCCTATTAGCACCTCTCGTCTGCTTCTTCTATTCGCACCTTGAGGGCCTCTCGCGAGCCCGAGGTTGTACATAATCCCCGCTTTTTTCGAGATTATTTTAAGCTCGGAAAGAATGTCCAATCGAGACTCGTCATTAAAGCGTATTTATGATCATATTTATGAGAGAATCTTTTGAGGCCCCCCGCCGGAGCCTATAAATATAGGGTTCCTGTCCCGAATACAGGATGCCCCATTGCACACTCTCATTCCTTGGCTTGAACTGTTCATCATGTCTCATAGCCAGAGCTTTCACGAGCGCCTTGCAATGGTGCGCCGGCAGAACAAGGCCAACGTGCCCGCCTTAACCTCAACTCTAGTTCGCCCCCTATCCACTTTACCATCCTCATCGTCTCGCCTGAAGAGGGTAAAAACAGGTGGCTCCTCCTCTGCTGCCGAAGATCCATCTCGTGCAACCCTGGAAACCTGCCCCACTCCTCCACCCGCATCTCACAGAGAGAAAGAGGTGGGCTCTCGCTTCTTCCTTTATTACTCCTTCAACATTTGTATCTGTCTTCTTAGTTATTTGTTTCTTCAGGGAGCCCCCGCAGCTTCACAACGACTGGAAAGTCCGCGAGACGACTCCGCCGTCCACCGCGAAGATTCTGACTCGCAACCACCTTCCACTCCTCCAACTACTCCCAACGAGAGGAGGAACGACCTTTCCCAAGCTGCTGGTGTCAGAACCCGCATTTTCTCCGAATTTAAGAAGTATTAGAGTATGAGAAAACACGCGTCGTGATGCCACGTCGAACATGGGATAACTGTCGACGCTCAGGCAAACACCATCTAACTAGACAATGAAAATTCATAAGTTTAATGATTAGAAAAACAGTTATATTTTAAAGGCCGTATCCCTCGGCTCATTGGATCATCTAGTCCACAGTTTAGAAACTATACTTATACGCAGCGAAAAATACTTTATTCACATTTGACATCCTAAAAGAGTGTGTAAGTGTCCCTAGAGGACAACTTACACTATGCAAGACCCTACATTTAATTTATACTATATATAAGAAAACGATCTTTTTACGTTGTTTGGAAAGTAATATATGAGTTTTATAAACATGCTGATCATGAGATATACTTATAATAGTGTTTTTAGGTTTAAAAGTAACTAGCACCTAACATAAATCATCCCAAGAGCAAATAGACTAACTCTAGAAAGGTAGCAGCAAAAGGGTAACATATATAGTATCAAGGTAAAACTACCAGTGGGCGCCAACAAACTGACACGAACCCACTGACAAGTATGTATGTCTATAAGAAAGTAAACGACAAAACTACCTCACAAGTCCGAGAGAAAGATCCCTACAACTCAAGGGATCACCAGCAACACCACATCAAATCTAGTCGCCTACTCGGCTACTCTCCAGAACTTGAGGCATTCAGAGAAGAAAAGAATATCTCAGCAAGTAAAACAAATAAGTTGCATGGAAGTGTTATATATAAGGGGTACGCAAAAAAGAAAGTAAGACAGTAACAGACAAACACTATCCAAGATAAGACGCACTGACACCAAGTGCGAGAAAACAGCAACAACCCTGTCATAAAACCTGCAGAGTCTACAAGGCAAACATGTGCCAACAAAAGTTGCAATCTACAAAGGAAGAAACATCTAACAATCCTAAATTATGAGTAATGACAGTAGTAAAACAACCTGGACCTGAGTTGGTGACCAGAAACAGTCCCCCAAACAAAATAGTTCCAACTAAAAATAAACTGTGTCAGCACAAGGCCACCCATACCCAGCCCGTACCTCGGACTAAAAGGTGGCGACCACGGCTCGCACACAAAACATCTCACTCCTTTAGAGCGTCAAAAAACCACTACCTGCCATAACCCACGATTCAGCCTTCAAAAAAAGGAAGAAACAAATGACGGACAAGACGTCCCCACCTGGGAGGTAATCACTCGGGAAGAAAGGAAAATAAAAAGAAAATTCGGTTAAGGCAAAAAAAAACGTTGATCTCAGCTTACAGGAGGTCGCCGAACTCAGATCACAGGAAAACGTCGATCTCAGTTCAACGATTTTCGTCGAACTCAGATCACAGGAAAACGCCGAGCTCAGTTCGACGATTTTCGTCGAACTCAGATCACAGGAAAACGCCGATCTCAGTTCGACGATTTTCATCGAACTCAGATCACCGGAAAACGTCGACCTCAGCTCGACGATTTTCGTCGAACTCAGATTGACGATCTTCGTTGATCACAAGCAACCGGAGATCGTCGATCTCAGTTCGACGAACAACGTCGAGCTGAGAACGACGAACGTCGTCGACCTGGCAGCGTTGAGTGTACTCAACGCTGTCAACGCTTAAACACTTAGAAGCAGGCTCAGCTTGACGGCGTTGAGTGAGCTTCCCTCACTCAACGATTTTACACTTAGGCAAAATCAGAGAAGCTCAAACCTGAACTAATCTACGCCCCAGCCAGAAACGCTACAACCTAATCCCTGTACCCTCCTCATCTCTCCGGACCACTCTATTCAGCCCAGAAATGCTCTAATCAACTAGACTAAGGAAACGAGGGGGTTTCTGATACATCCATTACACAGGCAAGCCTAATTTCCCCCAATTCGAGTCTTACCAAGACAGATTACTTTGTACAAAACCAATATAAAGGCCACATCACAACTATCCGGCTATGGTTACTGTGCAGAAAAGGAAAAACATCTCCACTCTCATCTCTCTATTCCCAGCACGAGAGCAAATCAAATTAACAACAGGAAGTCCAAGAAAGAAGGAAAAAAGATTTAACAACAAGGCCGATTCTTGAGTAAACTTGTACAGAGGGTGATCAAATAGGTTTAAGCATTTACGTGACTAAGATTAATAGACACTGAACATTAATATCCAAGCAACATGGTGATCTATGAGCGGCAAGGTATAAATGGAACTAAAACAAGTTACTTGGCAAGGACAGGAGCACCACTTGCCTTGATTTCCGGAAGGTCTCGACCAACTTTTCTGCTTCCCCACAGATCTGGCAGCAAACACCTAACCGAGCAAGAGTGGACATTTTCGGAGAGGGAGAGGGGTCAAACGAAAATCTACAACACCATAGAAAGACAGGAAATGGAAAAAGCTTACCGTCGAAATGAAGATCTAGGGGAAAGCAGTACAGCTCTACCCTCGGAACGAAAATCCGACCGCTAGAACTCCCGAATTCGGCGGTGGAAGACAAGGGCAGCCCGCCGGTTTTCCTCTCTTGTACAGGGACGGCGGTTATGCAAATTCCGAAAAGACAATGAATCATCTTTATTCTGATTTAAGACTATTTATAGACAGCGACTAAGTCCCAAATACTATCTATTCTTAGCCAACCCAAAAGCTGCTAGCCACCTTTTCACCATAACTGCTACTTTCTAAAAAAAAATATATAAGATATAATCTCACATTATTATAAATAAAATACAAAACGACGCGAAACCCGAGCATCCTCGGAATTCGACGAAATCTGGACCGTAGCTAAATACCCACGCTACGAACGCCACGGCGAAGTCGAAATCAACCTTCGATGAACAAAACTAGGATTGTCACCACCCGAATCCAAAACACAAGCATTCCCCGAGAGGCCTCACCGAGTCACAAAACCAGACCGGGCTTGCTAGGGAATCTTGCCTAATAGGCTATCAACAACCACACAAGGAACCTAAAGAGCTAAGATCACACTCTAACAAACGGCTCAGCCGGAAACGCGCCAATGTAACGCCAAACGAGAGTTAAATAATCGCAGATAAAAAAAATGGGGGCGTTACAGTCACTCCCCCTACAAGAAAGTTTCGTCCCGAAACTTTACATACACTACTTCTACTTATAATAGGAAAGTAACAAACATGAGTTACAAGGAAGGAAACATACCGATCAAATCAGGGAAACAAGTGAGGGTGAGCCTCCCTCATAGACGATTCTAGCTCCCAAGTCGCACTTTCCAAATCCTGATTCTTCCATAGGACTTTCACCATCGGGATAGATTTTGTCCGCAGCACCCGATCTTGAGTATCCAGAATGTGGACCGGCACCTCAGCATATGAAATATTCGGCTCCAACTGGGGCACAACATCCAAGACTTGCCCACTGCTTTGCACACACTTCAGTAGTTGACTTACATGGAATACATTATGAACACCAGGAAGGTTTGCTGGCAAATCCAGCCTATATGCTGACACGCCAATCTGTTCAACAATCTTAAATGGGCCCACATACCTCGGGTCCAATTTCCGGTTCTTACCGAACCTCTTAACACCAACCATCAGGGAAACCTTAAGAAACACAAAGTCCCATACAGAAAACTCCAAGTCAGACCTATGCCGGTTGGCATTCTTCTCATATCTCTCCTGAGCTATACGAAGCTTTTCTCGAATAAACTTCACTGCGACTTCCATTTCCTCGAGCGCATCCGGACCCAACATAAGCCTCTCACCGACCTCGGTCCAAAACAAGAGAGTTCTGCAGCACCTCCCATACAAAGCTTCAAACGGAGCCATTTGCAAGCTCTCTTGGTAACTGTTATTGTATGCAAACTCCATAAGCCGCAAACGCTCATCCCATGCTCCACCGTGGTCATGGATGTAGCACCTGATCATATCCTCAACTATCTGGTTCACTCGCTCAGTCTGACCGTTGGTCTGCGGGTGGTAAGCTGTAGAATACCTCAAATCTGTACCCAAACCCTCTTGCAGACTCCTCCAGAAGCGAGATGTAAAACGGGAGTCTCGATCCGAAATGATGCTAACAGGAACACCATGCAAACAGATGACTTCATTCAGATACAGCTCTGCTATCTTTTTCATCGGATAGTCAATCTTGTACGTCACGAAGTGAGCACACTTTGTCAGTCTGTTCATTATAACCCAAATAGAATCAAATCCCCTTGGAGATCTCGGTAAGCCCACAATGAAGTCCATAGAAATACTTTCCCACTTCCAAGTCGGGATATCCAACGGAGTCAACTTGCCACCAGGCCTTCCATGACCGGCCTTCACACGCTTGCAAGTGTAGCACTCTGCAACAAATCGGGCTATATCACTCTTCATCCCATTCCACCAATCAATCTGCTTCAATTCATGATACATCTTTGTAGATCCTAGATGGTAGGCAACACTAGATCCATGAGCCTCTCTGCATATCATAACCCGGATGTCCATAACAGCCGGGATGCAAAACCTGCCATGGTACTTTAAAGTACCCGCATCGTCGATGGAGAAATCCGGTAACTCCTTTTTTGTCCAGAGATATAAATGCAATAGATCCGGACCATCCTTCTGGTGCAACCTGGTAAGAGAAATCCAAGACGGCTCTGCCACTGCCAAACTGCTCTGCAAGTCACAGCACCCCACGGAGATATCCATCAGGAGGAACTCTTCCACTAAATGATCGACGGAGAGATTAAAGATCTTCCCCGTCTTCCGGCTCAGGGCGTCGGCCACCACATTGGCCTTGCCCGAATGATACTGTATCTCCACATCATAATCGGCCATATAATCTAGCCACCGCCGCTGGCTCAGATTCAACTCCTTCTGTGTGAACACGTACTTTAGACTTTTATGATCTGTGAAGATCTTGCACTGAGCACCATTAAGTAGATGCCTCCACAGCTTTAGCGCATAAATCACCACTGCAAACTCAAGGTCATGCGTAGGGTAATTTATCTCATGAGTCTTTAATTGCCTTGACCCATACACAATCACTTTTCTAGCCTGCATCAACACGCAACCCAGACCAACAGGCGAAGCATCCACGTACACATCATACTCCGCACCCTCAGTAGGTAGGGTCAGAACAGGAGCAGTGCATAATATGTTCTTTAGCTCCAGGAAGGCTTCTTCGCACTTCTTGCTCAAAACAAAGACCGTGTTCTTCTGAGTCAACCTGGTTAGAGGTGCAGCCAGGGTAGAGAAACCCTCCACGAACCTCCTGTAGTAGCCGGTCAACCCTAGGAAGCTTCTAATCTCCTTAGGTGTGCCCGACCTGCTCCAATCCATCACTGCTGCGATCTTTTCCGGGTCGACCGAGATCCCATCCTTATTCACCACGTGGCCCAGAAACGAGACCTGAGGCAACCAAAATTTGCACTTGCTCAGCTTGGCGAATAACTTGTGGTCCCTCAACTCAGATAGAACCAAGCGCAGATGCTGCTCATGCTCCTCAGCACTGCGAGAGTAGATCAACACATCATCGATGAATACCACAACAAACTTGTCTAAAAAATTCTTGAACACCAGGTTCATCATATCCATGAAAGCTGATGGTGTGTTGGTCAAACCAAATGACATCACTAGAAACTCGAAGTGTCCATGCCTCGATCTAAACGTAGTCCGTAGAATATCTGCCTCACGGATCCTGAGCTGATGATAGCCAGAACGAAGATCGATCTTGGAAAACACTGTGCTACCATGCAACTGATCAAATAAGTCATCGATCCTCGGCAGAGGGTACCTGTTCTTAACAGTGACTTTGTTCAGCTCCCTATAATCGATGCACAGCCTCATCGACCCATCCTTCTTCTTCACAAATAGAACAGGAGCACCCCAAGGCGACGAACTCTGCCTGATTAAGCCTTTTGCCAACAACTCGTCCAACTGGACCCGCAACTCCTCCAACTCACGAGGGGCCATACGGTATGGCGCCTTAGCAATAGGACACGTACACGGTTCTAAATCAATCACAAATTCAACATCCCGATCGGGAGGAAGACCAGGAAGGTCATCAGGAAAAACATCAGAGAAACCACGTATAACAGGAATCTCCTCCAAGCGCGCTACACTAATAACAGTCCCAACCATCGAGACAAAACAAGCAAAACAATCAGAATGAAACAGCTTCTGAGCACATACCGCAGAAATGACAGGAAAATCTTGGCAAGGATCAGCATACACACTTCCAGGCTGACCGTTGTCCTTGATGTAGTCCAAGCGCTTCCCTTTGCACTGAATAACCGCATCATACTTAGACAACCAGTCCATGCCCAAAATAACATCGAAGTCCTCTAGATCAATCATCTTCAAGTCTGCCTTCGCAAGAAAGTCCCCCAACAAAAAAGGGCAATCCATAATGCCCACATCTGATAACACAGATTCACCAGAAAGGAACTTGACGCGGAAGGTATCACGAACTAGATCTAGAATCAACCAATATCGCTCCACAAAGGCTCTAGCCACAAACGAGTGGGTAGCGTCGGAGTTGAACAGAATACGCGCCCAACGGTTCTTCACCTTAAATTTCCCTATAGGATTATATAAGCAACTAAGGAACTACCAAAACAAAAACTATAACCATTCTAGTAAATAAAACTTTCAGGCTAGGAAAACAACTAACCTGAGTGTTGAAGCCAAATATGACCTCAACTGGAGTTCGAAGAAAAAGGGGTGCAACCAAAACCTACTTCTCTCAAGTCTCAACCCTCGACTGGATTCAAATGACCTAAGACTGACCCGATAGCCTCAGCAGGGAGGTCCCACCTCACACCCAGAAGATCTCTGAGAGCTTCCCCTCCAAAGCCAAAGTTGGGCTAGGAGCTCCTCAGAAAGCACTGGAATTTGAGAGATAATGATCGCTTGCCTTCTGAAGAGCCCTTATGGGTCTATTTATAGCATCATGCTGACCTGAAATTACTGAAAAGCCCATAGTTGGTCTGCCAATAGCCGAATCCCGCTATTTTTCTGAGCGCACAAGGGGTAAATTTACCTGAGGGCAATCAGGACTTTTTACCCAAGGCCCTGGGCCCCACTCGGCGAGAGCTGTGCCGAGGTCCTCCTGGCTAGAGCATGGCGCGAACGCTCTCGCCTGCCTATAGGCGAGAGCCCTTTGAGATTGGAGCCTAGCGCAAGTGCAAGCGTTCCCGCGGAGGCCGTGCTCGACGATCTTGGCCTGCTGTTCTCCGTTCGATGATTTGGTTACGCTCGTCGATCTTAGATCGTCGATCTGGCGCGATCGCTCCCGCCAACTTTGGCGAGATCTCTTTTTGGGAGGGAACTCCTTTGGCTAGCTCAACTGTTGACCATTGTTCCTCCTGGTCCGACTCAGCGAATATGAGGTTGTACACAATTCCCGCTCTTTTTGAGCTAGCTCTGCGCTCGAAAAGACACGTACAACCCAAAAATATTAACTGAGCACGTGTCAACATCAGGGAATCTTTTGGTGGGCCGTACGGTGTCTATAAATATGTGTGCTGATAGACGGCCATAACACTTTCCTCGAGTCGTCATTCCTCGCCTGAGCTCTCGCCCCCTTTCGCGATGCCTTCCAAGCGCGCCGACAAACCGCTTCCGCAGGATCTGCAAGACCGCATCAACGCAGCACAGGCGCGAGCCAGGGCTAACAGCGCCCTGGTTGCCCCATGGCTGGCGAGACATTCGTCAGCCGCTGAGCCTTCTCTGCCCAAGAATAAAAATAAGAGGGCGAAGGTGATTCAGCGGGACCTGCCCCACGAGAACAGGAGCCCGCCTACCCCAACCCCTAGCCGCGCGGACGATCCTTCGCCGCGGAAGGTATGCTCGATTTGCTAACCATCGAAAACATCAGTTGTTTAGTAGTTGACGAGGTACCTCTCGCAGGAGACGGCTCCCGATGCTGCCGCGTCCTCGCACGAAGTCTTGGATCCATCCTCTAGCCACCCCGAGGATCCACCACGGGTTTCGGAGGTGGCTCCTCCACCTGACCCGAACACCGCAGGTAACTGTTCCCCTCTCGCCTTTAACTCAAATCTTTGAATGCTGAACTGTTTTCTCGCAGCGCCAGTTTTCGCACCGCCGGATCTCGCCACCCGGGAGAGCGGGGCGAGAGCTGCGAATCAGCCTGCCCTCGCGGTTGATTCCTCCCTACCGGCGGGAGGAAATACCGCCGAATCCCCCGCGCCTTCGCTAGACGCCAGCCATCCTGCTGGAGAGGAGACCTGCTCCCCCGCTCCCGACCAAGCCGGGATCACCATTCGCAAAGTTTACCCCCCCGGAAAAGGAAAGCCAATTCACCTACTCTTTGGAGCTGAGGGGGGGGGGGGTGGCTGGGCCTTCTCGCCTGCCGTCGACCGGGGGCCTCGTCATGCTGCTGGTATATGGAAATTTTATCACAGCAATCCTCTAGCTCTCGCTAAAATAGGAACTCTTTTGCCAGGGGACATGGGCTCGCGGCTTGGAGCTGAGGTAGAGGAAGAAGAAGAAGAAGAAAGAGAGGGGGAAGATGGCGAAAGCTCTCCCTTCCCTTCGTCTAACGAGATGGAGGAGATCTTGACCGGTGCTGGGAGCGCAAAAAGACGGGGGAAGAAGGTCGCCGCCGTCCTATCGAAGCTCATCCGGCGAGAACGGGTCCGCGACCTTGCGAGAAAAGAGTTTCGCCATTCAGTGGAGAAGAGGCTAGAGACTCTGGAGCGGGACTATCTCATCGGCGAGATGGACCGGCCGGGGGGAGCTATCGCCGGATCCTCTCCCGAGAGGTGCATCGAGTGAATCCGGGATCTGTCTCGCCGGGTTGACCTGGGATGCAGTGTTCTGTCGTCCTACTTCAACCCGCAGGCGCCACCCCGGACCAAGCTGCGGGAGCGAGGAAAATGGCGGTGGGAGCAAGGGAAATGGCGTTGGGAGCCTTATTGAACTACGAGACCTCCCCTTCTCTTTCCCAGGCCTTCCCCTTCTCAGATGTATCCTTATTTATTCGCTTAGAACTGTAACTAATTATTCCGCACTTATCGCTTACTTTTTTATCCCGTTCTCGCTCAGCGAGAGCAATAACTCGGCACTTGTTACTTTTTATTATTGCATGCGTATGTGTTATTTTCCTGGGCTCTTGGTTGGCGAGAGCTACCTTGCTTCCGCCTATCTTGCCTGTCGCATGTCATCTCACAACGTTTGCGCTAGTCATTTAGTCAATCGGTCACTATCAAACTCGGGAGGGAAAAACGAAGCGTCGCTGACCTAGGACGCGCCGGCTGTACCCCCGCCGCCTTTCTGAAAACAACCATCATTATCACGGTTTTCTATAAATAGGGAAGCTCACCTACCACATTCATTTCTACGATCCCAGTCTCTCTCCTCTTCTGTTGCTTTCGCGGTCTCTCCAAAGCTCTCGCCTGTCTCCGCCTTCTCCTTCCGTTCTCGTACCGTTCTCGCTCTCGCCTTCTTCTTGAAGCTCTCGCCTTCAAACCCTTCATCGTGATGCCGGGCGGAGGTGAGGGACGATCCAACTGCGCGGAAGCTTTTTAGAAGCATCTTTCTCCTTCCTGCACTCTCACCGTGGATGAGTTCAACCTAATCAAGACTCAACACGTTCCCGCCAGCTTCACCGCGTGGAACCCGAGCAATCATGACAAGGTAAACACCGCAGGGGAGGGGGAGCTCGCCATCCCCATTGAGCACTTCGAGGTGGGCTTCCGCCTCCCGCTGTGGCCCGAGATGCGGCAGGCCCTCCGTTATCATGGGTGGTCCCCGCGCAGCTGAACCCAAATTCAGTTGTGATTCTCGTGGCTTTCATATGTTACATGCGGTCCGAGAGGATCGAGTTCAGCTTTCCGATCTTCTGCAAGCTGTTTACTTTCCGCGCGAAAGGAGCGGTGGTATTCTTCTCTGGACAACTGCTCAAGACAATCGGTCTCGCCAACAAGCACCATCACTGGGGCGAGAGGTTCATCTTTGTTTCCGGCGACTTCGGGAACGTACCTCTCACCATCATACAATACGAGGATGCCGCCTACAAGCCCCCCTCCTTGGGCTCGCGCGAGAGCGCCCTCCTTGAGTTCTTTGGAACCAAGTACTTCGACGTCCTCTACCTTCGGCGAGACGTCAATTCCCTCATCCCTGTGCTTCCAGAAGAAGGTAAAGTCTCGTCTTTATCTTGCTTTTCCTTGTCTTCTTCAAGGTTGGAACTTAGTATTATCATTTTCGCAGGAGAGCGCGAGATCCCCCTACGCCAGCCCTTTGACGAGGCTCGCGCTGGAGGGAGTCAACCTCCAAAAGACCCGCTGGCTCTTGCGAAGGCCGCTGCGCAAGCCTGCCGGAAAGAGTCGGCCCCTCCTCCTTCAAGTGGTGCCGTGAAGCGAAAGCCCAGTGCCCCTGCGCCTCAACCAATCAAGAGACCCAAGACAACCGATACCGAGAAGGGCAAGGCCGTCGTGGTGCCACCCGCCCAACCTCTACCTGCGGGCCGCTCCTTTGAGGAGGTCTTGCAGGCTGTCAGCGAGATCGCAGCCACCAGGGGCGGCCGTGAGGCCCCGGCCGAGAACCCTCAGGCCCCTGGCTCTGCCGAGAGCGAGGGAGTCTCCGCCGAGACCTCCGGCCAGCCCCCGTCTGGAGAGGTGCCGCGGAGCCATCGTAATTTTGGTCTCGGCATGAGGTGCCTGGACGCGGAGAACAAGCCGCTGCTTCAGTGGGATCCTGACGCCAACAAGGTCTCGATCTCGTCCCTCTTGCCAAGCTGGGCAGAGCAAGACGAGGTTACCAGCGAGGCTTTTGCCTTAGGTTACTGATAATACGTTTGTAGTCAATTTTATTAGGATATTTTCGGGGTTTTAAAGCCAATCATGTCTTGTAAAGTACTTGTTTTGATTCCCCTTTGTATATATTTTTGTCGCTAATGCATTTTTTCTGCTTTTTGCAGGTTTTCACGGCTTTCAGCCGAAGTTTGCTGTGACACGCCCAAGGTCACGCCCTACCAGGGCGTGTACCTAGGGCGTGTACCCAGAGGAATGAAGCAATTGGTCCGAAACTGCATTCCATGGAAACTTAGTGTACACGCCCTCGGTCACGCCCGTGTCACACCCGACACGGGCGTGTACTAGAGGCGTGTCCCCAGGTTCCGAGGAATCGCCGCAGCGCGCTCGTTTTTCCCGCTCCACCGTCGCACCGAAAGTGTCACGCCCCAGGGTCACGCCTGACCCGGGCGTGACATATGGGCGTGTACTTCAGCAATTCCGCCCGTCACCTCCAGCATTCAATTTCAGCACGAAGAAGTCACGCCGCAAAGAACACGCCCCAGGGTCACGCCCTACCAGGGCGTGACCAGTGGGCGTGTACCGCAACAACTCCGTCAGAATTCAATTCCTGCCCGAAAAAGTCGCGCCGAATGTGTCACGCCCCAGGGTCACGCCCGACCAGGGCGTGACAGGGGGGCGTGACCCGACCCGAAAAAATTCTATAAATAGAGCCCAACTCCAGGGGTTTTAGGACAACTTTCGCTTTGAGAGGGGAGGTTCTGTCCTTTGTTTTTCTGAACTTTTAAGCATGTATTTTCATTTCTAGTTCGTAGCTCTAGCTTTATGCTTTTCCTGTATTAGCTCCTAGCTTCTTTCTGTAGTATGATGCTAATGATAGTGTAGTTTTCTTTTCATGTTCTTGTAATCTCTGGTTTTCAAGCTGTAAGATCACTGTTTCTCTTAATAAAAAGTGTTGTTTTCTTTTTCGTTCCTGCTCTGTTTTCAGTATTTTTCTTCTACTCATCTCCCTCTTCCACCTCACCATGATTAACTAATCCTCCATGTACTCGATCTAATTGATCCGAGGTTCGAGTGATTAGGTTATGATGCTTTGAATCTTACCTTTCCTTTTTAGGGTTTAGCTTTGAATTACTCTTGATTTATCACGGGTTGGAGGTATATTATCGATATATACTCTCCACCTTTGCTTTCATTCTGGGCTAGC
The DNA here is from genome assembly GCA_039583875.1 of Platanthera guangdongensis. Taxonomy (NCBI): domain Eukaryota; kingdom Viridiplantae; phylum Streptophyta; class Magnoliopsida; order Asparagales; family Orchidaceae; genus Platanthera; species Platanthera guangdongensis. Next base: position 53,258,121 of record CM077162.1, on the reverse strand, counting down.
CGAGAGGCCGAAGGTTTGAAATGAGCACTCAAGAGTAAAGGGAGTTGTTCGCACCCCTCGAGAGAGGCAGACGTTCAAATCTCCCGGATCGGAGTAAAATCCATTAGAGGGGTTCACCGCGTAAAGCGAGTTTTAGGCCTCCGATTTAGGCGAAAGTCGGTCGGACCTTCCTAAACTCAGTTAGGCACGGCCTTCGAGAGAAGCGTGTCAATATTCATGGAACCTCCACGGTCAAAGACCTTTACCCTAATTAGCTTAGGTTTATTTATCGTATTTTTCTAACCACTCTTGCCGAGGTGATTTCTGATCGAGTGCATTTTCCCTTCATCGTTACTAAGCTTAAGTTAATCGCTCTTTTAGCTCTCTTTATCTTTTCATACAAGTATTTCTCTTCTTTTAGTACATTTAGCCAAACCTTATTTTGCCGTCGATAAAATAATAGATTTCGTGTGAGTAAGCTTATTCAACTTTTCCCGGATTTCAATACGACACTTGTGTCCCCTAGCTGCATTTCGATAGGTATACTTGCCTTGATGAATTGTTAGTTTGGTATTTTCTCTTTGCAGATATCTCAGAGACAATCAAGTTTTTGGCGCCGTTGCCGGGGAAGCAACGCTTGTTGATAAATTGAAAACGCGAATATATTAATTTTATCACTTCTCTTTCTCAGCCTCCTTCTTAAATTTTTTTCCGCCTACTCACTTGAGTTAATTGGCTGGATTTTGTTAAGTGTGCATATTTTTAATTTTTCCGCCTACTCACTTGAGTTAATTGGCTGGATTTTGTTAAGTGTGCGTATCTTTTATTTTTTCCGCCTACTCACTTGAGTTAATTGGCTGGTTTATTTCAAGCAAGTGTGCGTATTTTATTTTTCCGCCTACTCACTTGAGTTAATTGGCAGGCTTTATTTCAGTAGAGTGTGTTTACTTTCTGTCGAGTGGGTGTGTTTTAATTTTCTGACGAGTGCGTGAGTATAGCTTTTCATTTCCGCCTACTCGCACAGAGATAAGTGGCTGGATTTTAATTACCGCATTCGTAATAGAAACCCACATCACAAAATTTTCTACACCACCTAACTCTCTCGAAAAGGGCAAAGTGGCTCTAAATGCCACTATCTTGTCTAGTACCTTGCGAACCCTTCACCGGGTAGCCCTTGGGAAGTTCGGGAGTTAAAATATAAAAAAATCTATTTCAAAAAAATTTTTCCAACTTCATTAGCTTTTTTACTTTTTAGTCTTGCTTCTCCTCTTTTCTTCTAGTGTATGACCCGCGGTAGTCCGTCGGTTACTTTGGACCTGGACCACGAAATTGAGCGTACTCTTCGGAGAAGATCGCGATTTCAAGGCCCTACTACCCAAGTGCCGGTTGAGGATTCCGAGTCATTTTCTACCTTAAGAATGGCAGAACCCAACGTGGAGGAAGTCGTGCAAAGGCCTATGTCCTATTATGCACGACCAAATCTCGAGGGTACAGAAACGAGTATAGTTCGCCCTGCAATAAATAATAATAATTTTGAACTGAAGCCTAGCATAATTCAAATGGTGCAGCAGTATGTGCAATTTGACGGGCTTCAAGATGAAGACCCGAACGCACACATAGCCAGCTTTCTTGAGATTTGTGACACCTTCAAGATAAATGGTGTCACAAATGATGCTATTAGGCTAAGATTATTTCCTTTCTCTCTTAGAATTAAGGCTAAGCAGTGGCTGAACACCCTTCCTAAAAATAGCATAACTACTTGGACGCAATTAACTGAAAAATTTTTGGCCAAGTATTTTCCGCCTGCTAAAACAGCTAAACTTAGGAATGACATTTCTGCCTTTGGACAGATAGACTCTGAGACCCTTTACGAAACCTGGGAAAGATTTAAAGAATTATTAAGACGATGCCCACATCACGCTCTGCCTGTATGGTTGCAGGTGCAGACGTTTTATAATGGGCTAAATCAAAGCACGAAGCAAATGATAGACGCAGCTTCTGGCGGTACTTTAAACCATAAGACCCCGGAAGCAGCTCTTGAGCTGTTTGAAGACATGGCCATGAACACTTACCAGTGGAATGTGCCTAGGTCCCGCCCAAACAAACCTGCAGGTCTCTTTGAAGTGGACAACGTCTCACAACTCGCACTGCAAGTTGAAATATTAAGCAAAAAAATTACGGAGATGACTGCTGCCTCCGCCCCTCAGGTATGGGAATCTGCAACTCCTCCCGCCGAACATTTGGATTATGTAAATAATATGCCTAGAACTGCTTTTAATAATTTTTCTGCTGCGAATTATCATCCTCCTGGTTTTAATTTTCCGAATAGTTATAATCCTGCGTTAAGAAATCATCCGAATTTTTCGTGGAGCAATCCATCGAATGCTGTGCGCCCGCCACCGCAAAGTGATTTTTCTGCTCCACCACCACCTCCTCAAAGTTTTCCAAAACCTCCAAATTTGGAGGAAGTGTTTTCAAAATACATGAATGCTAATGACGCTACGATTAGGACCTTAACCGGAAGTGTTAAAAACTTAGAAAATCAGGTAGGACAGCTCGCTAAAATGATTTCTGAGCGACCCGTAGGGTCTCTTCCTTCCAATACCGAGCCCAACCCGAGAGAGCAAGCGAAAGCTATAACTCTTCGGAGTGGGAAGAAAGTTCCTGGTATGGTAAGTGAAGAACCCGAGGCAAGCTCCGCTCCCGTTTTTAAAAATCAAAGCTCCGCTCCCGTTTTGAAAATCAAAGCTCCGTTCCCCTTTTAAAAATTCCATCCTCTGCCGAAGACATTATCACCCCTATCGTAGAAAAAGAATTCACTCCACCACCCACCTTTAAAAATAATCCATCCCCGCCATACCCTTCCGAACTTAATAAACAACGACAGGACGATCAATACACCCGTTTTTTGGAAATGTTTAAACAAATCCACGTAAATCTGCCTTTCCACGAAGCCATATCCCAGATGCCGAAGTACGCAAAATACCTTAAGGACCTCCTAACTAACAAGAAGAAGTTAGAGAACCTTTCTCATGTCACGTTAAATGCCGCGTGCTCGGCGGTTTTGACAAACGGATTACCGAAAAAAATCAGTGACCCGGGTAGTTTCTCTATCCCGTGTGTCTTTGGTGATCTCTTTGTCAAACACGCTTTAGCCGACTTAGGTGCGAGTATTAATCTTATGCCCCTCTCGTTGTTTAAAAAGTTAGGAATTGGTAGTCTCAACCCCACACGAATGAGTATCCAGCTAGCCGACAGGTCAGTCAAATACCCGTTAGGAATAGTGGAGGACGTCCTAGTCAAAGTTGACAAGTTCATCTTCCCGGTGGACTTTGTCATTTTAGACATTGAAGAAGACGTCGAGGTTCCCCTGATCCTTGGCCGACCCTTCCTTGCCACCTCCCGAGCTATCATTGATGTAAGCAATGGTAAGCTCTTCCTTCGAGTGGGCGACGATGAGGTAACTTTCTCTATCACCCCCTCGATGAAGAACACACTAGCTAATGATGACTCCTGTTTTTTCATGGATACCATAAGTGAAGAATCCTTCTCTCCCACCTCTGATTTTGACAAAGAATTTTCCAATTTTTGTTCCTCTCCTACTCTTCCAACTGAATCTCTACACCTAGGTGAAGAATCCTCCACCCGCCCCTCTGATTTTGAAAAAGAATTTAATGATTTCTGTTCCTCTTCTACTTTTCCAACTGAATCGCTGCACGAAGCCTCCATGGCCGCTAGCAACACCCCTTTTAATTTTACTTATAAAAAAGTGTACGAGGACATAGTTTTTGAAAAAGAACAAATTTCCAAGACCTCGTATGATGACCCCCCTACCTTGGAACTGAAAGAACTACCAGAGCACCTTCAATACGCTTTCTTAGAAAAAGACTCTAAGCTGCCTGTCATAATTTCGGCCTACCTCACGGATGCACAAAAAAATAAACTTCTTTCAATTTTACAAAAGCATCGCCAAGCTATTGCTTGGCAGATATCTGATATCAAGGGCATAAGCCCATCTTTCTGCACTCATAAAATCTTAATGGAAGATAATTCTCGTAACTCTATACAACCTCAGCGCCGTATAAACCCAAACATGAAAGACGTAGTTAAGGGCGAGGTTATGAAATTGTTAGACGCAGGAATTATCTATCCTATATCCGACAGTAAGTGGGTTAGCCCAGTGCAGGTAGTACCAAAGAAGGGAGGGATAACGGTCGTAAGTAATGAAAATAATGAATTAATCCCGACTCGGACGGTGACCGGATGGCGAATGTGTATAGATTACCGTAAGTTGAATGACGCCACCCGCAAGGATCACTTCCCCTTGCCGTTCATTGATCAAATTTTAGAACGACTTTCCGGACATAGCTTTTATTGTTTTCTCGATGGCCTCTCGGGGTATCTTCAAATCCCCATCTCCCCCGAGGACCAGGAGAAAACTACGTTTACTTGTCCCTTCGGCACCTTCGCCTACCGAAGAATGCCGTTTGGATTGAGCAATGCGCCGGCTACATTCCAACGATGTATGCTCGCCATCTTTGACAAGTACGTAGAAAGCATTATGGAAGTCTTCATGGATGATTTCTCCGTCTTCGGGAATTCCTTCGATAGTTGCTTAGAGAACCTCGAAAAGGTCTTAGAGCGATGCGAAGAAACTAACCTCGCCTTAAATTGGGAAAAATGTCATTTTATGGTAAGGGAAGGGTTAGTTTTGGGACATAAAATTTCTGAAAGGGGTATTGAAGTAGACGTTGCGAAAATAGAAGTTATCGAGAAACTGCCGCCACCTACGAACATAAAAGCCATAAGAAGTTTCCTGGGTCATGCGGGTTTCTACCGCCGCTTCATAAAGGACTTTTCCAAAATCACCAAGCCTCTTACCCATCTCTTAGAAAAAGACGCCCCATTCATCTTTGATGACCTCTGTCTAGCTGCCTTCAATTTAATAAAAGAAAAATTAGTTAATGCGCCAATCATGATAGCTCCAGTGTGGGATCTTCCATTTGAAATAATGTGTGATGCGAGTAGTTATGCGGTGGGAGCCGTACTAGGTCAACGTATTTCCAAAAACTTCCACCCCATTTATTACGCTAGTAAAACACTCACATCTGCACAGGAAAATTACACCACAACCGAGAAGGAGCTCTTAGCTGTAGTATTCGCATTTGACAAATTTCGCCCTTATATTACTCTTTCGAAAATCATTGTTTTTACGGACCACTCGGCCCTCAAATATCTTCTCTCTAAAACGGATGCCAAGCCTCGCTTGATTCGCTGGGTCTTACTCCTCCAAGAGTTTGACTTAGAGATCCGTGATAAGCGAGGTGCCGAGAACTTGGCCGCCGACCACCTTTCGCGCCTAGACAACCCGTTTATAGAACAATTAGATGAAAATTCTTTTCATTACTATTTCCCTGATGAGAAGCTTTTCGTAATTAACACATCTACTTCTCCTTGGTTTGCCCGCATCGCCAACTATCTAGTGGCCCGTGTGCTCCCAAAAGAGTTTTCATCTCAGCAAAAGAAGAAATTCTTTTCTGAGCTGAAGAACTACTTTTGGGAGGACCCGCATCTTTTTAAAGTCTGTGCAGACCAAGTGATCAGGAGGTGTGTTTCCTTTGATGAAGGATTAGATATTATTAAACATTTGCATGAAGGACCGACAGGTGGGCACTATCAAGCTGCTCGCACCGCTCACAAAGTGTTAAGCGCGGGTTTTTACTGGCCCAGCCTGTTTAAAGACGCGCATGCCTTTGTGAGTAAGTGTGATAGTTGCCAACGGTCGGGGAATATTTCGAATAAAAATGAAATGCCACAAAATTATTTCCTAGAGTGCGAAGTTTTCGACCTCTGGGGGATTGATTTTGTCGGCCCTTTTCCTTCTAGCTTCGGGAATAAGTATATTTTAGTTGCCGTTGATTATGTTTCACGTTGGGCCGAAGCCCAAGCTCTTCCTACGAATGACGCCCGAGTCGTAGTTAATTTCCTCAAAAAATTATTTTCTCGATTCGGTACGCCGCGCGCTATCGTTAGTGATAGGGGTTCCCATTTCTGTAACGCGCAATTTTCAAAAATCCTAACTAAATATGGCGTTACTCATAAGCTTTCCACTGCCTACCACCCCCAAACTAACGGACAAGTCGAAGTAGTGAATAGAGAAATAAAAAGAATTTTAGAAAAGACTGTTTCAACTTCTAGAAAAGACTGGTCCGCCAAATTAGACGATGCTCTATGGGCCTACCGAACAGCGTACAAAACCGCCCTCGGCTGTACGCCATATCGGTTGGTTTATGGAAAATCGTGTCATTTACCCGTAGAGTTAGAGCACCGCGCCTTTTGGGCCTTACGATTTTTAAACTTCGATCCCCACTCTGTCGGCGATTTTCGAAAATTTCAACTTAACGAACTCGACGAGTGGCGCTCTTACGCATATGAAAATAACAGACTTTATAAAGAGCGGACGAAGCGTTTACACGACCGACATCTTAGGCACCCAAAAATCTTTAAGCCAGGCGACCAAGTGCTTCTTTATAACTCTCGTTTACGTTTATTCCCGGGTAAATTAAAATCACGTTGGTCTGGGCCTTTTACTGTTTTAGAAGTCTTTTCTTATGGTACTGTTTTAATTTCTCACCCGGATAAGGGTACTTTCAAAGTGAATGGTCAGCGTCTTAAACTGTATTTCTGTGATGATGTCAGTCTAAACCCTGTTAACTCTATCTTTCCGGTCCTGACATTTGATTAATCTGAACTTTATTTTTCTCACAACTTTAACTTTATTCGAACTTTATTTCTCAACAATATTTGGGACATTATTATTTTGATGCGTCGAGCTCAAACGACGCTTTAAACAAAGGGCGCTCTTGGGAGGCAACCCAAGTTATCTTTTTATGTTTTCTTTATTTTACACTTTTTGCCCCGAATGGCTCCGGCAAGCTGAAACTTCCGCGATCGCCTGCTCCAACGGTTCTGCTTCCATGCCAAAGTCCGCCGGACGACGTTTCATGAAGATCCACAGCACAGGCATGGAGGAGCGGCATCACTCAACTTGCCCAGCAAAATAAAACCGGGGAAGTACCTGCTTTTCAATTCTGTCTTTTATTTCTATACTTTACTTTTCTCTCGTTCTCCGACCTCCTTCTCCATTGCGGACAATGTAGATTTTAAGCTTGGGGGAGGACTTCCTCCTTCTTTTTGTTTTTTTTTGTTTTGTAAATATCCCAAAAAAAATCCAAAATTTTTGTAAATATCCCAAAAAACTCCAAAATTTCAAAAAAATTTCATAAAACTCTTATATATATATAGCTGCATTTTGGTATTTCAATAAGTACCCCATGTTTATGTTTTGTTTTTCTCAAACTTCTTTATAAACAACGTAGTTAATTATAATTTTTCTAATCATTCTTTTTAATCATATTTCACAAGTAACATGTTGGCCATGCTGTGTTTCTAATTCACGGTAGCATGTTAAGGTAAAATATTTCTCTAAACCGTGCATTTCTATTATGGTTTTTCGTTCTTTATTTTCTTTACTTTCTCTAAAAATTTATCATCCACTATTTTCCTTTTCGTCTTTAGATGATTTTTGTAAGAACATATTTTGAATAACGTAGTAGATATGAACGATCCAAGTGACATATTATTTTTATTTTCAAGATAATTTCATCAATCTTCTTTTATTATCTCGAACTTGCTTTTTGAAATTTATCGACTCTATGTTTTAAATAAATTTAAAAAAAAATGCGTGAAAATGATTTAGGCCATTTTTGTTTACGTTTGAGCTTTCTTGCCAACCTAAACTCTTTTACCACTAGTTAGCCGCTTTTGAGCCATTTTTCCAAATTCATTTGATAACCTCCACACACATTTTCATTTTCACCAAAGCCCAAATTCCTACCTATCTAATCGCGCTAATTTTGTTTGATAGGAAATTTTGTCTTATCTGTGGAGATATTGTTGTAAAAGGTGTACTCAAAAGCAATATATTGAAAAGAAAAAAAAAAAAAAAACAAAAATGAATGAAAATAATAAAAAAAAATGAGAAAAAAAAATGAGATAAATAATCATAAAGAGAAAAAAAAATAAATTTATTTATAAATATTTTGTTTAAAATAAATTTATTTTTTTGAAACTCGTTGTTTTGGTTTAGTGTGATTTTTAAGCCTCCATGTTTATATTTGAATTCCACTCCTATTCATATTCCTAAACCAAACGTTTCGGTCCTATTAAGTCCTTTTGATTCACGCCCTTTTTTTAATTTTATTTAACAACTAAGAAAAGAAGAAAAGTAAATCAGTTTTAGTTTTGGATTTAAACTTAGATTTTTGTTATTTAATTGATATAATTATAATGCGTTGCTTGGATCTAGTAATAACTCAATACGTTCTTTTCATTTTCATTACCTTGCTCAAATCTATTTAAAGAATTTCGTCAAAATTCTGGATGATTTATTTTTATTAAGTAAAGTTTATAAAAGTTAAACCATACCTAAATAATTGTTTTAGATTTACGTTTTACATTCTCCCTACCTAGAATTTCGCATAGTACTTGTGTGAGTATGATTAAAACTTTTTGAATTAGTCACTCTTATGATTAGCTAGTCTTTATATCTTTGCTTGGGGACAAGCAAAACTTAAGCTTGGGGGAATTTGATAATACGTTTGTAGTCAATTTTATTAGGATATTTTCGGGGTTTTAAAGCCAATCATGTCTTGTAAAGTACTTGTTTTGATTCCCCTTTGTATATATTTTTGTCGCTAATGCATTTTTTCTGCTTTTTGCAGGTTTTCACGGCTTTCAGCCGAAGTTTGCTGTGACACGCCCCAAGGTCACGCCCTACCAGGGCGTGTACCTAGGGCGTGTACCCAGAGGAATGAAGCAATTGGTCCGAAACTGCATTCCATGGAAACTTAGTGTACACGCCCTCGGTCACGCCCGTGTCACACCCGACACGGGCGTGTACTAGAGGCGTGTCCCCAGGTTCCGAGGAATCGCCGCAGCGCGCTCGTTTTTCCCGCTCCACCGTCGCACCGAAAGTGTCACGCCCCAGGGTCACGCCTGACCCGGGCGTGACATATGGGCGTGTACTTCAGCAATTCCGCCCGTCACCTCCAGCATTCAATTTCAGCCCGAAGAAGTCACGCCGCAAAGAACACGCCCCAGGGTCACGCCCTACCAGGGCGTGACCAGTGGGCGTGTACCGCAACAACTCCGTCAGAATTCAATTCCTGCCCGAAAAAGTCGCGCCGAATGTGTCACGCCCCAGGGTCACGCCCGACCAGGGCGTGACAGGGGGGCGTGACCCGACCCGAAAAAATTCTATAAATAGAGCCCAACTCCAGGGGTTTTAGGACAACTTTCGCTTTGAGAGGGGAGGTTCTGTCCTTTGTTTTTCTGAACTTTTAAGCACGTATTTTCATTTCTAGTTCGTAGCTCTAGCTTTATGCTTTTCCTGTATTAGCTCCTAGCTTCTTTCTGTAGTATGATGCTAATGATAGTGTAGTTTTCTTTTCATGTTCTTGTAATCTCTGGTTTTCAAGCTGTAAGATCACTGTTTCTCTTAATAAAAAGTGTTGTTTTCTTTTTCGTTCCTGCTCTGTTTTCAGTATTTTTCTTCTACTCATCTCCCTCTTCCACCTCACCATGATTAACTAATCCTCCATGTACTCGATCTAATTGATCCGAGGTTCGAGTGATTAGGTTATGATGCTTTGAATCTTACCTTTCCTTTTTAGGGTTTAGCTTTGAATTACTCTTGATTTATCACGGGTTGGAGGTATATTATCGATATATACTCTCCACCTTTGCTTTCATTCTGGGCTAGCCGAGAGGCCGAAGGTTTGAAATGAGCACTCAAGAGTAAAGGGAGTTGTTCGCACCCCTCGAGAGAGGCAGACGTTCAAATCTCCCGGATCGGAGTAAAATCCATTAGAGGGGTTCACCGCGTAAAGCGAGTTTTAGGCCTCCGATTTAGGCGAAAGTCGGTCGGACCTTCCTAAACTCAGTTAGGCACGGCCTTCGAGAGAAGCGTGTCAATATTCATGGAACCTCCACGGTCAAAGACCTTTACCCTAATTAGCTTAGGTTTATTTATCGTATTTTTCTAACCACTCTTGCCGAGGTGATTTCTGATCGAGTGCATTTTCCCTTCATCGTTACTAAGCTTAAGTTAATCGCTCTTTTAGCTCTCTTTATCTTTTCATACAAGTATTTCTCTTCTTTTAGTACATTTAGCCAAACCTTATTTTGCCGTCGATAAAATAATAGATTTCGTGTGAGTAAGCTTATTCAACTGTTCCCGGATTTCAATACGACACTTGTGTCCCCTAGCTGCATTTCGATAGGTATACTTGCCTTGATGAATTGTTAGTTTGGTATTTTCTCTTTGCAGATATCTCAGAGACAATCAGTTACTGCCTCTACAGCTGGGAGGATGCCAGTGTCTACGACAGGATGTCGACCCGGCTGCTGGCCTACGACTGTACTCGCGCCCTGATGCGCGGGCTGGAGCTTGCGCATATGTGTGCTCGCCGGAACATCACAATAGACCGCAATTTTCAGGACATGTTCAAGGATAGGGATGATGTGGTGGCTCAGGCGGCCACTCTGGCCAAGGAGCTGGCCGAGGCCCAGCAACTGCTATCCTCGCCCCAGGAGGAAGGGGTAAGCGAGATATTTCACAGCGCTTGCTCTCGCTACTTTATCTCTTCTCTTTTATGCTAACCTTTCGTTGCTCAAGATTCCTCCCAAGCCACGCTTCGTGAGGAGCTATCCCAAGCTCGATACGACAACATTCTCCTGCGAGAGCAGATTGCGCGTCTAGAGGCGAGTGCGCCCCCCCTGAACGAGACACTGAAGAGCCGGTACTACTCGGTTTACGACATCGACAAGCTGCTCCAGGCGAACGCGCAGGCTACAGTAAGGTTGACGCTGGAGACGCTGCGAGATGTCAACTGCTGGGATGGGAGGGGCAAAGACATCACGGCTCAACAGCTTGTTCCCTGGCTTTTCGAGCCCATTCCAAAGCCCCCGGGCGCCCCAGATACCCTACCCTAGGACGTCCCGAAATCTCCTGCAGCGGGTGGCGAGACCTCCGGGGAGAGCTCCGGCGAAAGCTCCAGCGGGAGCTCGGAGGGGTACAGCTTGTCCCCATAAGGGGGCCCCTCTTCCTTTTCTTTCCGCCTCAATGTAAAGCGCAAGACGCTACCAGTTTGTACTTATATATAATATATTTAATGCAAATGTTTTCATTGTAAATATCTCGTCCTGTTATTGTGAATGTGCTCGATGTAATTATTGTGGTCGAATGTTTCCTGCGTGTGCTTCCGCCGAGGCCCTTGGCCTTCCTAGGATAGTCTTCCTTAGCGATGGATCAGCGGGAACCTGCTGCAAACTACCAGCCGGAAGCGTGGCTCATGAACCCTTAGGACGGAACCGTCCCATTTAGCCTGCGCGAATCCCTTCAGGACCGTCGCATAACGATTCCGCCTGTTTGTTCGAGAATATTAAGAGGAGCCTTCTCGGCGAAAGCCCCCCCCTCTGCGAGACCTCCTTGACGGGGACTTCCCTGTCGAGATCTATCCCTGCCGAGACCTTTCCTACCTTTTTCATTTTGTGTTTCTGATGCACTTCCTGCCTTGTCCAAACCAAGCCAACCAAATCAAACCTATCCCCCACAGGCGAGCCTTCGGACCTGCCAGCTAGATGAGAGCCTGCGCAGCGGGTCTACCTGGGGCCGAGCCGAGCTCGGGGTGCCAATGACGTTATCAAACCAACTAAACCTATCCCCCACAGGCGAGCCTACGGACCTGCCAGCTAGATGAGAGCCTGCGCAGCGGGTCTACCTGGGGCCGAGCCGAGCTCGGGGTGTCGATGATGTTTCCACAAACCTTACCTAATCTACCCTAACCTATCCTAACCTATTCCCCACAGGGGAGCCTATGGACCTGCCAGCTAGTAGGAGCCAGGCAGCGGGTCTACCGAGGGCCGAGCCGAGCTCGGGGTGCCGATGAAGATCTCAAACCCACCAAACCTATCACCCACAGGAGAGCCTTTGGACCTGCCATCTAGATGAGAGCCTGCGCAGCGGGTCTACCTGGGGCCGAGCCGAGCTCGGGGTGCCGATGAAGATCTCAAACCAACCAAACCTATCCCCCACAGGCGAGCCTTCGGACCTGCCAGCTAGATGAGAGCCTACGCAGCGGGTCTACCAGGGGTCGAGCCGAGCTCGGGGTGTTGATGAAGATCTCAGACCAACCAAACTTATCCCCCACAGGAGAGCCTTCGGACCTGCCAGCTAGATGAGAGCCTGCGCATCGGGTCTACCTGGGGCCGAGCCAAGCTCGGGGTGCCGATGAAGATCTCAAACCAACCAAACCTATCCCACACAGGCGAGCCTTCGGACCTGCCAGCTAGATGAGAGCCTGCGCAGAGGGTCTACCTAGGGCCGAGCCGAGCTCGGGGTGCCGATGAAGATCTCAAACCAACCAAACCTATCCCACACAGGCGAGCCTTCGGACCTGCCAGCTAGATGAGAGCCTGCGCAGCGGGTCTACCTGGGGCTGAGCCGAGCTCGGGGTGCCGATGAAGATCTCAAACCAACCAAACCTATCCCCCACAGGCGAGCCTTCGGAACTGCCAGGTAGATGAGAGCCTGCGCAGCGGGTCTACCTGGGGCCGAGCCGAGCTCGGGGTGCCGATGAAGATCTCAAACAAACCAAACCTATCCCCCACAGGCGAGCCTTCGGACCTGCCAGCTAGATGAGAGCCTGCACAGCGGGTCTACCTGGGGCCGAGCCGAGCTCGGGGTGCCGATGAAGATCTCAAACCAACCAAACCTATCCCCTACAGGCGAGCCTTCAGACCTGCCAGCTAGATGAGAGCCTGCGCAGCGGGTCTACCTGGGGCCGAGCCGAGCTCGGGGTGCCGATGAAGATCTCAAACTAACCAAACCTATTCCGCACAAGCGAGCCTTCGGACCTGCCAGCTAGATGAGAGCCTGCGCAGCGGGTCTACCTGGGGCCGAGCCGAGCTCGGGGTGCCGATGAAGATCTCAAACCAAACAAACCTATCCCACACAGGCGAGCCTTCGGACCTGCCAGCTAGATGAGAGCCTGCGCAGCAGGTCTACCTAGGGCCGAGCCGAGCTCGGGGTGCCGATGAAGATCTCAAACCAACCAAACCTATCCCCCACAGGCAAGCCTTCGGACCTGCCAGCTAGATGAGAGCCTGCGCAGCGGGTCTACCTGGGGCCGAGCCGAGCTCGGGGTGCCGATGAAGATCTCAAACCAACCAAACCTATCCCCCACAGGCGACCCTTCGGACCTGCCAGCTAGATGAGAGCCTGTGCAGCGGGTCTACCTGGGGCCGAGCCGAGCTCGGGGTGCGGATGAAGATCTCAAACCAACCAAACCTATCCCCCACAGGCGAGCCTTCGGACCTGCCAGCTAGATGAGAGCCTGCGTAGCAGGTCTACCTGGGGTCGAGCCGAGCTCGGGGTGTCGATGAAGATCTCAAACCAACCAAACCTATCCCCCACAGGCGAGCCTTCGGACCTGCCAGCTAGATGAGAGCCTGCGAATCGGGTCTACCTGGGGTCGAGCCGAGCTCGGGGTGCTGATGAAGATCTCAAACCAACCAAACCTATCCCCCACAGGCGAGCCTTCGGACCTGCCAGCTAGATGAGAGCCTGCGCAGCGGGTCTACCTGGGGCCGATCCGAGCTCGGGGTGCCGATGAAGATCTCAAACCAACCAAACCTATCCCCCACAGGCGAGCCTTCAGACCTGCCAGCTAGATGAGAGCCAGCGCAGCGGGTCTACCTGGGGCCGAGCCGAGATCGGGGTACTACAAAACACATGATTACGTTATATTATGAAAAATTTGGCCATAGTTAAGAGAAAGTCAATCGATGTAGTATGATAAGTTTATTTTTGAAATACATGGTTACATCCTTCCCCCTTCAGGGGTAGAAGCGTTTTAGGTCATCACCGCTCCAAATGTGGCTTAGGGCCCTCCCCTCCACGTCCTGGAGGTAGTATCCCCCTGTTCCGAGGACTTCCTTCACTATGTACGGACCTTCCCAGTTCGGGTGCAGCTTACCCACGGGAGCCGACCTTCCTGCTGCGTCAACCTTTCTCAGCACCAGATCCCCTTCAGTAAACTGCTTGACCCTGACATGCTTATCAAAATGCTTGGCCATCCGTCGCTTGATCTCTTCTTGCCTGATAGCCGCCACGTCTCGCAGTTCCTCCACCATATCTAACGAGAGGCGCTGCCCCTCCTCATTCTCCACCCTCCAAGTCTCGTCTCCTTCGCCCGCGGCTGTGACTCGCGGGGACCGGACCTCGAACTCCACTGGTAGGACGGCCTCACACCCATGAGAGAGCTTGAAGGGGGTCTCACCGATGGCCGTGTTCGGGGTCGTTCGCAGGGCCCACAGGACCGAGGGGAGCTGTTCCACCCAATTCTCCTTTAAGTTCTCCACCTTTTTCTTTAGTAGGTTTACAATGATTTTGTTTGCTGCTTCCACCTGGCCGTTACTCCGGGGATGGTGGACGGAGGCAAACCGAAGATCTATCCCTAGTTGGGCGCAGAAGCTGATGAACTCCTCGCTGGCAAACTGGGGGCCGTTATCAGTCACTATTTCTTGGGGCAACCCATGTCTGCAAATGATCTCCCCCCAGACGAAGTTCCTTATGACCTGCGAGGTGACCTTGGCCAAGGCTTTAACCTCTAGCCACTTCGAGAAATAATCGACCATGACCAAGAGGAATCTCCTCTCCCCACTAGCCGGAGGAAAGGGCCCAACTAAGTCCATTCCCCAGATAGCAAATGGCCACGGTGCCATGATACTTCGGAGCCTCTGAGCTGCCAAGAGCTGAAGGGGGGCGTAGAGCTGACATTTTTGACACCTTCTCGCAAACTCCATGACATCCTTCCTTAGGGTGGGCCAGAAGTACCCCTGCCTGACCACCCTTGCCTCCAGCGTCCTTCCTCCAGAGTGACTGCCGCACTCGCCCGAGTGCACCTCCCTCAATATCTTCGGGATCTCTTCTTCGGTCACACATCTAGCTAGGAGCCCTGACATCATCTTACGATGCAGGCCCCCTCCATCATTAAGTAGTGAGCTGCTTTGCACTTGAAGCATCTCCCGACCTTGGTCCCCTCAGGAAGTTCACCGGTGGTTAGGAAGGTCACAAATGGATCCACCCACGAGGGTTGCTGATCCACCACCATCAACTCTCCTTCCTCGATAGCTGGTCGGAATAGCTCCGTCAAGGTCCCTCCTCCCCGAGGTCCGAACTTGGCTAATCGATCAACGACTACACTTTCTTCCCTTGGAACATGTTGAATTGAGAATGACCGAAATCCTCCGATGATCGCCCTTACCTTGGAGAGGTATCTGATGAGGGTAGGCTCCCGAGCTTCAAACTCTCCCCGGATCTGTGATGCTATTACCTTTGAATTAGTGAAAGCTTCCACATCCCGAATCTCCAGCTCCTTTGCCAGGCGAAGGCCGGCGATCACGACCTCATACTCCGCTTGATTGTTGGTCATGGGGAAATGTAAGATGACCGCTTGCTCTATGGTTACCCCCTGAGGACTTGTCAATACCACCCCTGCCCCGAGGGAGTGCCTTCCCGAGGCCCCATCAACCATCAACTTCCATGCTTCTCGAGGTTGCTGCTCTCCCCCCTCGACTTCAACGATGTAGTCTGCTAGGAAGTCCGCCACTGCCTGTGCCTTGATGGAGAGCCTTGGGACAAAGGCGATGTCGAACTCGCTTAGCTCAATGGACCACTTAGCCAGTCTCCCCGAGTGCTCCACTCCTTCGAAGATCTTGCGAAGAGGGTGGTCGGTCACCACCCTAATCGAATGTGCTTGAAAGTATGGCCGGAGTTTCCTTGCCGAGATGACCAAGGCGTAAGCGAGCTTTTCCAGGATGGGGTAGCGAAGCTCTGCTTTCCTCAATATCCGGCTGACGTAGTAGATAGGCAGCTGTTTCCTTCCTTCTTCCCTCACTAGGACGGAGCTCACCGCTTCCGCTCCTACTCCGAGGTACAAGGTCAGGTCCTCTCCTTCCTTTGGGCTCTGAAGGAGAGGAGCCTGAGAGAGTTGTCTTTTCAGCCCTTGGAAGGCCTCTTCGTACTCGGTCGTCCATTCGAACCTTTGATTCCCCCGCAGCACCTTAAAGAATGAATAACACTTGTCTCCTGCCCTGGAGAGGAACCTGCTTAACCCAGCCAGCTTGCCTGTCAAGCGCTGGACCTCCTTGGCGTCGCGAGGTGACTCCAAATCCAGGATGGCCTTTACCTTGTCCGGGTTGGGCTCCACCCCCGTCGGAGTCAGAAGATGCCCGAGGAACTTCCTGCGGCTGGCCCCAAAGACACACTTCAAGGGGTTCAGCCTCATCTTGAACCTTCTTAAGGTGGCGAATGTTTCCTCCAAATCTTGTAGGTGCGAAACCATGCACTTGCTTTTGATCATTAGTTCGTCGACGTAGACCTCCAAGTTCCTCCCCCCCTGATCCCGGAAGACTCGATCCATCATGCGCTGATAGGTAGCCCCTGCATTCTTTAACCCAAAGGGCGTCATTTTGTAACTGAAGCATCCCTCCCTCGTGATGAAGGAAACATCCTTGGTATCAGGAGGGTGCATCCGGATCTGGTGATAACCTAAAAAAGCATCTAAGAAGCTCATGACAGAAAAATCGACGGCTGAATCAACCAGCGCGTCGATCCGAGGCAGGGGGTAGCAATGCTTAGGGCATGATTTATTTAACAAAGAAAAGTCAATACACATTCGCCATTTTCCACCTCCCTTCTTTACCATTACCACATTGGAGATCCAGCCTGGATACTGGATCTCTGAGATGAAGCCCGCCTCCAGGATCTTCTTGACCTCCTCTCGTATTGGCTCCTCTAGCTTTGTTGCGATGGTTCTCATCTTCTGGCGTATGGGGCGAGTGCGGGGGTCCAAGTTCAGGCGATGGCAGGCCACGTCTGCGTCGATGCCTGGCATGTCCGCAGCGCTCCAGGCAAAGATGCCGACGTTGCCTTGAATACAAGCCCGCACTTGCTCCCGGGCCTCGGGACTCAAGCCCCCGCTGACCCGCACCCTTTGTACTTTCCCTGCGCTGGTGAAGACCTCCATCTCCACCACTTCTTCGGCCGGCTCCAGCCGCGACTGCTCCCAGCCGGCCCTTGCCTCTTCCTCCAGCTCCAGCTCTCCCCTTTCTACTTCCTCCTCGACCTCCATCGCTTCTACCAGCCCCTCCTGCTGCTGCACGACTCCCACGCCTCTCAGGGCCTCTCCCTCTACTCCTCCTGCCGCTTGTTCTCCTACTTCCATCGCCCCTTCTGGGCCTTCCTGCTCCTCGTCCCCCCCTGACCACCTGCACATCTCCTTGCTGCTTCTCGATCTCCTCTTCTCCCACATCCACTTCAACTATCCCTCTCGCATCCTCTAGGCCCATTCCCTCTTCCTCAACGACCTCCTCAAGTGCCGCCATCTCCATCTCCAACTCCTCTGCCTCTGCCATCCATGACACGGTGTTGACTGCGGTAACGTAACATTGTCTTGCCACCTTCGGGTCCCCTCTTACCCTGACCTGCACCCCCCCATTGTTGAACTTGAGGCATTGATGGAACGAGGAGGGGACGCAGCGAAAGGCGCTAATGAGGGGGCGCCCAAAGATGGCATTATAGCTGCTCGGGGCATCCACGATCACGAACCTATAGTTCCGTGACACGCCCCCCCAACCTTACGTGCAACCCTACTCCTTCTACCTCTTTCCTCTCTCCAAAGAACCCAAACAGAGGTCCATCCGAAGCCAAGACCCTCTTCCCTTCAACCCTCATCTCATCAAAGGCCTTCTTGAAGATGACATTTACCGAGCTCCCGTTATCTACCAGTATCCTTGAGACCGTATAATTTTCCACCGCCGTCTGGATTACCAGGGCGTCACAGAATGGATCCTCATAGTCTGGCATGTCTGCTGATGAGAAAGTGATCTTTTCTTCTGGTGGGGGAACCTGGGAGGTAGAGGCCACCCCCCTTCGGTACATGGTTTGCAGGCTCCCCTTGCGGGTTGCCTCAATCCCCACTCCTCCGTGAATCACCCCGATTCCTCCCCGGGTCCCTACATCTACCCGATCTTCGCACCTATCTTCCACCTCGCCCTGCTGCACCTCTACTATCCTTACCGGTGGATCCTGCCTCCCCGCTCCTCTTGCTTCTCTTAGCTCTAAGAACTCTGGGCAGGTGGCCGTTGCGTGACCTTCCTCCTGGTGGAAGTCACAAAAAAGCAACGCCTCCCGGCCCCTTCTTCCCTCTCCTCTACCTCTTCTCCCTCCTCCTCGAGCTCCTCTCCCAGCTCCTCTTCCTCTTCCCACTTCCATGGCCTCCTGCGGTGGTGGGGGGCGACCCCTCGGCTCCTGCCTCCATGCCGGTCGGTCGAACCTCCGGGGCTCCCGCAGGTTATCTCTCCCCTGGTAGCCTTTTCCTGGACCCTGGGGGCGACCCTCCTAGGGCCTCCAACCTAACCGATTGTTCGGCTCCCGGGCGCCCCATCCCTGCTGCTGCCCAAACCTTCAGGGCTCTTCCCTTCTATTTTCTTCCATTTACTCCCTCTGTTCCCTCGGCTCCTTCTGTCTTCCCGCTGCTGGTTCCTTCACGTCGTCCTCCGCCAGCTTGGCCAACTTCCTGGCGAATGCTGGGTTTGCTCTCTCGAAGTCAATTTCCTTTGCCGCCCTGTCCATGAGCTCCTCAAAGGAGAGGGGCGGCGCTCTCTTCAATTCCATGCTAAAGAATCCCGGTCTCAGCCCCACGGTGAAGGCCAGCATCAGTGCGTACCCTGGAACCTCCTGGACCAGGAGGATCTCTTCCTGAAAACGGTCGACATAGTGACCCAGCGTCTCATCCGGCTTCTGCCTCACCGCAAGCAGACACTCCGCTTCCTTCTTCCGCTTCTTCGAGGTTGAGAACCTCAACAGGAAACTTCTCCGCAGATCCTCAAAACAGTAGATTGATCTTGCTGGCAACTGGTGGAACCAGTCCCGAGCCTTCTCGTTCAACGTGATGGCAAACAGCCGGCACTTGAAGGCATCCGTCATCTGCCTTATCGATACAACGTCTTCAAACCACTGTACGTGCTGTACAGGGTCATCCTTCCCCGAGTAGTAGGACATGTCAGGCTCCCGGAACCCCTCCGACACCGGAGCTGAGATGATGAGCTCGCTAAATGGGCTCTCGCCTCCAGCCTGTCGAGATGGTACGTCCCGCGGGCTCGGCTGATTGGCCCGATCCGCGAGACCGTGCCCAGGGAAGAGCTCCCGCACTGCCGCTTCCTTCTCGCCCAGATCCGTCAGCGCCTCCTTGCCCGGGCGCTGGCTCTGGCCTGGGAAGAGTTCCCGCACCGCCACATCTCTCTCGCCAGCCTCCCCCGGGACCTCCTTTCCCGGGCGCTGCCCTGGGGCGTTCTCGCCCAAGAGCGGGACCTCTTCTATTGGGACCTGAGGGGTGGCCCACTCGCCTATTGCCGAGAAGGCCAAACTGATCGTCTGCAGAACCTCTCGCCTGAACTCATCCAGCATCCTCTTCGTCGCTTCCTCTCCCCGGGTGTGGGAGCCTCCAAAACTTGACCCTTCACCTTCACCTCCAGCCATGGGACAAAACTTAAGGCTTTCTTGTATCAGCTGCCTTCCACGCTCACCACACCAGAACTGTTGAAGCCAAATATGACCTCAACTGGAGTTCAAAGAAAAAGGGGTGCAGACAAAACCTACTTCTCTCAAGTCTCAACCCTCGACTGGATTCAAAAGACCTAAGACTGACCTGATAGCCTCAGCAGGGAGATCCCACCTCACACCCGAAAGATCTCTGAGAGCTTCCCCTCCAAAGCCAAAGCTGGGCTAGGAGCTCCTCAGAAAGCACTGGAATTTGAGAGATAATGATCGTTTGCCTTCTGAAGAGCCCTTATAGGTCTATTTATAGCATCGTGCTGACCTGAAATTACTGAAAAGCCCCTAGTTGGTCTGCCAATAGCCGAATCCCGCTGTTTTTCTGAGGGCACAAGGGGTAAATTTACCTGAGGGCAATTAGGACTTTTTACCCAAGGCCCTGGGCCCCACTCGGCGAGAGCTGTGCCGAGGTCCTCCTGGCTAGAGCATGGCGCGAACGCTCTCGCCTGCCTATAGGCGAGAGCCCTTTGAGATTGGAGCCTGGCGCAAGCGCAAGCGTTCCTGCGCAGGCCGCACTCGACGATCTTGGCCTGCTGTTCTCCGTTCGACGATTTGGTTACGCTCGTCGATCTGGCGCGATCGCTCCCGCCAACTTTGGCGAGATCTCTTTTTGGGCGGGAACTCCTTTGGCTAGCTCAACTGTTCACCATTGTTCCACGCTCACCGCACCAGAACTGTTGAAGCCAAATATGACCTCAACTGGAGTTCGAAGAAAAAGGGGTGCAGCCAAAACCTACTTCTCTCAAGTCTCAACCCTCGACTGGATTCAAAAGACCTAAGACTGACCCGATAGCCTCAGCAGGGAGGTCCCACCTCACACCCGGAAGATCTCTGAGAGCTTCCCCTCCAAAGCCAAAGCTGGGCTAGGAGCTCCTCGGAAAGCACTGGAATTTGAGAGATAATGATCCCTTGCCTTCTGAAGAGCCCTTATGGGTCTATTTATAGCATCGTGCTGACCTGAAATTACTGAAAAGCCCCTAGTTGGTCTGCCAATAGCCGAATACCGCTGTTTTTCTGAGGGCACAAGGGGTAAATTTACCTGAGGGCAATTAGGACTTTTTACCAAAGGCCCTGGGCCCCACTCGGCGAGAGCTGTGCCGAGGTCCTCCTGGCTAGAGCATGGCGCGAACGCTCTCGCCTGCCTATAGGCGAGAGCCCTTTGAGATTGGAGCCTAGCGCAAGCGCAAGCGTTCCCGCGCAGGACGCGCTCGACGATCTTGGCCTGCTGTTCTCCGTTCGACGATTTGGTTACGCTCGTCGATCTTAGATCGTCGATCTGGCGCGATCGCTCCCGCCAACTTTGGTGAGATCTCTTTTTGGGCGGGAACTCCTTTGGCTAGCTCAACTGTTGACCATTGTTCCTCCTAGTCCGACTCAGCGAATATGGGGTTGTACACTGAGATGACCTGAGTCAAAGTTTGAGCCTCCTCAGAAGAGATTACGTTTAGCTTTCATTTTCCCTTGTCCACACGCTGAGGCGGAGGTAATGTCTGAAGTGGAACTGCTTGAAGAACAGGCTGGACCTGAGGACACTGTAGAAAGTAGCGAACTTGCAAGAACAAACGGATAGAGTTTTGAATAATTGAAATTTTATTATCCAAAAAAGATATCATTTACAAAGGTATGACCTCCCTTATATAGAATGAAGGGGATATGGGAGAGTACAAATAAACAATGTGGGACTAAATATTTACAGTACTGAGCGGCTAGAAATAAAGGAGACCGCATAGGCCGCGCGGTTAGACAAAGGAGTTAACCGCTCGGCAACTCCATCAGGATAGAACAGGCCGCAAATGGAGACAGATAGACCGCCTGGTCTCCAGGCTTCTGAGGAGACCGCCAGACCGCTCGGTCAACAAACCGCTTGACAAGACCGCAAGGCCGCCCGGTCTAATACTTCAACACTCCCCCTCAAGCTGGAGCATATATATCAAGCATGCCCAGCTTGTCACAAATGTGGAAGAAGGAAGTAGAGACCGGCTTTGTGAATATATTTGCAAATTCTTTGTCAGAGGTGACAAACGGTGTACAGATCTGTTTCTTCAAAATCTCTTCCCGAATGAAGTGGCAGTCAACCTCTATATGCTTTGTTCTCTCATGGAAGACTGGATTTCTGGATATGTATATGGCGGCCTTGTTGTCACAGAACATAGGAAGAGGATAGTCATAGACCTCCCCTAGGTCAAGCATGAGAGCCCGCAACCACTTTAACTCACACATGGTTGACGCCATACTCCGGTATTCGGCTTCTGCACTGGATCTGGAGACAACGGACTGTTTCTTGCTCTTCCAACTCACAAGATTTCCTCCAACAAAGGTACAAAAACCTGATGTGGATTTACGATCGCCTTTGTCATCCGCGTAACTAGAATCTGAGTAGTCCTCAACCCTCAGATGACCATTCTTCTGAAAGCTAAGTCCTTTACCTGGTACTGCTTTGATATACTCTAAAATCTTCAGGGCAGACTGAAGGTGGCACTCCCTTGGAGCTTGCATAAACTGACTGACCTTGCCTAAAGCATAGGCAATGTCGGGTCTAGTCACCGTGAGATAGATGTGTTTGCCTACCAAACGTCTGTACTTGGTGACATCAGATAGAAGAGGCGAGTCATCCGTCCACGTTTTGTCTTCTCCAATAGCCATGGGAAACCGAGACGGTTTGGCACCTATCAATCCTGCTTCTTGTAGAAGATCAAGGGCATACTTCTGTTGGGAGAGGATCAACGAGTCAAGTTTCCGAGAGATTTCTATCCCTATGAAGTATTTCGGGGAGCCCATATCCTTCGTGACCAAGTGTTGACGGAGGTGCTTCTTCGTCAAGTCCACCCCATCTCGATCATCGCCAGTAAGAAGAATATCATCCACATATACTGCCAAAACCACCAGTCCCGAGGCCATTTTGCGAATGAATAAGGAGTGATCGGCCGAACTCCTTGTAAAGCCAATGGTAGCCACAATACCACTAAATTTGTCGAAACACGCCCGAGGGCTCTGCTTTAGGCCATAAATGGCCTTCTTCAAATGGCATACGCGTGTCTCCCCCTGAGCAACATACCCAGGAGGTTGCTCCATGTAGACGTCCTCCTGAAGATCGCCATAGAGAAAAGCATTCTTCACATCAAGTTGGGAAATAGCCCAATCCCGGTTAACCGCCACCGATAGAAGAACCCGGATGGTGCTGAGGCGAGCAACCGGAGAAAAAGTGTCAAAGTAATCAATGCCATAAGTCTGAGTGAAGCCTTTGGCCACCAGCCGGGCCTTGTAGCGATCCACAGTGCCGTCGGGCTGAAACTTCACAACGAAGACCCAGCGACAGCCTACCACATCAGTGCCCACGGGAGGAGGAACAAGGGTCCAGGTACCCCGTTCAGTAAGAGTAGCCATCTCTTCATCCATGACAGACTTCCAATGAGGGATAGTAAGAGCCTCCTGGTAGGTGCGGGGAGTAGAAGTAGCGGAGATAGCCAAGGAAAAACACCTGTGAGAAGGAGAAAGCCGATCATAGGAAACAACTGCCGCAAGCGGGTGTTGAGTACACACCCGCACCCATTTGCGAAGAGCAATGGGAAGATCCAGGTCGACGGGTGTGTCAACGACCGGAGCATCCGTGGCGGAGAAGGTTGGCCCGGGACTAGAGAGAGACGGCGTCGGAGAAGAGGGAGGGGTGGGAGGGGAGACGGACAGGGAAGGAGACGGTGGAGGAGGAGACGGAGGTGGGGGGACGTCGAGAGGCGTGGAGGGAACGGAGAGATCAGAGGGAAGAGAGGAGGGAGGAGAGAAGTAGGAAGCATTCTCGAAAAAGGTCACATCCGCGGAGACAAATTGCTTGCGGAGAAGGGGGTCAAAACAGCAATAGCCTTTCTGAGTGGTGGAGTACCCCAGAAAGACACACTTGGTGGAACGGGGGGAAAGCTTGTCGCGGGTAGCGGAGGGAGCGTGAATAAAGGCCGTACAGCCAAAGACACGGAGAGGGAGAGGAAAATGTTCCTTGTGAGGGTAGAGAATGGAGAAGGAGGTCTGGCCGTGGAGAACTGTGGAGGGAAGGCGATTGATGAGATAGCAGGCGAGGAGGACAGCGTAGCCCCAGTAGGAGCGAGGGACGTGCATCTGCATCATGAGAGTACGAGCAACATCAAGCAGATGACGGTTTTTACGCTCCGCCACTCCATTCTGCTGGGAGGTGTAAACACAAGTAGTTTGATGAAGAAGACCATGTTGGTGAAAGAAAGAGGAGAACTCATGATTAAGGTACTCCTTGGCATTATCAGAACGTAAAATTTTAATAGAAATGTCAAACTGATTCTGAATCATAAAATAAAATGATTGCCAAACAGAAAAGAGTTCAGAGCGATCTTTTAATAGATACACCCAGGTACATCGTGAAAAATCATCTATAAAAGTTACAAAATAGGAACTACCCCGACCAACAGTGAGGGTAGGAGCCGAACCCCATACATTAGAATGAATAAGATCAAACGGGCGAGAGGAGCCACGACCTTGCTTCGGTGGGAAGGAGGAGCGATGATGTTTGCTAAGCTGACACGCAGCACAGTTGAGCGGAGAACTGGTAGGAGGTAAGTGAGGCAGAAGCTGTCGAAGAATCCGAGGAGGAGGATGTCCAAGGCGAAGATGCCACTGAAGGAGATCGGTGGAGGAGGAGTAGGCGGACAGAGCGGAAACATCGTCGAGGAAGTAGAGGCCGCCACTCTCAGTCCCAGTAGCAATCGTCCGCTGGGTCCTCGGGTCCTGAAAAGAACAAGTAGTTGGAGTGAATAAGACGGAGCACTGAAGTTGCCGGCATAAAGTAGTAACAGATAATAAATTGCACGAGAACGTCGGGACATAGAGAGTGTCCTCCAAGCAAAGCGATGGGGTGAGTTGAACCATGCCCATCCCATGAACCGGGGACGGCGAGCCATCCACCACACGAACCGGGGGTAAGCGGTCATGCGTCTCAAGACGGGAGAAGCAATGAGGGTTGCCCGTCATATGATTCGTAGCACCAGAGTCAATCAGCCATTTACCTTGGGTAACGACGTGGGCACTACCTGATGTCGTGGCTACAGAGGCAGACGGCCGAGAAGAGGCGGAGGCCGAAGAAGGAGCATCACTGGAAGGGCGAAGATGAGGACGTTTCTGCCAGCAGCGATCAACAGAATGGCCGGTACGACCACAGTGAGAGCAGAGGAACCGGGACGAACCCCGTCTGCCGGAGTAACCGAGGCCACTAGGGCCCCCCTTCTGAGCTTGGTGAGCAAAGGAGTCCTGGGAAGGTGGGGAGGCCAACAGAGGCCGCTGAAGCAGCGAAGTAACAGCGGCAATGCGAGCCGCGGTGGCATCCAAAGTAGGAGATTCCGCCTCACCCAGGATCGGTTGGCGGATCATATCATAGGAATCGGGAAGACGGAGAAGATAACAAACAACCAGGAGTTCGTGGAAGTGTTTGTGTTGTTCAGCCAAGTACGCTGAGAAGGGGATTTGGATTTCAGCACCAAGAGCCTGAACCTGCTGATAAGCCGCAGCAGGAGACATAGAAGGGCAAGCGAAGAGGTCCGCATAGAGAGTATAAATACGGGACATCTGTCCCCCCTTCGAATAGAGAGCAGCGAGGTGAAGCCAGGCAGCCTTGACCGTCTCATCATGGCGAATGACGGGAAGGCACTCATCAGAGAGGCTGTTGGCCAGCCAAGTGCAGACAAGAGCATCACTCGCATCCCAGTCATCAAACCCTGGAGAGTTACGAGGAGGAGGGTCATCGGTGAGGTGATGACGCTTGCGTTGAGAGTGAAGAAGGAAGGTGAAAGAAACGCTCCAATCAGGATAGTTGGAGCCAACCAGCTTAGAAAGGGTGCCAAGGTTGCCCGAAGGAGGAGGAGAAGGAGCGGCAGGAGTGGTGGAGATAACGGGGGTGGTGAGACCGGAAGTAGTCATAGAACACAGCAAGAAATCGCTCAAGAAGAAGAGAAGCTGCGGGGAGAGGAAAAGAGGGCAACCCGCTCAAGACCGCGGCGGGAAAAAGGAAGAGGCCGCGCGAACACAAGCGGCCAGGAAGCAAACCAAGACACAGCGGGGAAGAGGTCGCGCGGACTGAAAAGGCCGAGCGAACAGAAGAGAAGAGGAAGCAAGAAGCAGCGACTAGAACAAGTCGCAAGTCGGGCGAACAGAATCAGGTCGCAACGACTAGGAAGCCAGAGAGGTAAGAAGGAAGCAAACAACATGCCGCGCGAACAGGGCAGCGGACAGAAGAGAAGGCAAGCCGCGAAGACACGGCGCGTAAAGCAGAAAACAAGCCGCGAGAATCAGAGAGCGCACACAATCAGGAGGAAAAGACCGTGTCCTCTGATACCATGTAGAAAGTAGCGAACTTGCAATAACAAACGGATAGAGTTTTGAATAATTGAAATTTTATTATCCAAAAAAGATATCATTTACAAAGGTATGACCTCCATTATATAGAATGGAGGGGATATGGGAGAGTACAAATAAACAATGTGGGACTAAATATTTACAGTACTGAGCGGCTAGAAATAAAGGAGACCGCATAGGCCGCGCGGTTAGACAAAGGAGTTAACCGCTCGGCAACTCCATCAGGATAGAACAGGCCGCAAATGGAGACCGATAGACCGCCCGGTCTCCAGGCTTCTGAGGAGACCGCCAGACCGCTCGGTCAACAAACCGCTGGACAAGACCGCAAGGCCGCCCGGTCTAATACTTCAACAGACACCTTGTCTTGATATGGCCCTTCTGTCCACACTGATAGCAGACTCTATCCTTGGACCAGCACTGGGCAGCATCATGCCCGGGTCGCTTGCAAATAGAACAGGAAACGTCCTTCCTAGGAGCACCTTGAATAACATGAACTTGCTCCTTCTGAGCTCCCGCCTTCTTGAAACACCTCTCAACAAGGTGGCTTGACCGGCCACAGAAGCTACACACTACCTTGCTCTTATTTCTCGAAGCAGCACCGGGTACCTGTGGGTTCTTCTCTTCAGCATACTTCCTATTGTCCTTCCTCGTTTGCTGGCCTCTATTCTTTGCGGTCTCAATTGCCTCCACTTTCAGAGCAGCCTCCACTACCCCTGCATAAGTCTCTGATCCATATGCACTGGCCAAGTGCTGAACCTCGCTCCTCAAGCCACCAAGGAACCGCTTGACTCGATCAGCTTCAATACTCACCAACCCAGGGGCAAACCGGCTCAACTTGCTGAACTCTATCTCGTACTCACTGACCGTGAGTTGCCTCTGCTTCAGGTGGAGTAAGTCGTTCATTAGTCGGACACGCTCGACCGAAGGCAAGAACTTCCTCAACAACATCTCCTTGAATAATCCCCAAGAGAAACCAGCTACAAAACTCTCCTTTTCTCTAAGCCACCAACTCTTAGCCAAACCCTTAAGCTGATAGGCGGCTATCATCACTCTCTGATCATCTGCAATACTGGAGTACGTGAACATCTCCTCTATGGAGATCAGCCAATCATCTATGACCATGAAATCTGCCTTCCCATCATATGTAGGAGGGCTAAGTCTCTGAAACTGTGAGATAAAGGCCATCTCTGTTGGAACTACCACTGGAGGTCTCAAGGGAGCAGGAGGGCGAGGAGCAGCTAACCCCCCTGCAGGGTCTTGCACTCCCTGAGTCTGTCCTACCACAACTGCCACCAGAGACTGGATCTGGGACTGCATCTCCACCAACTTCCTGGTCAAGGAATCGTTGCTCTGTCGTAAGCTCTCGATCACCGCATCACTCTACGCTCCAGATGACTCACCCTCGGACTGGGGAGTCGACCTTGTCGAAGGACGTCTTGCCATCCTATGATCATATCAACATTAGTCAGATCCCAGTACAATAGTTAGAATTAACTACAAGTACAGACAATACATACATAAAAATGAACCTAAAGATGCTAAACTTGCTCTGGGAGTTTGTTTGTACAAAAATGATGTTATGCCTAACCTAGGATGGTTTACCACCACCATACTAACTCTTGTGCCTAGATCGGGAATGCATGACTTTATATTCCTTTTGACTCAAAAACTTATGTGTGTACATATGTCATCCTGCCAGTCTTCGGCTTGGCACGTTGTGCTTATG
Source organism: Platanthera guangdongensis (assembly GCA_039583875.1). Classification (NCBI taxonomy): domain Eukaryota; kingdom Viridiplantae; phylum Streptophyta; class Magnoliopsida; order Asparagales; family Orchidaceae; genus Platanthera; species Platanthera guangdongensis. The sequence continues at coordinate 53,230,309 of CM077162.1, read as the reverse complement.
CAATGTTATGTCATGCATGTTTGTGCTATGCATTCTAAAAGGCCCTAATGCATGTTGTGAGCGGCGTACACATGAAGATGTTATGCATCCCATACTACATAACATTTTCATGCAACGAAAATGAAAACGTGCTAGCCGCATTCATGTGGTGAGGTTATGCATCCCATACTACATAACCATCACATGTTGCCTCCTATGGTGGATCCATATACAAACACATATTATGCATCCCATACTACATAATATGCCTCATATACTTCATGTTATGCTATGAGTGTAGCGTTCGTGCTTCAGCCAAGATGTGTTGATGACATATCGGTGTGTGTATGATATGATGCGAAACATCTAATACCTACAAGGAAAGGTTGCCCGACAAATTGTCAAGCAACCTGGCTCTGATACCAACTATCACAACCCGCATTTACTCGAATTTAAGAAGTATCAGAGTATGAGAAAACACGCGTCGTGATGCCACGTCGAACAGGGGATAACTGTCGACGCTCAGGCGAACACCATCTAACTAGACTATGAAAATTCATAAGTTTAATGATTAGAAAAATATTTATATTTTAAAGGTCGTATCCCTCGACTTAGTGGATTATCTAGTCCATAGTTTAAAACTATATTTATACGCAGCGGAAAATACTTTATTCACATTTGACATCCTAAAAGAGTGCGTAAGTGTCCCCAGAGGACAACTTACACTATGCAAGACCCTACATTTAATTTATACTTTATATAAGAAAACGAACTTTTTTACGTTATTTGGAAAGTAGTATATGAGTTTTATAAACATGCTGATCATGAGATATACTTATAATAGTATTTTTAGGTTTAAAAGTAAGTAGCAACCTAGCATAAATCTTCCCAAGAGCAAATAGACTAACTCCAGAAAGGTAGCAGCAAAAAGATAACATATCTAGTATCAAGGTAAAACTACCAGTGGGCGCCAACAAACTGACACGAACCCACTGACAAGTATGTATGTCTATAAGAAAGTAAACGACAAAACAACCTCACAAGTCCGAGAGAAAGATCCCTACAACTCAAGGGATCACCAGCAACACCACAGTAAATCTAGCCGCCTACTCGGCTACTATCCAGAACCCGAGGCATTCAGAGAAGAAAAGAATATCTCAGCAAGTAAAATAAATAAGCTGCATGGAAGTGTTATATAAAAGGGGTACGCAAAAGAAGAAAGTAAGATAGTAACAGACAAACACTGTCAAAGACAAGACGCACTGGCACCAAGTGCGAGAAAACATCAACAACCCTGTCATAAAACCTGCAGAGTCTACAAGGCAAACATGTGCCAACAAAAGTTGCAATCTACAAAGGAAGAAACATCTAAAAATCCTAAATTGTGAGTAATGGCAGTAGTAGGACAACCTGGACCTGAGTTGGTGACCAAAAACAGTCCCCCAAATAAAACAGTTCCAACTAAAAATACACTGTGTCAGCACAAGGCCACCACATACCCAGCCCGTACCTGGGACTAAAAGGTGGCGGCCACGGCTCGTACACAAAATATCCCTCTCCTTTAGAGCGTCAAAATACCACTACCTGCCATAACCCACGATTCAGCCTTCAAAAAAAAGAAGAAACAAATGGCCGACAAGACGTCCCCACCTGGGAGGTAATCACTTGGGAAGAAAGGAAAATAAAAAGAAAATTTGGTTAAGGCAAAAAAAAACGTCGATCTCAGCTTACAGGAGGTCGTCGAACTCAGATCACAGGAAAACTTCGATCTCAGCTCGACGATTTTTGTCGAACTCAGATCACAGGAAAACGTCGAGCTCAGTTCGACGATTTTCGTCGAACTCAGATCACAGGAAAACGCCGATCTCAGTTCGACGATTTTCATCGAACTCAGATCATAAGAAAATGTCAACCTCAGCACGACGATTTTAGTCGAACTCAGATCGACGATCTTAGTTGATCACATGCAACCAGAGATCGTCGATCTCAGTTCGACGAACAACGTCGAGCAGACAACGACGAACGTCGTCGACCTGGCAGCGTTGAGTGTACTCAACGCTGTCAACGCTTAAACACTTAGAAGCAGGCTCAGCTTGACGGCGTTGAGTGAGCTTCCCTCACTCAACGATTTTACACTTAGGCAAAATCAGAGAAGCTCAAACCTAAACTAATCTATGCCCCCAGCCAGAAACGCTACAACCTAATCCCTATACCCTCCTCATCTCTCCAGACCACTCCATTCAGCCCATAAATGCTCTAATCAACTAGACTAAGGAAACGAGGGGGTTTCTGATACATCCATTACACAGGCAAGCCTAATTTCCCCCAATTCGAGCCTTACCAAGACAGATTACTTTGTACAAAACCAATATAAAGGCCACAACACAACTATCTGGCTATAGTTACTGTGCAGAAAAGGAAAAACATCTTCACTCTCATCTCTCTATTCCCAGCCCGAGAGCAAGTCAAATTAACAGCAGGAAGTCCAAGAAAGAAGGAAAAAAGATTTAACAACAAGGCCGATTCTTGAGTAAACTTGTACAGAGGGTGATCAAATAGGCTTAAGCATTTACGTGACTAAGATTAATAGACACTGAACATTAATATCCAAGCAACATGGTGATCTATGAGCGGCAAGGTATAAAAGGAACTAAAACAAGTTACTTGGCAAGGGCAGGAGCACCACTTGCCTTGATTTCCGGAAGGTCTCGATCGACTTTTCTGCTTCCCCACGGATCTGGCAGCAAACACCTAACCGAGCAAGACTGGACATTTTCGGAGAGGGAGAGGGGTCAAACGAAAATCTACAACACCATAGAAAGACACGAAATGGAAAAAGCTTACCGTCGAAATGAAGGTCTAGGGGAGAGCAGTCCAGCTCTACCCTCGGAACGAAAATCCGACCGATAGAACTCCCGAATTCGGCGGTGGAAGGCAAGGGCAGCCCGCCAGTTTTCCTCTCTTACAGGGACGACGGTTATGGAAATTCCGAAAAGACAATGAATCATCTTTATTCTGATTTAAGACTATTTATAGACAGCGACTAAGTCCCAAATACTATCTATTCTTAGCCAACCCAAAAGCTGCCAACCACCTTTTCACCATAACTGCTACTTTCTAAAAAAATATCTATATATAAGACATAATCTCATATTATTATAAATAAAATACAAAACGACGCGAAACCGAGCATCCTCAGAATTCGACGAAATCCGGACCATAGCTAAATACCCACGCTACGAACGCAACGACGATGTCGAAATCAACCTTCGACGAACAAAACTCGGGTTATCACCACCCGAAGCCAAAACACAAGCATTCCCAGAGAGGCCTCACCGAGTCACAAAACCAGACCGGGCTTGCTAGGGAATCTTGCCTAATATGCTACCAACAACCACACAAGGAACCTAAACAGCTAAGACCACGCTCTAACAAATGGCTCAGCCGGAAACGCGTCAACGTAACGCCAAACGAGATTTAAATAATCGCAGAAAAAAAAATCGGGGGCGTTACAGCCGGGACATCCCGTCTCCCTGGTAAAGAACCTTCTCTCTCGCTTCTTTGTCCCACTCGCTATTCCCACACCCTCCTGCGGGATCCTCTCTCACCCTACCCCTCTACTCCTTGCGCAGACGCTCAGGCCGACTCGCCTGCTGAGGAGCACTCTAGGCGACTCGCCGTCTCGCCTCCCCCTCCCATTGACGGGATTGAAGATTACCTGGGCGACCCTGCGAACCCGGCGGAAATGAGGCGCAAGACGGCCGAGTTGTTCCAAAAGCACGCGCGCATCATCCATTCGTTGGTGATGGATAAGCAAGCGGTGAATATGCGCATCGAATGGCTGGAGAACGAGTGCGCTCGCCTATCTTCTGAAGCTGATGCCGAGTTAGATGTTGATGGAACCAACCATGACGCCATCATCAGCGAGGTCGACATGCAACTCCATCTCGCATGCCGTGGGCTCGAGTCCGTTCGCACTTTCCACTCGCGGAGTAGGCCTCCCTGCGCGGGAGCTCGCGGTGGCCGCTGGCAATGGCTCCCGTACTGAAGGTTGTCCGTCTCGCTTCTTCTTCTTTATTTTTGTATTTGAATGTTGTAATAATTAAGTAATGCCTTGTGCTGCTGTCTCGCCGGCTATGTCAGAGAACCTGGTGCCCGCCGTATGCGGGATGGTATTTTTAAACATTTATTGCTGCTGTTTTTATTCCTTAATTTTTCTTTAATTTCTTCTAATCATTCTGTCCCGTGATTGCGACTGACCACGCAAATCGAGGTTTTTTAGGAGAGAGAGAGAGAGAGAAAACGCTGGCCGACTCTTCCCCTCCCCCTGTACCTTTTCACGTCCATCAATCATTTTACCATATCCGCTATAAATACCCCGACCCTGGATCAGAAGGATACCCGCACCCTTTACTCCCGTTGTGACCAAGCTCTTGCCTCTTCATTTTTTCCATCCCGCTGATCCTTCTCGCTCTTTCCTCCCTCGGCCCTCTCGCCGATCATCCTTCTTACTACTTCCTTTCTCCCACCGTCTAGCCTAAATCCGTCTCGCCAAGAATGGGCAAGAAAAAAGTTGAGGAAGGCGTGGGGCGCAGTCGCTGCGGGAAGCGGTTTACTGACCACGATTTCCCGCTCGCCCGGCTTTCTGAAGAAGATTACCACGGCTTCGTCTATCAGTATCTGGAGGAGGGGCTTGAGTCGCGGCCCCCCAAGGTTGGCGAGTCAATCAACACGTACTACCCGAGAGAACTTGCCTTCCCCGTCTCGTACTTTGATGCGGGGCTGAGATTACCTCTCTGGCTGGAGGTAAAGCAAGTTTTCAAATACTTCGGCGTCGTCCCGGCGCAGTTTAACCCGAACGTGATTTCGGTGTTAATCGCATTCCCCTGCTATATGCGCCGGGAGCAAATCAAATTCTACTTGACGGTCTTCCGCTTTTTATCTACCACATCAACGCTGATAGCGTCTCGTATTTCATTGGGCAAGGGCTCAAGGTGTGTGAGACGCCCAACAAGAATCACCATTGGATCACAAGTGTTGAGACTATATTTTTCCAGCAGGACACGTGTGTGTGGGACCGCATGTTTGGGCTTTTCCCATCGCGTTCCAGGTCTGGGTGTTGACCCCGGTGGGCCCCCTTATGTGGCGGAATATCCCCGCGGTCCTGTGGTTAGGGTTAGTCCCACATCGCCTGCAGACTTCTCCACTTTGTGTTCATGTACCCCGCCACCCTTCATCTCAACACCTGGGTTTTGAGATGAACTAATGGGTTGGCGGGTTCTAACATGGTATCAGAGCCAGGTTGTCCTGCTGCGGGGGTGTGTTGAGACTATATTTTACCAGCAGGACACGTGTGTGTGGGACCGCATGTTTGGGCTTTCCCCATCGCGTTCCAGGTCTGGGTGTTGACCCCGGTGGGCCCCCTTGTGTGGCGGAATATCCCCGCGGTCCTGTGGTTGGGGTTAGTCCCACATCGCCTGCAGACTTCTCCACTTTGTGTTCATGTACCCCGCCACCCTTCATCTCAACACCTGGGTTTTGAGATGAACTAATGGGTTGGCGGGTTCTAACAACAAGGTTCGTCTTCATCCACAGCGACTTCGGGGGCGTCCCGCTCGCGCCGGTGTCCCCCCGAGAGCTTCTACGCATCTCCGCAGGTGGGCGGCCCAGTGAAGCTGCTGTACGATTACTTCATCGACAAAAACTTTGAAGTCAACTTCCTGCAGCGAGGTCTCGACTCGCTGTCTCCAGTGCTCCACGACGAAGGTACTCTCGCTTTCTTGTCTCGCTTTGTGTTTGATTTTTTCTCCATCTCGCCATCTCATCGCTTTGTTTGTTTTTTGGGGAGCGAGTCATACCAGTCAACCCTCCTTACCAAAGCAACATCCATCCCTCTAAGGGCCTTGGTCTCGACAGCGCGGCAGTTGAGGCAGCGAGAGAGTCCTTGGCTCCTGCCCCTCTGAAGAGGCCTGCAGGCGACACGGCCCCCTCTCGCTCTAGCCCTCCAAGGAAGATGAGGAAAGTTGTGGTTGTCTCAAAGGGGAAAAAGAAGAAGACCCCGAAGGAGAAGGAAATATCGGGATCCTTGAGCCCCATCTCTGTAGGGAAGTCCCAGTCGCCCCGCTCGCTTCCCCAACAGGCCGTCTCGCCTACTCGCGAGACGACACTGCCCAATCAGCCTGCCGCCGCCCCCAATCAACCTGCTGCCACCACCTCTCGCGAAGGCGCCTCCTCCAGCCGTCCCGCCCCCTCTTCCCACATGAACTACAACTTGGGCCCCATGGTTTCAGATGTCGCCGACGATCCTATTCTGATGTCGAGGCGGGACGTCAATCGCATGTCCATCTCTACCCTCCTCCCCCCTGGAAGGAGCAGGAGCTCCCCACCAGCCACGCTTTTGCTTTGGGGTATGGACTTTATGGCGGCCTGGACGCAGTCTCCCCAGAGAGCGAGTCCTCGCGGGATCTTGTCTTAAAGACCTCCCATGCCCAAATGTGTGCTTTGGAGTTCTCGCACCGCGCCTCACGCCTCCTAATCTACACCAACAAAAAATGGTCGGAGAGCGAGGCGAGCCTGGCAGCGGAGCGGGAGAAATCAGAAGACCTAACCAAGAGGTTGTCTATCACCGAGTCCCTCCTCGCAAAGGCCCAGGGCGGCGTGGTAAGCCCTAGCCTTATCCCTGATTTGCCTTTTCTTCAACTATTCTTGGCTAATGACCGAGCGTCTCGCAGGATGCCGAGACGGCGGAGCGGATGAAATCACGCATAGCGACCTTGAAGGACGAAAATAAGGACTTACAAGCTCAAGTCACCCGTCTTCAGGACAACGTCGCGTCATCGTCTCGCCGCGAGCCCTTCTAGACACCTCCACAGTATTACTCTTTTGACGAAGTCGAGAAGCAGTGCCGAGACGCTAGCATCAGGGCGGCGGATCTGGTCCTGAAGATGATGAAGGAGCTGGGGGTCGTGAAGGATGACTCAGAAACGGTGACTGTTCGCGACCTGGTCCCCCAGCTCTACGGCGAGGAGAGCGAGGATTTTTCTTACGGCGAGGAGGAATGACGTGTTACCTCCAAGATCCAGAATCCCTCTCTCCTCCTCTTTTTGCTGCTGCTGTAAAACTTAAACTACTTTTTTGAGCCCCATTTTGTGATATATCACAGTGATGATCAAATGTATATGCTTGTCTTGCTTGTTATTTTGCTCTTTATTTCGCGAAATGAATTACTGGTTCGCTTTGGCCTGCGAGACGACACTACCCATCCATCTCACCGCCTCGCCTTTACTCTTTATATTTTTCTTTATTCTGCTTACTGCGAGACGACCCCTTGATGCGCTCACTCCCGCGAGACGGTAGTATGTCTTGTCTCGCTCCCGTGTTGGAGAGTTGGATTTTTTCAAAGCACGAGTCGTCGCTTCCCTTGTATTTTTTATGCGTGAGAACCGACATAACCTTCTTGCCTTGCCTTAAAGTACTCCCTGCGCGGGTAACTCTGTGATGTGACTCTGTGACATAACCTGCTCACCTATCATTAGAGCGAGCCTTCTGTCTCACACGTGTACCCACTCGCCGTAAGCGAGACCATCCTCATAACTGCCAACGGCGAGTGCCTCCACTCGCACTGCTCCAAGCATTCACCCTAGTTTATTTTTCATTTCATAAGGTTAAGCTCGGATGTTGTTTAAGGAGATTTTCCCGACCATTCAGCCATCGAGTGAGTTTACTGCCCTGTTGGCTTGATGAGAACCCGGGCAACAGGTCTACCGGGGATCGAGCAAGGCTCGAGGCGGTGTATAATTCCCTAGAACTAAGAACCAGACCTCTCTACCACAGGCGAGCCTTCAGAGCTGCCAGTTAATTAGAGCCTGCGCAGCGGGTCTACTTGGGGCCGAGCCACGCTCGGGGTAGTGCAGAACTAAGGACCAAAAACCAGACCTCTCCCCTACGGGCGAGCCTACGGACCTGCCAGCTAATGAGAGCCTGCACAGCGGGTCTACCTGGGGCCGAGCCACGCACGGGGTAGTACAGAACTACGGACCAAGAACCAGACCTCTCCCCCACAAAAGAGCCTTCGGACCTGCCAGCTAATGAGAGCCTGCACAGCGGGTCTACCTGGGGCCGACCCGCGCTCGGTGTTTTACAGAACCAAGGACCAAGAACCAGACCTGTCCCCCACAGGCGAGCCTTCGGACCTGCCAGCTAATGAGAGCATGCACAGCAGGTCTACCTGGGGCCGAGCCGTGCTCGGGGTAGTGCCGAACCAAGGACCAAGAACTAGACCTCTCCCCCATAGGCTAGCCTTCGGACCTGCCAACTAATGAGAGCCTACGCAGCGGGTCTACCTCGGGCCGAGCCGCGCTCGAGGTAGTACATAACCAAAGACCAAGAACTAGACCTCTCCCCCACAGGAGAGCCTTCGGACCTGCCAGCTAATGAGAGTCTACACAACGGGTCTACCTGAGGCCGATCCGCGCTCGAGGTAGTGCCGAGCCAAGGACCAAGAACCAGACCTCTCCCCCACAGGCGAGCCTTCGGACCTGCCAGCTAATGAGAGCCTGCGCAGCGGGTCTACCTGGGGCCGAGCCGCGCTCGGGGTAGTGTAGAACCAAGGACCAAGAAACAGACATCTCCCCCACAGGCGAGCCTTCAGACCTGCCAGCTAATGAGAGCCTGCACAGCGGGTCTACCTGGGGCCGAGCCGCGCTCGGGGTAGTGCAGAACCAAGGACCAAGAACTAGACCTATCCCCCAAAGGCGAGCCTTCAGAACTGCCATCTAATGAGAGCCTGCGCAGCGGGTCTACCTGGTGCCGAGCTGTGCTCGGGGTAGCGCAGAACCAAGGACCAAGAACCAGACCTCTCCCCCACAGTCGAGCCTTCGGACCTGCCAGCTAATGAGAGCCTACACAGCGGGTCTACCTGTGGCCGAGCCGTGCTCGGGGTAGTGCAGAACCAAGGACCAAGAATCAGACCTCTCCCCCACAGGTGAGCCTTCAGACCTGCCAACTAATGAGAGCCTGCGCAGCGGGTCTACTTGGGGCCGAGCCGCGCTCGGGGTAGTACGGAAGCGACCATCTTCCTGCCATTAGAATTTCATATTAGATAAAGACAAGAAGTAATTTTAGAAATATATTATAATGAACTTGATTTGAGTATACAAATTTTGCTCTCCCTTCTCATTGGTAGAAGCGCTTCAAGTCATCGTCGCTCTAGGTGTGGCTCATGGTCCTACCCTCCACATCCTGGAGGTGGTAACCTCCTGTTCTCTGAACCCTCTCAACAATATAAGACCCTTCCCAATTTGGGTTGAGCTTGACCACGGGGGCGGACCTCCCCGCAGCATCAACTTTCTTTAGCACCAGATCTCCTTCCGTGAATTGTTTGATCTTGATATGCTTGTCGAAGTACTTGCCATCCGCCGTTTGATCTCTTCCTGCCCGATGGCTGCGACGTCGCGTTGCTCTTCTACCATGTCCAGTGAGAGGCGTAAGACTCCTTCATTTTCTAGCCTCCAAGCCTCGTCTCCATCACCTGCAGCCGCAACTCGTGGGGATCGAACCTCAAACTCCACGGGCAGGACCGCCTCACACCCATGGGAAAGTTTGAAAGGGGTCTCGCCAGTGGCCATGTTTGGGGTTGTTTGCAAGGCCCACAACACTGAGGGGAGCTGTTCCACCCAACTCCCCCTCAAGTTCTCCACCTTCTTCTTGAGCAGATTCATGATAATTTTGTTTGCCGCCTCCACCTGACCGTTGCTCCTGGGGTGGTTGACGAAGACAAACTTGAGGTCGATGCCCAGCTGAGTGCAGAAACTTATAAACTCCTCACTTGCAAATTGAGGACCATTGTCTGTGACAATGGCCTGAGGCAGCCCGTGCCTGCAAATGATCTCCCCCCAAACGAAGTTCCTGATGACTTCGGAGGTTTCTTTGGTCGGCGCCTTAACCTCCAGCCACTTAGAGAAGTAGTCGATCATAACCAGGAGAAACCACCTTTGCCCACTAGCTGGAGGGAAAGGCCCAACTAAATCCATCCCCCAGATAGCGATCGACCACGGTGTCGTGATGCTTCAGATCCTTTGAGCGGGCAAGAACTGGAGGGGGCGTTGAGCTGGCATTTTTGGCACCTCCATGCGAACTCCGCAACATCCTTCTTCAGGGTGGGCCAGAAGTACCGCTGCCTAACCGCCCTTGCCTCCAACGTCCTACCTCCGGAATGGCTACCACATTCCCCATAGTGCACCTCCTCCAGAATCCGTCGGGTCTCCTCTTCCGTCACACATCGCGCCAGAAGGCCCGAAAGCATCTTCCAGTGTAAGCTTCCTTCATGCATGAGATAGTGGGCCGCTTTATGCCGAAAACTCTTTGCCTCGTTGATCCCTTTAGGGAGGTTGCCCGTGATGAAGAAGGTCACGAAGGGATCCAACCAGGAGGGTCGCTGATCCACTTCCATTAGCTCCCCTTCCTCGATAGCTGGATGGAACATATCAGTCAAGGTACCCCCTCCCCGATGTCCAAACATGGCCAACCGATCGGCAGCTGTACTCTCTTCTCTGGGAACGTGTTGGATGGAGAACTTCGAGAACCCCCCGATGATCGCCCTCACCTTGGATAAGTACTTCACAAGGGTGGGCTCCCTAGCCTCGAACTCTCCTCGAATTTGCGATGCCACCACCAATGAGTCCGTGAAAGCCTCCACATCCTGGATCTCAAGCTGCTTTGCAAAACGAAGGCCGACTATCACAGCCTCGTACTCCGCATGGTTCTTAGTTGCTGGAAAGTGCAAGACCACCGCTTGCTGTATGGTGACCCATTGAGGACTTGTCAATACCACCCCCGCTCCGAGGGAGTGCTTTCCTGAGGCCCCATCAACCGTCATCTTTGATGCCTCCTGTGGCCCCGACTCCTCGGCCCCGACCTCCACAACGTAGTCTGCCAAGAAGTCGGCCACCACCTGTGCCTTAATGGAGAGCCTTAGCACGCATGAGATATCGAACTCACTCAACTCAATGGACCACTTGGCCAACCTACCCGAGTGCTCAACTCCTTCAAAAATCTTACGGAGGGGATGGTCTATCACCACCCTGATCGAATGTGCTTGGAAATATGGCCAGAGCTTCCTGGCCGAAATGATCAAGGCGTACGCCAGCTTTTCTAAGATAGGGTAGCGAAGCTCCGCCTTTCTTAGGATCCTGCTAACATAGTAGATTGACAACTGCTTCCTCCCCTCTTCCCTAACCAGGACAGAGCTCACCGCCTCTACTCCTACTCCTAGGTACAAGGTTAGATCCTCTCCCTCCTTTGGTCTTTGAAGTAGAGGAGCCTGGGAGAGCTGCTTCTTCAGCCTTTGGAAAGCTTCTTCACATTCGGCGGTTCATTCGAACCTTTGGTTACCATGTAGTACTTTGAAGAATGATGAGCATTTCTCTCCCGACCTAGAGAGGAATCTAATTAGGCTGGCCAGCTTGCCTGTCAAGCGCTGGACGTCCTTAGAGTTGCGTGGTGACTCTAGCTCTAGGATGGCCTTCACCTTATATGGGTTGGGTTCTACCCCTGCCGGGGTAAAAAGATGCCCAAGGAACTTCCCACGGACTGCCCCAAAAATGCACTTTAAAGGGTTCAGCCTCATCTTGAACTTCCGCAAGGTGGCGAACGTCTCCTCCAGGTCCCGAAGGTGTGAGTCCACACCCTTGCTTTTAACCATTAGGTTATCAACATATACCTCCAGGTTCCTCCCCCTTTGGCCTTGGAAAACTCGATCCATCATACGTTGGTACGTAGCCCCTGCGTTTTTCAACTCAAAAAGCATCATTTTATAGCTAAAGCATCCCTCCCTCGTGATGAAGGAGACGTCATTGATGTCGGGAGGGTGCATTCAGATCTGGTGGTAACCTGAAAAAGCATCCAAAAAACTCATAATTGAAAAACCAACGGCTGAATCAACCAGCGCGTCGATTCGAGGCAGGGGGTAGCATTCCTCCCCCTTTCTTTACCATCACCACGTTGGAGACCCAGCCTGGATACTGGATCTCTGAGATGAAACCAGCCTCCAGAAGCTTCTTGACCTCCTCGCGGATTGGCTCCTCCAGCTTTGCAGCGATGGTCCTCATCTTCTGGAGTATGGGGCGCGTCCGGGGATCCAGGTTCAGGCGATGGCAGGCCACATCCGCATCGATGCCTGGCATGTCAGCCGCGCTCCAAGAAAAGATGTCGACGTTGCTCTGGATGCAAGCCAGCACTCGCTCCTGGTCCACGAGACTCAGACCCCCGCTGATCCGCACCTTCTGCACCTGACCGGCGCTGGTAAAGACTTCCATCTCCACCACCTCCTCAGCCGACCCTCGCCTCCTCTTCCTGTCCAAACTCTTCCTCCCCTCCTGCCACCTCAACTTCCATCGTATCTTCTAGGCTCTCACTCTGCTGCTGCTCAACCTCCACGCCTCTCCGGGCTTCCCTCTCAACTACTCCTTCAACTTCCGCCTGCCGACCCTCTTGCGGCTCCAACTCTTCTTCCCTCTGGACCTCCTGCACATCTCCTCCCATCTGCTCCTCCTCAATCTCCTCCTCTCAGACGACCTCTTCAATCTCCTCCCTTTCCTCCTCTAGGCTCATCTCCTCCTCTCCGACAACCTTTTTAGTCTCCTCCCTTGCCTCCTCTAGGCTCATTTCCTCCTCTCCGACAACCTCTTCATGCACCGCCATCTCCTTTTACAACTCCTCTGCCTCTGTCATCAAAGATATGGTGTTGACTGCCGTAATGTAGCACTACCTTCCCACTTCGAGTCCCCTCTGACCCTAACCTGCACCCCTCCGTTGTTGAACTTGAGGCATTGATGAAACGAGGAGGGTACGCAGTGAAAGGCACTGATGAGAGGGCGCCCAAAGATGGCGCTATAGCTGCTCGGGGCATCCACGATCACGAACCTGCAGTTCCTTGACACGCCCCCACCCCCCCCCCCACTTCACATGCAGCCCTACTCCTCCTCCTACTTCCTTCCTCTCTCCCGAGAAACCAAACAATGACCCATCCGAAGCTATGACCCTCTTGGTCTCAACCTGCATCTCATCAAAAGCCTTCTTGAAGATCATGTTTACGGAGCTCCCGTTGTCCACCAAGATCTTGGAGACCGTAAAGTTTTCTACTATCGTCTGCATCACCAAGGCGTCAGAGAACGGGTCCTCATAATCTTGCATATCCTCTGAAGAAAAGGTAATTTTTGTCTTTCGGGGGCGGAGCCTGGGAGGTCGAGGCTACCTCCCTTCAGAACATGGTCTGGAGGCTCCCCTTACGAGCTGCCTCGATCCCAACTCCTCCGTGGATCACCCCGATCCCTCCCCGGGTTCCTAAATCCGCCCTGTCCTCCCATATTTCTTCCGCCTCCCCTTGCTGCACTTCCACGAACCTTACCGGTGGATCCTGCCTCCTCAACCCCTGGCTTCTCTCATTTCTAAGAACTCGGGGCAGGTGGTCGTTGCGTGACCTTCCTCCTGATGGAAGTCACAAAAAGGCAACACCACCCGCCCCTTATTCCTTCTCCACCCTCTCTCCTTCCAGCTCCTCCTCGAGCTCCTCTCCTTCCTCCCCTACCTCGACCGATCTCCATTGCTTCTTGCTGCTGTGGGAAGCGATCCCTCGGCCCATGCTTCCACGCTGGCTGATCGAACCTCCTCGGCTCACGAAAATTATCACTTCCCCGAAAACCTCCTCCTAACTCCTGGGGGCGACCATCCTGAGGCCTCCAACCTATCCGGTTGTTTGGCTCTCGGGCCCCCCGTCCTTTGCGCTATCCCTACTGCCCCTGACCTTGGGGTTCCTCTCTCCTCCTCTCTTCTGTCTGCTCCCTTTGCCTTCCAGCTCCCTGCTCCTTCACATCATCCTCCGGCATCCTGGCCAGCTTCCTTGCAATCACCGAATTGGCCCTCTCGAAGTCTGTCTCCTTCGCCGCCCTCTCCATGAGCTCCTCAAAAGAGAGGGGGTGCACTCTCTTCAATTCCATGCTAAAAAAACCCAGCCTCAGCCCCAGAGTAAATGCAAGCATCAGCGTATACCCTGGGACCTCCTGGACCAGGAGGATCTCCTCCTGAAACCGATCTACGTAATGACCTAACGTATCGTCTTGCTTCTGCTTTATCGAAAACAGGAACTCCGCCTCCTTCTTCCGCTTCTTCGATGTCGAGAATCTCAACAGGAAACCTCGACGCAGATTCTCAAAACTGTAGATCAACCTTGCCGACAACTGGTGGAACCAGTCCTGTGCCTTCTCCTTCAACGTGATGGCAAACAGCCGACACTTGAAGGCATCCGTCATCTGCCTTATCGAGACAACATCTTCAAACCACTGCTCGTGTTGTACAGCGTCATCCTTCCCGAGTAGTAGAACATGTCGGGCTCCCGGAACCCCTCCGGCACCGGAGCCGAGATGATGAGCTCACTGAATGGGCTCTCGTCACCTGCCTGCCGAGAGGGCACGTCTCGCGGCCTCGGCTTGCTGGCCCGATCCGCGAGACCATGCCCAGGGAAGATCTCTCGCACAACCACCTCCCTCTCTCCAACTTCTATCGGAATCTCCTTCCCAGGACGCTGGCCTGGGAAGAGCTCTCGTACCGCCACGTCCCTCTCGACAGCCTCAGCTGGGACCTCCTTCCCCGGGAGCTATCCAGGGGAGTTCTCGCCCAAGAGAGGAACCTCCTCTATCGGGACCTGAGGTGTCGCCCACTCGCTCCTTGCCGAGAAGGCCAAGCTGATGGTCTGCAAGAGCTCTCGCTTGAAGTCCTTCAGCATCTTCCTCGTCGCCTTTTCTCTCCGGGAGGGGGAACCTCCCGAACCAGATCGTTCACCTTCACCTCCTGCCATAAGACTAAACTCAAGTTTTTCTTGTATCGACTACCTTCCATGCTCACCGCACCAGAACTGTTGAACCTAAAAATTGACTTCGACAAAAGTTCGAAAAATAGGGGCATAGCCAACACCTACTCGTCGCAAGCTCCGACCTCCGACTGGTCGTGAAGGACTAGAAACTGACTCAAAGCCTCAGCATGGAGGTCCCACTGCTTACCCAGAAGATCTCTGAGAGCTTCCACTCCAAAGCTAAAAGCTGGGCTTGGAGCTCCTCAGAAAGCACAAAAAAAATCCTCCCAAGTCCCGAGAAAAAGGTTCCAAGTGCTTCTGAAGAACCCCTATGAGTCTATTTATAGTTTTCTGAGTTTGAACTGCCAATAACTAAACTGAACTATCCTGAAATTACAAAAATACCCTGTTTGGGTCTGCCAACAGCCAAACTCCGCTGTTCTGAAGAGTTATATGCAGACCACCCAGTGCAAAAGGGTAAAAGTACCCGGGGTAGAAGAGTAAAATCCCCCTTGGGTGGAGAAATGTGAAAACGACCCCTTTTCTATGTGGCGAGTGAGGGAGCACCCATCGGCGAGACTAACCCTTCTGTTTGTCTAGTAGGAATCCTTTGTTATGAGGCCTTCCCGCCGTTAAAGGCCTTCTCGCACCCCCAAGAGGGGTGTCTCGCCCATTGTAGAGACCACTCGTCATTCCTCCTGCGAGTGGACCACATGGCCTCACTCGCCTATTAGCACCTCTCACCTGCTTATTCTATTCGCACCTTGAGGGCCTCTCGCGAGCCCGAGGTTGTACACACTCGCCTGCTTCTTCTATTCGCACCTTGAGGGTCACTCGCGAGCCCGAGGTTGTACAATACCATTAATATTCATCAACACAAATTCCACGCCATATGATGTATCCGCAAGAAAAACATTTCCTCTGTCTCTCAGTTTTTTGGATGTGTGAATTTTTTGCAACAATTACAGCCCGAGGTTGCCAAACTCAACCTGAAGACAGTAATTTTTAGAGTTTTCTCAAGCCCTTGTTATAGTCATTTCCTTTTTCAATTATATGTTTGTAAAGATGCATCAGTTTATTCAACTTACGATTTTGAGTCACTTACAAACGATATATGTGACTTTGGTGGGGTGGTTATCCTAGTCCTCTATTAACACAAAGTGAATTCATTATTCTTGAAGACAGTGGTCAACATCTGGCCATTGATTCTAAAATAGCTCCTTAATGTTAGTCCCTTCTATTCATGCATAAAAAGGTAGATGAGTACTTGTACTTGGCAGTGTCTCCAGATTTTGCATCCTTTGAATTACTAGGAATACATGCTTTAACTTCCATTCCTCTCTAAAAGGGTAAGTGATAGGGACCATAATCCACAGACAGAGCGACCTATATCGGAGCTTGTTCGGGTTTACACTCATCATAGGAAAGGTTAAGATTGTTGTATGGACCATCCAAGACCATAGACGCGTTCTACGCGGCATTCGTGTACTGTTTGTATGTTGTCATTTCGGACAATCGTGGTTGGATATGTGAGAGTTTAAAAATACTTGCTGTAGAGTTCATTTTGAGTTTGCAGAATTATGATACTTTACAGATTTTGTAATCTATCGTGTTGCCGATTTTGTGGGATAATAGGTTGTTGGGTATTGTATCCACAATGTACCTGATTTGAAGAAGCCCCTGGACAAGCTAAGGTCAATAGACTATGTATTTGATAAAATCCTTCTAGTTGTGCTTGCAGTTTTTCCACGCTAAGTGCACACCAATGTCAGGGTGCAGTAGGTCAATATACACGGGTCTGCACGACGTAATCCCTCGTTGAGCAGATCAGTGTGTTGGCCTACGTGTACTCTCTCTATTGGAGTGCACTTATTTTCAAGCACAGGGCTGTAAATATGCAGGAGCAGACAAGGAGCAAGGATGGGTCAAGGAGCATCTCACAGGTGGAAAGACGAAAATTCGTCTAAGTTAGAATCGACGAGAATCACCAAGTGATTCTCGCCGATTCGGCGAGAATCACTTGGGATTCTCGCCGATTCGTCGAGAATCAGAAGTTGACTCTCGCCGAACTCGATCCAGCAACTTCTAAGCAAGCACCTCTGCGTCTAAGTAAGAATCGACGAGAATCACTGGTTGATTCTCGCCGTCTCGACCTGGCTTAAAGCAGTGCGTGCAACCAAGGCAAATTCGACGAGAATCATCTTTGATTCTCTCCGAATCGTCGAGAATCACCTTTGATTCTCGGCGACTCGGCGAGAATCACTTTCGATTCTCACCGATTTTGACTTGGCATTTTTCTGGAAATTCCTGAACCGGATTCTGCCACTGTTAAATTCCTGGACCGGGATTTGGGGATTTCTATTGTGGGTCCCACAAACGGTCATATTGGAAAACTTCTACAGTATTTATATACAGGTATTTTGAACGGAATACCTACACAGAAAGAAGCCGAGCGAGCGGAAACCCTAATATCGCGAAATCTCTCCGCCGCCTCCGTCGCCGCTCGCGCAAGTCCGTCGCCGCCGCTGATCGTTCTTCTTCCCGATCTCCGGCGACAGAAGCCTAGCAAGGCTTGAGTCTCACGCGTCTATCCAGAGATCCCTTGTCTCTCGATTTGTTGATCGGGAAAAACTTCCCCTCCGAATCGATCGAGACGACCGATCCTCGTGTGACCGTTGGTAGACCGAGCTTGCTTCGCTACGAAGTTTGGATCTCCAAGTTCAGCAGCCGCTCATCATCATAGCCGCCGATCCCGAAGCTAGCCGCCGCTCGTGTGCCGCCGCTGGTTCCGGGAAGATCCTCTCCAAGAGAGACCAAGGTTGTAGACACTTCATCGACTTCAAGAACACGTCGTCGAACGAAGAGGAACACCGTAGTCTCCAAAAGAAGTTTGTATCACGTGTACACTCTATATTTAATTTCGTTGTAAAGGAACTTTTGTTCCGTGTTGTAAGGGTTGGGTGCAACCCGTTTTGTGGGAGTGTTGACTCTCACGTGTGGAAGGGCTCCTTCCGTTAGTGAAGGGATTGGATTTCAATCCCGTTGGAGAAGTGACCGAGTCGACCCTTGTTGGGGAGATAGGTCGAAGGGGGAAAGTGGATGTACCCAAGTCGGGGAACCACTATAAATTTGCTGTGTATTCTGTGTGCTGTGCTTTTTGTTTTTATTGTGCAGGTACATCCGTAAATTCCGCAAAAAAACCACACGTCACCTATTTCCCCCCCCCATAGGTGCACATAGCTGACACTAGGTGGACTTTCAAGTGGTATCAGAGGCAGGTTACTCATCAAAAAGGTTAACACCTTGAGTAGAATCCTGCCCCTAGTGTCAAAAGAAGAAGACAAATATCTACTATGGACGGGCTCAAGTACTCCGGCAAGATCCCAGTATGCAACCGACTCAACTTTCCGATCTGGAAGGAAAGAATCAGATTTTACATGGAAGCAGTCGATCCTCGACTCTTCATGATTGTGGAGGAGGGACCTTATGTCCCCACTAAGGCCTCCACCATCGATCCCACCAAGAAGGTGCCGAAGACACTTTCTGAAATGGACAAAGACGAGATGGTACTCGTGGGACTGGACAAGAAGGCACGAAACATTCTGGTGAGCGCAGTTGATGATTCCATGATGCAAAATTTCAGCAACTGCAGGACTGCTCAGGAGATCTGGCAGTGCCTGATCATCCTAATGGAGGGCACGGATGAAGTGAGGGATGATCGGAGATCCCTCCTGAACCAAAAATATGAGGCCTTCAGGCAAGGGCCTAAGGAAGAGATCGGAGTCACATACGAGAACTTCCTGAAGATTGTCAACGCCCTCAAGGGCTACGGAAGAGTGTTCACCAATGGTGAACTCAATGACAAATTCCTTAGGTCCCTTACAAAGGAATGGGACACAAAGATCTGCGCCATCAGAGAATTTGGCAGATTAGCAGAAACTGATCCACAGATCCTGTTTGGGAAGCTGATGTCCTATGAACTCCAGCTGAACACCAGGAAGGCAGAGGAAGAAGCAGAGAAGGCTGCTGCAAAAGAAAAGACTGTGGCCCTAAAAGCCAGTTACTCCCGAAAGGGCAAGGGTGCGATGTCATACCGTGCGAGGAGTAAGGAAGAGGAGGAGGACTCTGAACCATGCTCCTCCGGCTCAGAACTGTCGGAGGAGGATTTCTCCCTCATCACCCGAGAGTTCAAGAAGTTCCTCAAGATGAGGAATCAAAGAAAGAAAGACAGCTCCTCCTCCAGGCATCAGAAGAAAAATTATTCTTCTGACAGGTATGCATCTAAACCTAACAAACATCGTTCTTCTGATATTATTTGCTTTGGATGCAATAAGCCAGGACACATCGTGGCCGACTGCCATCAAAGCAAAAGAGAAAAAGGGAAAGGAGAGGAGCTCAAATCCTCCAGAGATAAGAAGAAGGAGCGGAGCTACATCGCAAGAAGGCCAAAGACACTAAGTGAGTCTAATTCCTCAGACTCCAGTGATGATGAGGAAGCCTACTTCGGGCTGGTGGGTCGCTCGGACTCAGAAGGAGAATGCCCCCCATTTACTGGGAAGGTAAAAGCTCACACCCCTCTCTCCGACTCCGACTCTGATCCTGAGTCTCAGGATGATGAACCTGAGGATGGCCCTTCAGCCCGTGAAGCTGAGCTCCTCGAGAAGTATGAGCTTCTGCTCAACACTTTCGATGAGTGCCCAAAGAGACTGAAGGCTGAGAAGAAGGAAGTAAAATTCCTTAAGGGTGAGTGTGTATCCCTAAGGGAAGAGATCACTGGCTTGATTTCTCTCCGACAGGAACACCTTGACCTGACTTCCAAGCATTCAGAGTCTTTGAAGCTCCTTGATCTAAAGCAGGAGGAAGTCGACAAGTTGGAAGAACTACTTGCGGCAGAAAGGAAGATCGTCAAGAGCTTCTCCATGCCAAAAACAGTTCTTCCAGTCGTTGATACCTTCTCTGCTCAGGCCAAAGGAGCTGGCTTGGGGCATATAGGGGTACCTGGTTCTTCATCTAGGAGAAACAAGAACCAGAGGAAGAATAAGGCCGCCAAGAAGGCCTCTGCTGATGAAAAGGGTAAGGCTCCTCTTAGTCCTGTTGCGTTCAGAAAGCCTGGCTTTCCTTGCAACCAACACGACTTTGAGTCAACATTTGGGCATCATTTCCGGCCCTCGGTTGCAAAGCCAAAGAGCCGGTATGACGGTTGGAACTTTCCCCGGAACTTCGGTGAGAGTGCCTTCAAGGCACCTTATGAGGAAATCCACATAGGAAATTATGGTCCGTTCTCTAGCGGCCATAATGGAAAGCAGGCACCAAAAGCCAAGCCTGTTATACAGAAGGTGACAAAGTCATGCGACTGTTGTCACCATGAGGCCTCCACCTCCAGATCCAAGGCCCCAGCAGTACCCACCGTTCCCAGGGTAAGGCAGGAGCCTAGGAAGAGGTACAACAGATTTGACTGTTGGTGCTGTGGCAAAGTCGGTCACTTTGCCGTGGATTGTTGGTTTAATCCAAGGAACTACGAGACTCCCCATGTTAGCAATGCGAGACCGACCACTCGTAGGGTTAACCAACCGAGGGGGAGTGTGCTAACCAGGAATCTAGGACCCAAGTTCGATTGGGTTCCTAAGGCAAATTAATTTTGTTTTGCAGGAATGTCCAAAGGCCACCAAAACGCCAATCTGGTATTTGGACAGTGGATGCTCCCGGCATATGACCGGGACAAGAAGCCTGCTGCGTGATTACACTCCAGTCGAGAATGGACCCAAAGTCATCTTTAGAGGGTCAGATCGAGGAGTCACCAGAGGTTATGGTATGATTTCCAACGGTATAATCTCTATCACCGACGTGGCTTATGTTGAAGGGTTAAACCATAACCTGATCAGTGTAAGTCAGTTATGTGATAAATGTTATGACGTTAAGTTCTGCAAGGATAAATGTCTGATAATTTAACGTATCTCTTCTGAAACGGTATTATCAGGCATTAGGAGCAGAAATATCTTTTGTTTCGATTTTCTCAGCTTAGATTCATCTACCCCCATATGCCTTGTGGCAACAGGCAGTGCATCTCTTTGTGAACAATGGCACAAGAGATTGGCACATATTAATTTCAAGATAATTAGTATGCTGTTTTCTAAGGACTTGGTAAGGGATGCTCCCAGTATCAAGTGCATCAAAGATAGCCCATGTCCTGCATGCCAGATGGGCAAACAGACTCGGGCTACCTTTAAGAGCATCGCTGACAAAGACTCTTCCCGATGTCTTTACCTTTTGCATATGGACTTGTTTGGTCCAATGCAAGTTCATAGCTTGGGAGGCAAGTCATATACGCTAGTGATAGTTGATGATCATTCTCGGTTTACATGGGTGTTCTTTTTGAAACGAAAGTCAGATACGTTTGACATCTTCACTAATTTTGTCAAGCAGGTTCAGAACGAATTTAACTGCTCTGTGGTCAAAATCAGAAGTGACCATGGAACAGAATTCGAATCTGGTGCAATGACAGAATTTTGTGAAGAACAAGGTATCTTTCATGAGTTTTCCTCCCCGCGCACTCCTCAGCAAAATGGAATTGCGGAGAGGAGAAATAGAACTCTCATTGAAGCCTGCACGACAATGTTGAAAGACGCTTCTCTCCCGGAATACTTCTGGGCAGAGGGTGTCAATACTGCATGTCATGTACAAAACCGAGCATTGATCAACAAACATCATCGTAAGACGCCCTACGAGCTACTGAAAGGCAGGAAACCAACCATGTCCTACTTGAGGATTTTTGGTTGCAGATGCTATGTACTGAATAATGGGAAGTACCCGCATACTAAATTCGGTGAAAAATGCTTCGAAGGCATATTCATGGGCTATAGTTCCCATAGTCGGGCATATAGGGTCTTCAATAAGAAAACCCTAGTGGTAGAAGAATCAATAAATGTTGTTTTTGATGAAGGAAGTTTGCTTAACAACAATTCTTCCAGTAGTATTCTTGAAGATGCAGGTGCTAGACTTGAACAGCTGAGTCTGGATGAGACCGCTAAAGATGACGCTCCCAAGTACGTCAAAGTTTCCACCTCCACGTCATCTGAAAATGTTGCAGATCAAGATGGGACAAATCTCTTAGAAGAAAGAGAAGCCCAAGAAGTAGTTGAAGCTCCAGACGCCAGACTTCTAGAGCTCCGGCACGTGAGAGATCATCCTAGAGATCAGATCATCGGGGATCCTCGTGCTGGTGTCAGAACTCGAAGAGGTACAGTTAACGAAGTATTGCATCTTAGCTTCCTGTCACAGGTTGAGCCAAAGAAGTTCGACGAGGCGAACAAGGATGCGGCATGGATTCTGGCCATGCAAGAGGAACTACATCAATTCGAACGTTGCAAGGTTTGGACGCTGGTTCCCAGACCATACAAGCAGAATGTGATTGGCACGAAGTGGATCTTCAGAAACAAGCTGGATGAACATGGTGTCATCGTAAAGAACAAGGCCAGGCTGGTAGCTCAAGGTTACAGACAGGAGGAAGGGATTGACTTCGACCAGACCTTCGCACCAGTAGCAAGGCTCGAGGCAATCAGGTTGTTCCTGGCGTATGCTTCACACAAAGGATTCACAGTCTATCAAATGGATGTGAAATCGGCATTCCTGAACGGAGACCTGAAAGAGGAAGTATACGTCGCTCAACCCCCAGGTTTTGTCGATCCTACTTATCCTAATCACATTTATTCTCTTAATAAGGCCTTATATGGGTTGAAACAAGCTCCACGAGCTTGGTATGAGACATTATCTAGTTTTCTTCTTGAGAACAAGTTCTCCAGAGGTAAAATAGATAAAACAGTTGTTTCTCAGGGAAGTCAAAGGCAAGATTTTGCTGGTGCAAATCTATGTCGATGACATAATATTCGGCTCAACGGACAACAATCTTTGCAAAAAGTTCTCTAAACTTATGCAAGGAAAGTTTGAAATGAGCAGTATGGGAGAGCTCAAGTATTTCTTAGGACTTCAAGTGAAACAGTCTGAGGCTGGAATCTTCATCTCTCAGACGAAGTTCACAAATGAACTCCTTAAGAAATTCGGTATGGAGAGTGCAACCTCTATGAGGACTCCAATGGGATCCACCATGTCTCTGGATAAGGATGAGAAAGGTAAACCTTTCGATGAAACCAAATACAGAAGCATCATTGGATCCCTGCTCTTCCTTACTGCCAGTCAACCGGATATTATGTTCTCCACATGTGTCTGTGCCCGATATCAGGTGAACACTAAGGAATCTCACTATGTCGCTGCAAAGCGAATTCTGAGATATCTTAAAGGTACTCCTAATCTTGGCTTGTGGTACCCGAGAAACAATGATGTCGAGCTAATAGGCTTTTCAGATGCTGATTTTGCAGGGAGCATGGATGACAGGAAAAGCACCTCCGGGACGTGTCAATTCCTCGGCAGGAGGCTTATCTCATGGAACAACAAGAAACAGAATTGTGTTGCAACCTCCACAGCAGAGTCAGAGTACATCTTGGCAGGAAGCTGTTGCGCACAATTTCTATGGATCAGAAACCAGCTAGCCAACTACGACCTTCAGTTCAAGGAAGTACCCATGTACTGCGACTCCTCAAGTGCAATTGCCATTGCCAACAATCCGGTGTCGCACAGCAGAACGAAGCATATCGAAGTACGCTACCACTTCATTCGGGAGCACGTGGAGAACAAAGATATCTCTCTCTGTTATGTCCCCACGGACAAGCAGATTGCTGATATATTCACAAAGCCCCTAGACGAGGCCAAGTTCAATCTTTTCAAGACTGAATTGGGGATGCTCAATTATGAGGAATGAAGACTACAGAGGCTCCAGGCCTGTGCAAGAACTGAGGGGGAGCAAAGGGTAAAACGCTACAGACCCCGATTTGTAGAAGCCGAAAAGGGGGAGATTACCCTCTCGGCTAAGGCTAAGGTGGCTCCAAGCTTGCTCCCAAGAAATTGGTATTGGTAATGGATAACTCACTTAACTCTCTTTTCAGTTTATGGTTTTCATTCTCATTTGTTCTATTCACCTTAGCTTGTAGGGTTTAGGCTTCTTCAAATAGGGGGAGATTGTTGGGTATTATATCCACAATGTACCTGATTTGAAGAAGCCCCTGGACAAGCTAAGGTCAATAGACTATGTATTTGATAAAATCCTTCTAGTTGTGCTTGCAGTTTTTCCACGCTAAGTGCACACCAATGTCAGGGTGCAGTAGGTCAATATACACGGGTCTGCACGACGTAATCCCTCGTTGAGCAGATCAGTGTGTTGGCCTACGTGTACTCTCTCTATTGGAGTGCACTTATTTTCAAGCACAGGGCTGTAAATATGCAGGAGCAGATAAGGAGCAAGGATGGGTCAAGGAGCATTTCACAGGTGGAAAGACGAAAATTCGTCTAAGTTAGAATCGACGAGAATCACCAAGTGATTCTCGCCGATTCGGCGAGAATCACTTGGGATTCTCGCCGATTCGTCGAGAATCAGAAGTTGACTCTCGCCGAACTCGATCCAGCAACTTCTAAGCAAGCACCTCTGCGTCTAAGTAAGAATCGACGAGAATCACTTAGTGATTCTCGCCGATTCGGCGAGAATCACTAGTGATTCTCGTCGAATCGACGAGAATCACTGGTTGATTCTCGCCGTCTCGACCTGGCTTAAAGCAGTGCGTGCAACCAAGGCAAATTCGACGAGAATCATCTTTGATTCTCTCCGAATCGTCGAGAATCACCTTTGATTCTCGGCGACTCGGCGAGAATCACTTTCGATTCTCACCGATTTTGACTTGGCATTTTTCTGGAAATTCCTGAACCGGATTCTGCCACTGTTAAATTCCTGGACCGGGATTTGGGGATTTCTATTGTGGGTCCCACAAACGGTCATATTGGAAAACTTCTACAGTATTTATATACAGGTATTTTGAACGGAATACCTACACAGAAAGAAGCCGAGCGAGCGGAAACCCTAATATCGCGAAATCTCTCCGCCGCCTCCGTCGCCGCTCGCGCAAGTCCGTCGCCGCCGCTGATCGTTCTTCTTCCCGATCTCCGGCGACAGAAGCCTAGCAAGGCTTGAGTCTCACACGTCTATCCAGAGATCCCTTGTCTCTCGATTTGTTGATCGGGAAAAACTTCCCCTCCGAATCGATCGAGACGACCGATCCTCGTGTGACCGTTGGTAGACCGAGCTTGCTTCGCTACGAAGTTTGGAT
Source organism: Platanthera guangdongensis (assembly GCA_039583875.1). NCBI lineage: Eukaryota > Viridiplantae > Streptophyta > Magnoliopsida > Asparagales > Orchidaceae > Platanthera > Platanthera guangdongensis. Next base: position 53,205,277 of record CM077162.1, on the reverse strand, counting down.
CTCCAAGTTCAGCAGCCGCTCATCATCATAGCCGCCGATCCCGAAGCTAGCCGCCGCTCGTGTGCCGCCGCCGGTTCCGGGAAGATCCTCTCCAAGAGAGACCAAGGTTGTAGACTCTTCATCGACTTCAAGAACACGTCGTCGAACGAAGAGGAACACCGTAGTCTCCAAAAGAAGTTTGTATCACGTGTACACTCTATATTTAATTTCGTTGTAAAGGAACTTTTGTTCCGTGTTGTAAGGGTTGGGTGCAACCCGTTTTGTGGGAGTGTTGACTCTCACGTGTGGAAGGGCTCCTTCCGTTAGTGAAGGGATTGGATTTCAATCCCGTTGGAGAAGTGACCGAGTCGTCCCTTGTTGGGGAGATAGGTCGAAGGGGGAAAGTGGATGTACCCAAGTCGGGGAACCACTATAAATTTGCTGTGTATTCTGTGTGCTGTGCTTTTTGTTTTTATTATGCAGGTACATCCGTAAATTCCGCAAAAGAACCACACGTCACCTATTCCCCCCCCATAGGTGCACATAGCTGACACTAGGTGGACTTTCATAAGTGTCAGAGCCTAATTTTAAACCCCCTTTCCATCTACCTGATCTCCTCACTATAGTAACTCACATTTGAGCCCATGTTTGCACGACACCCCTCCTTGTAACCGCTGAAATCGTCCATTTCAGTCCACACGCCTCGACAAATGTTGGATAACTGCTGGGAACCGCCGTTGTTTATATCTGATTGTTGTCAATCCTCCTGGAAGATAACAAAAACCACAGTGTTGGAGCTTTAGCCGTGTCGAATATTCATGATCCCTCCCTGGACGAGAACGAAATTCTTACTCTATTTACGAGCCTTAACCTACAGTCTACAGACAAATCATCGTTGATCCTTCCAAAACAGAAGGATAACCACAGTGCTAGAGTATTAGCCACGTTGAATATCCACAATCCCTCCCTGGACGAGAATGAAATCCCTACATTGTTTTCTAGCCTTCACCTACAATGGAATCGTCTCTTGCGCCTGTGTCGACCTTTCCTAAAGGGACTATGGGTTTCGGCTAGTCAAGACCGGTAACCTATCTCTTATTTCAACCCTGTTGCTACAACTAGCTCCTAATGCAGCTCTCATCAACCCCTGACAATCACCCCTTGGCAGATTTCCAGCCGTTACAACCATTCTTAGCTGCCAACGATGGTGGTCGGCACTCGGCTTCACTAGATTATACGACTGTACTACCTGACTACTACTCCTACAACATTTCAATACTCTAGGGTTACTTTTAGTGGCCAACTTTGGTGCTTACCCCATCCGATTGTCTTTCTTTAGCATTCAATGACCTCCGGGAATCAAAATTGGTGCATAACATTCAGAATTTAGCAACTTAGTCGCTTAACATATGCTGTCCAAGTTCGAAACTGTAGTGAACCCTGGCAGTTTGGGTTTTCTTTGCAGTTTACTTATGTAAGTTCTAATTTGAAAACTCTTTTACTTTGTGCAGAATACTGTCGAAATTCATACAATTTGGGACATATTTGTACAATTTCAACTAATCTTTTGTTCTATTTGAAGATATAACCTGATCTTGCTTGTTTACTTTAAAGCCTACTCTAGATTGTAAATGTTGCAAATTACGTTTATAATTTTAGGATCATTACAAGTGTATGTTGGACTATTGCATGAACATCACATTTATTCTATATCTCTCCATCGTCACGACATGTGCTTACATTCATTAGAATACCGTTAGTGCATACTCATACCACGACCACAACTTTATCCTACGTCAAATTTGGTATCAGAGAAAGGTTGGGTTCATTTGCACGTTTTATAGTGGTAAAGTGTGCTTAGGCATACCATGACAGGATCTCTTTCCTTAGATACCCAATCAAATTACCAGTTCAAACATTGATATGTCTATGTCTAATTTCCAAAAAATGGCTAGTTGAATCAATTAGATGGACGCATAGTTTGATAACCTTGGGAACAATTTGGAGTCCTTGTAACTAGAGTGGATGGTCTAAATCTCCTTAGGAACCCACATCCTAGAGAAGCCATTAGACCGCGAGTTATCCATTGTGAAGGACATCGTGACATAGAGGAACATCATGATCATATATTCATTAATTCTATGGCCCAGGCTCCTCCACTCTTCCAAAGAGGCCTTGAACCAGCTTATGAGCATCGCAGAGATCTCGCAATTTCTTGACACCACTCTTCAAGAAGAATGACCTCAACTCAGGTATCCCTTTCATCCAGATCTTGTTGTTGCCCACACATGGTTTGGTCATGGTAGAGATGATGATTATATGGATTATCATGAGCCCCGAAGAAATAATATAAGAGACGATGATAACACTCACCACATATGTATTGATACCCCATCCTACAATGTTCAATTAGATCTGAAGGCCTTTAGAGTTATTTTTATACATAGGCAATTATTTTAACTGATACGAGATGACTGATGAAAGACGAGCTCAGTTTGCCAAGATGAAATTACATGGGCAAGCAAAAATTTATTGGACGAGTTATGAGCACTCCTTAGACATATACCGATAAGATGACATGAAGCAAAAACTCAAAGAAATATACCTCCCCGTTTCATATCAAAGTCAACTTCTAGATCAACTCTAAAGCTTTACGGTATGGAACCTGTACAACCCCGTGCTTGCCGAGTGGGCTTGCCAGACCAGGCGAGCGGACCAAGACACCCTGCCCGCAGCAGAACAACATGCGGGCGGGCACGAGATGGCCAGCTCGCTCTCGCCCAAGCCAGGCAGGCGAGCCACGCGAGCTGGCCCCTCCACCCTCGCACTCGCCTTGAGTTTGTAGAGTAGAGTTTGGGCTCGGCATTCGTCGAGCAGAGTTTGAGCTCGACATTTGGGGCCGGCATTCGTCGAGCAGAGTTTGGGCTTGACATTCGTCGAACAGAGTTTGGGCTCGACATTCGTCGAGCAGATTTTGGACTAGTCATTCGTCGAGCAGAGTTTGGGGTCGGCATTTGTCGAGCAAAGTTTGGGCTCGGCATTCGTCGAGCAGAGTTTGGGGTCGGCATTAGTCGAGCAGAGTTTGGGGTCAGCATTCATCAAGCAGAGTTTTGGGGTCCGCATTCATCAAGCAAGAGTTTGGGCTCGGTATTCGTCGAACTAACATTCGGGGTTGAGTTCGAAGGTCCCAGATCAGCGAGCCTCCCTCCGGGGCTCCCATAGGGATAGTTTGAGACCGGGTCAGCCCGCTCTCCTACAAGCGACCTGGACGCCAGACCGCCTCGGAAGGGGCATTCGCGGGTCGCGGTGGCCTGGCTCGCTCTCGCCCAAGAGGAGAAGGCGAGATGTGGGAGCCAGGTCGCACCCTCCCCATGGGCATGGAGAGTCGTGGCGAGTTAACCTCCATATCCATGGGACCTGCCCCGTGGGGCCCAAAGGTAAAATTACCTGGATGGCCCTCCCATGGGTGCCAATAGCTTGTTAGAACAGCGGAGTTACGCTGTTGGCAGACCAAGTTGGGTTGCACATAGCTATTCAAAACAGCGGAGGTTGGCTATTTGCATACCGTTTCCAAAAATCTATAAATAAGACCTAAGTGGCACCTCAAAAGGCACCCTTTCCAGACTCTCTTGCTCTCTAATCTTTTAGCGCTTTCTGAGGTATCCTTAGCTTGGCCTTTGGCTAGGGAGGGGAAGCGCTCAAAGATCTTCCGGGTGTGTGGTAGGTCCTCCTCGACGAGCCTTTGGGATTGGTTTTCTCTGTTTCCTTTGTCATTTTGCATGCAGGAGAGAAGTAGGTGTGCGATCACCCCTTCCCCAAGGTTGAACTCCACAAGAGACCGAATTTCAGTTTCAACATTTTGGTGCGGTGAGCGTGGAAAGTGGTCAATACAGAAAATTTCCAGCAGGCTTGATGATGGGAGGACAAGGTTCAGATAGGTCCGACTCGCCGCCCCCGCCACCCCTGGCCACAGTGGGAATGTTTGAAGATTTCAAGAACGAGGTACTCAGCCTCGTCAAATTCGCACTCGGCGCGCGGGCTGAGTGCTCGACTCCAGCTATTCCAATTGCTGCCGCCACGTCTATGGGCAAGGATGCTCCCAGTAGGCGAGCTGGGAAGGAGGATTCCGAAGAAGGAAGGGGAGGTGAGCTCCTCGGGGGCGTACTTTTCCCCGGTTCGGCAGGTGGAGGCCGGTTCGGCGACATGGGCGCGCGGGATGCTCCGGCTCGCCAGGCAGGGGGAGGCAGCCCCTTTAGCGAGCTGGTCTCTTCCGCCCTAGTTCCGAAAGGGTTCAGGGAACCCAAAATGTCTTACTACACCAGGAAGGGAGACCCGGTCCAGCACGTCCAGTGGTTCGAGGACGTGGTCTCAATCCGGTAGATGTCGGATGGCTTCAAGTGTCGGCTCTTCGTCATCACCCTCAATGAGAAGGCGAGGGAGTGGTTTTACCAGTTGTCGGCCAGCTCAATCTACTACTTCGAGGACCTGTGTCGGGGGTTTATGTTGAGGTTCACCACCTCGAAGAGGAGGAAGAAGGAGTCGTAGTCCCTATTCCACATCAAGCTGTGAGTGAATGAGACCCTGGGGAGCTTTGTTGACCGATTCCAGGAGGAGGTCATCCAGGTCCAGGAGATGTCAGACCATAGCATGATGATGACTTTCACCCTGGGGCTGCAACAGAGTTTCTTTAGGATGGAGCTAAAGATAGTGCCCCCTCCTACGAGGAGCTGATGGAGAGGGCGGCGAGAGAATCTGATGGGGAGGCGTCAAATCCGGAGTTTGCCTGGAAGCTGTCCAGGTGTGCCATGGAGGAAGAGAAGGGGCCTAGAGGCGGCAGTGTGTAGGAGGAGAGGAGAACCGAACCTCGGCAGAGGGAGAAGAGGCAGCTCCAAGGGCAGCAGCAGCCCAGGTGGGGGCGTCTGGAGCTGGACCGTCGGTTGGACTGGAGGCCCGAGTGGCAAGACCAGGGGCCACAAAGAGGATACCAGAGAAGGGACCACCACCAGGAGGGCCAGGATCGATTCCACCCCCCGGGCTAGAGGCAGACACAAAGGCATTCACTCCCCAATCAAGGTCAGACTATGGCCATAGCCATGGGGGAGAGGAGGAGAGCGGTGCGGAGGAGGAGAAGGGAGGTTAGGGTGGAGTTGCCCTACTGCGACTTCCACCCAGAGGAAGGGCACGCTACGACCACGTGCCTGGAGTTCCTTGAGATGAGGGGAAATAGGGAGCAGCAGCAGTAACAGAGGAGCCAGGAGGTGAGGATTGAGGAGGTCTTGCCTCGGGCGGAGGAGGATCGGTAAGAAGACCGGGCAGATGTCGGGACCCGGGGAGGGATCAGAGTGATCCATACGAGGTGGGGGTAGAGGCCTCTCGGAGGACGAGCCTCCATACTATGTATCGCCGGAGCGTTGGCTCCATATCCCAAACCCCACCCACCGAAGAGAGGATTACCTTCTCAAGGAGTGATATGCTGGATCATGAGTATCCCTTTTGCAATGCACTGGTCATCCAGATGGCCATCAAAAATTTCACCGTATCCCGGATCCTCATTGATAATGGAAGCTCCGTCAATGTCATCTTCAAGAAGGCGTTCAACGCAATGAAGGTGGAGGCGAAGAGGGTGCTGGCCTCGGATGGGCCCATGTTTGGATTTCCGGGGGAGAGGAAGGAGGTAGGATGAGTGGGGCTCCATGTCTCCCTGGGGGGACAGTCCTGGAGTTGCGGGTTTGTCATCGTGGATGCCCCCAGCAGCTACAACGCCATCTTTGGGACGCCCCTCATCAGCGCTTTCCGCTACATCCCCTCGTCCTTCCACCAATGCTTGAAGTTTATTGCCGAGGGGATCCAGGTCCGGGTCCGGGGTGACCCCAAAGTGGCGCGGGAGTGCTATGTCACCGTCGTGAACTCCATCTATTGGCAGGAGGGAGCCGAGGAGATGGAGCGGAGGATGGAGGAGGCAGAGCAGGGAGCTGGCAAGGAGGAGATGGAGGTGGAAAGCTTCATCGAGGTAGAGGTGGCAGGAGGAGACCAGGAGGAGTTGGCCGAGAAAATGGCCGTGGAGGAAGAGGTGGAGGCGGAGGTCCTTATCCCAGAGGAGAGGGACATCGGAGAATTGGTGGAGCAGTCCAGGCGGGAGGCTGCAGAAGATGTGGTGGAGCTGGAGGTTCTCACCCTTGAAGGCAGAGTGGAGAAGGTTCGCGTCAGCGGGGGGCTGCCCCCGGAGGCTCAAGGCAGGATGCTGGCATGCATCCAGAAGAACGTGGACATCTTCACATGGAGCGCCTCAAAAATGTCGGGGGTTGATGCGGATGTGGATTTCCACCGCCTCAACTTGGACCCGGGAGCACGCCCCGTCCAACAGAAGAGAAGGTCCACCGCGGACAAGCTGGCCGAGCCCATCAGAGGAAGGTGGCAAAGCTTCTCATGGCCGGCTTTGTATCAGAAATCCAATTCCCCGGCTGGGTCTCCAATGTATTCATGGTTAAAAAAGGAGACAGTCGTGTTGAAATTTGTGAAGTGGAAGTGGTTGACGGATAGGCCGGGCGGCCTGGGCGGACAGCATTGGCGGACTAGGCGGACTCGGCGGACTATGATGTGCAGCCTAGTGGAAAGTCTAGTAGAAGCCGGCTGTCTTCTGAGTAAGTTGTTTGCATGGAGTCCACGGACTATGCGGCCTGGTATCTGCGGATAAGGCGTTGGCTGTGGTTTTGCCAAGGAGCGGCCTGAGCGGATGGAGGCTTGCGGACTGGTGCATTGCTCAGTGGCCGTGGTGCAAGCTTGTGCTGTTAGGCGGTTTGGCTCGTGTCCGCAGGAAGCTTGCAGACTGATGTGTCCGCGGTGTGGGCTGTTGAGGACTGAGCTTAGAGCTTGGCTGAGGCCTTGTCGAGCTCTAGTGGTACAGCAGGTGCTTTGTTGTGGAGGTCGTTGGCGGACTGGTTTTGGAGTCCGGGCTGGTTGCTGCGTTGGACAGGAGTGCTAGGAGCTTGCGGACTGCTGGCGGTCTGTGCTAGGGTGTTTTGAGGACGGGTGTTTGTGTCCGCCATGCTCGCATTGGCCTTTGATGGTTTTGGACTTGGTCAGACTCTGTGCCAAGACCATGGTGTCCGCGGTATCCGCCAAGTCCGCTGTGACCGGGCGGACTGTTGCTATCTGCCTTTGGTCGTGGACTTGTGGCGGATTGAGGTGTGAGTCTTGCGGACTGCCTCGGGTTTGGGCGGACTGCCATTAAAGGGAGATTGCTGTCCTGCTGTGGTTTGGAGCTTTACGGGCTGACGCCTTGTCCGCATAGCTTGGGCGGACTGGAGAGGGTTTGCCAATGTTGCCTTGCTCCTGGCGGTTTTCCTTGGTATCCGGCTAAGTCCTTTCGGACTCTGCGGACGTTGTTTTGCTATCGCGCTGGCTGGGGCGGTGTCTCTATCTCTAGGGCGGTGACCACACTCCTCATCTTGCCTATAAATAGGACCCCCCTGGCAGGTCTACAGTAACTTGAGTGAACAGTAAGTTGGATTGGGCAAGGAGCTGCGGTCTCAGTTTGTCTGTCCGCGCGGATTGTTTCAGTGCTGACGTTTGCTATGTGCAGGTCGCGCGAGTAGCTTCAAGGAGCCAGGAGTTTGGCTGTGACTTCGGTCACGTACTTGGAAGTGTGCGGTCTCTGCGGATTCAGCAGAAGGTCGCTCTGCGGCTTGTCAGCTCTATTTCATCTTTGCTAGCTTCAATAACCTGTCCGCCGGCTTCAGGCGGGTAGGGGTGTTCCTCAGTTCAGCCACAGCAGGAGACGAATAACGGTGTGTCCGCGCGGCCTCGCGGCTTCGGCGGACTCCGTGGCTATTCGGCGGATTGCAGCTAAGTTCGGGCGATCTCAGCGGACTCGGCGGACTCGGCGACCTCGGCGGTCTCGGCGGACTCGGCGACCTCGGCGGTCTCGGCGGACTCGGCGACCTCGGCGGTCGCGGCGGACTGGTGCTGTCCGCCCGGCTTGAGTTTTGGTGCTTTCTGTTTACAGTTGTTATACTAGCGAAATCATGTCTCGCTATGTATGCCTCGTGTTGTAAAGAAGTGTATGAATAAAAGACCTGCTTGTGCTTCTATTGTTTGTTGGGATTAACCTTTGTTCCTTGGTTTTCCGCTGGCTCAACGTGAGAACTGGGTAGTTCCGAAGATATTAATTTGGCGGTTGGGCTACCTTGCTGACCACGTTGAGAAAATTTTAACATGGTATCAGAGCCAGGTTCAGTTGCATGAGCGGAAGTCAACTAGCGTTGTTACTCAGTGACTGAGTGGTGCTCAACCTGTGTTGTTGCTCGGAGCTTCTGAAAGGTTGCCAACAGGTGTTGCAATGGAAGGGAGCTTTACAAGAGGTCTGGGCATTGAACTCTTAACGCCGACTAACTTTAAGAAGCGGAAGTCGTGCATGAAGAGTTATCTTCTTGGCGAGGAGCTGTGGGAAGTCGTCGGTGGTGACGACAGGCAGGAAGTCACAGCTGCGTTCGGTACTGCTGAGCAGGTTAGGCTCTGGAGAAGAACAAATGCTAAGACGGAGTTCATTCTAAAGAGGGCCGTGTATCCGGAACTGTTTGATCACATTGTTGGATGTGAGTCGGCTGCTGATATTTGGACAACCATTGATGAGTTGTTCAATAGGAAGAATGTGGCGCGGCTTCAGTTCCTGGAGAATGAGTTGGCTAGGGCAACTCAGGGAGACCTTTCCATCTCGAAGTACTTCTTAAAGATGAAGAGCTTGTGTGCTGAGCTGTCGACACTGGATCATGATGAGCCTATCTCTGAGGCTAAGATGAAAAGGCACATTATCCGCGGCTTACGGAAGGAGTATGTGGCCTTTGTCACATATGTTCAAGGGTGGGCTACTCAGCCGTCTTTGCTGGAGCTGGAGAATTTGCTTGCATCGCAGGAGAGCTTGGCAAGGCAGATGGCTGGAGTAAACCTGAATCAGGAAGGCAGCGAAGCTCTCTTCTCAGGCAAGAAGAAAGGATGGGAAGGGAAGAAGAAGAAGAAGGTGCAAGTCATTGGTGAGAAGGAGACTTCAACTTCATATCAGCCGGAGAGGAGCAATTCTCCTAAGGACTGGAAGAAGAATTTGAAGTGCTACCAGTGTCATCAGCGAGGGCACTTCAAGCGGGACTGCAAGGTCAAACTGCAGCCTAGGCATGCTGCGGGAAAGGAGGAAGCTTGCTCGAGAAGTGAAGAAGCAGAATGGGGCCGAGCTTTTGTGACGGACACTTGTGTCTGGGCCTTATCTGCTGAGGACTTCAATGGAGAGTGGATCGTGGACTCCGGGTGTGGTCATCACCTCACCGGAGACAAGTCGAAGTTCACCTCCATGCAGACGTACTCAGGTAATAAAGCTATTATCACTACTGATAATACTGTTTATGCAGTAGAGAAAGAGGGGGTCGTGTCTTTGGGCAGTGATCAGGGGCCACTCACGTTAAGGAGTGTGTATCACGTGCCGGGCATGAAGAAGAACCTCTTCTCGGTGACCAATGCGGTGGACGCTGGGTATCACGTTCTGTTTGGGCCAACAGATGTGAGGTTCCTTCGCAACGTATCAGCGGTAAAGGCTGATGTTGCTCATGTAGGGAGGAGGGTGAAGAACCTGTTTGTTCTTGCCACCAATTCTTATGTTGATCAGATGAGGGCCAATGATAGCGCTGCTATCTGGCATGAGAGGCTGGGGCATGTTGGCATGGACAAGCTGAAGGCGATGCCAAGTAGAAGTCTGGTGAAGGGGTTGCCTAAGTTGTCCTCCTTTGGTGATGGACATGTTTGTGCGGGCTGTCAATATGGTAAGGCACATCACCTTCCGTTTGATAAATCACAAAGAAGGAGCAAGAAACCATTGGAGTGCATTCATGGCGACCTGATGGGACCGACGGTTACTTCCAGCCTTGGTGGAAGCAGATACATGCTTGTCTTGGTTGATGACTACTCAAGGTATACTTGGGTGTACTTCTTAAAGGAGAAGTCAGAAGCCTTCCGTTTGTTTGCGGAGTTTAAGGAGTTGGTAGAAGGCCGACTTGGCTTGCGGATTAAGATGCTTAGAACTGATAACAGGAGTGAGTTTGTCTCCTCCGAGTTTTCTAACTTCTGCAGGAAGCATGGGATCCAACGAGTGCTTACTTGTGCTCACACTCCACAACAAAATGGGGTAGCGGAGCGGAAGATCCGTCATCTGACGGAGACCTACAAATGCTAGCTTCATGCGAAAGATATCCCAAGGTCCTTTTGGGCGGAGGGGATGTCTTGTGTTGCGTATGTTATCAACCGGATTCCACTCAGCCCTATCAACATGAAGACTCCTATTGAGCTGTTGCTGAAGGAGAAGCCAAGTGTGGGACACCTTAGGGTGTTCGGTTCAACTTGGTACGTGCATGTCCCGGATGCTTCACGAACAAAGCTGGATGCGAAGGCAAGGAAACTTGTCTTTATTGGCTACGATGAGCGGAAGAAGGGATGGAAATGCATGGAACCTGTGACGAAGAAGTTCATGGTATCAAGAGACATTGTCTTTGACGAGCTGACGTCATATGGAGGTGGCTCGGTGGAGCTAACCGGAAGTAGCAAGGTTGATGAAGCACCGGTCGTGGCTGCTGAAGGCTTGGAAGAGGAGCTTGCGGTTTCACCAGCAGCTCCTATTGCTTCTAACTCCGAGGCTGAGCCTTCTGGCTCAGGAAGCAGGGGGAGCACTGCTCAATGCTTGCCCCAGGTAGGAGTGGAGCCCGAAGAAGCAACGGAAGTAGTAAGCAAGGAGCCGACCCTTCGGAGATCGAAGAGGGTGGTTAAGCCACCGGCTCGGTACTGTGATGGGAATGCAGTGAGCTTTGTCTCCTGCTTCTTTACAGGACCTCTGGATGAGCGAGAGCCTGCAAACTTCAACGAGGTCACTGGAGTGAAGGAGTGGGAAGGTGCCATGAAAGAAGAGATTGATGCTCTGAAGAAGAATGAAACTTGGGACCTTGTGCCCAAGGTTGATGGCATTACTCCGGTTACTTGCAAGTGGGTGTATAAGTTGAAGAAGAAGACTGATGGGAGCATTGATAGGTTCAAGGCTCGCCTGGTCGCTAGAGGATTTTCACAGCAGTATGGAGAAGACTATGGGGAGACATTCAGTCCAGTTGCGAAGATGACTTCAGTAAGAGTGGTGATCGCCTTGGCTGCTAGCAAGGGATGGAGGTTGTGGCAACTAGATGTGAAGAATGCCTTTCTTTACGGAGAGATTGACAAGGACATCTTCATGGATCAACCGCTTGATTTTGTCTCTGAAAAGCATCCGGACTATGTCTGCAAACTCAGGAAGGCTCTATATGGGTTGAAGCAAGCTCCTAGAGCGTGGTATGAGAAGATTGCATAGTACTTGCAATTCTGTGGATACCTTGCTTCTAACTCGGATTCAAGCTTGTTCGTCAAGAAGAAGGGAGACCTACGAGTCTTGGTCCTACTGTATGTGGATGACATGATCATCACAGGAAATTCGGAGGGGGAAGTAGCAAGGCTAAGGGCTGAGCTTGCTATACGCTTCGAGATAAAAGACTTGGGAGAGTTGCATCACTTTCTCGGTCTGGAAGTGGAGAGGAAGGAGTGTGGTGTTATCATTTGCCAGAAAGGGTATGCTGATCGCATTGTGAAGCGGTTCGGCATGGGCGAAGGGAAGAAGTGCTCTACTCCACTGGAACCTAGACAAAAGCTTTGACGAGATGAGGGAAGGGTTCTTCATGATCCCTTGGTGTTCAGGGCTCTTGTTGGGAGCTTGATTTACCTGACGATTACAAGGCCAGACATTGCTTATGCTGTTGGCGAGTAAGTCAGTATATGGCTGAACCAAGACAATCTCATCTAGTGGCAGCAAAGGGAATTCTGAAGTATGTCAAGATGACTTCTGACATGGGACTCCTCTATGGAAGGGACTCGGAGTTTGCGTTGCTCGGGTACACGGATGCTGACTATGGCGGTGATTCGGATGATCGGAGGTCCACTTCAGGTTATGTGTTCACTTGCGGTTCAGCTAGCATCTCGTGGTGTAGTAAGAAGCAGGACTCGGTGTCGGTTTCAACCACAGAGGCGGAGTATAAGGCTTCGGCCTTGGCTGCTCGGGAAGCCGTTTGGTTGAGGAGGCTTATAGAGGATGTGCATGAAGAAGTGCAAGGGCCTACTTTACTCCGGGGTGACAATGAGAGTGCTCTCAAACTGGTTAACAATCCAGTGTGTCACGCCAGGACCAAGCATATAGAGATTGATCACCATTTCATCAGGTAGAAGGTGTTGGAAGGATCTCTGTTGGTCGGGCATGTTCGGAGTGAAGATAATCTTGCTGACATCTTCACGAAGCCACTGTCAAAGGGGCCTTTTGAACGCTTGCGCAGCTTGCTGGGCTTGGTCACCACTTCCCACTTCAAGGGGGAGTGTTGAAATTTGTGAAGTGGAAGTGGTTGATGGGACAGGCCGGGCAGCCTGGGCGGACAGCATTGGCGGACTGTGATGTGCGGCCTGGTGGAAAGTCTAGTGGAAGCCGGCTGTCTTCTGCGCGGGTTGTTTGCATGGAGTCTGCGGACTATGCGGCCTGGTATCTGCGGATAAGGCGTTGGTTGTGGTTTTGCCAAGGAGCGGCCTGAGCGGATGGAGGCTTGCGGACTGGTGCATTGCTCAGTGGCCGTGGTGCAAGCTTGACCTGTTAGGCGGTTTGGCTCGTGTCCGCGGGAAGCTTGCGGACTGATGTGTCCGTGGTGTGGGCTGTTGTGGACTGAGCTTAGAGCTTGGCTGAGGCCTTGTCGAGCTCTGGTGGTACAACAGGTGCTTTGCTGTGGAGGTCGTTGGCGGACTGGTTTTGGAGTCCGGGGTGGTTACTGCATTGGACAGGAGTGCAAGGAACTTGCGGACTGCTAGCAGTCTGTGATAGGGTGTTTGGCGGACTGGTGTTTGTGTCCGCCATGCTCGCATTGGCCTTTGATGATTTTGGACTTGGTCACACTCTGTGCCAAGACCATGGTGTCCGCGGTATCCGCCAAGTCCGCTGTGACCGGGCGGACTGTTGCTATCTAACTTTGGTCGTGGACTTGTGGCGGATTGAGGTGTGAGTCTTGTGGACTGCCTAGGGTTTGGGCGGACTGCCATTAAAGGGAGATTGCTGTCCTGCAGTGGTTTGGAGCTTTGCGGGCTGACGCCTTGTTCGCATAGCTTGGGCGGACTGGAGAGGGTTCGCCAATGTTGCCTTGCTCCTGGCGGTTTTCCCTGGTATCCGGCTAAGTCCTTGCGGACTCTGCGGACAGTGTTTTGCTATCGCGCGGGCTGGGGCGGTGTCTCTATCTCTAGGGCGGTGACCACACTCCTCACCTCGCCTATAAATAGGACCCCCCTGGCAGGTCTACAGTAACTTGAGTGAACAGTAAGTTGGGTTGGGCAAGGAGCTGCTGTCTCAGTTTGTCTGTCCGCGCGGATTGTTTCAGTGCTGACGTTTGCTGTGTGCAGGTCGCGCGGGTAGCTTCAAGGAGCCAGGAGTTTGGCTGTGACTTCGGTCAAGTACTTGGAAGTGTGCGGTCTCTGCGGATTCAGCAGGAGGTCGCTCTGCGGCTTGTCAGCTCTGTTTCATCTTTGCCAGCTTCAATAACCTGTCCGCCAGCTTCAGGCGGGTAGGGGGTATTCCTCAGTTAAGCCTCAGTAGGAGACGAATAACGGTGTGTCCACGCGGCGTCGCGGCTTCGGCGGACTCCGTGGCTATTCGGCGGATTGCAGCTAAGTTCGTGCGATCTCAGCGGACTCGGCGGACTCGGCGACCTCGGCGGTCTCGGCGGACTCCGGTGCTGTCCGCCCGGCTTGAGTTTTGGTGCTTTCTGTTTATAGCTGTTATACTAACGAAATCTTGTCTCGCTATGTATGTCTCGTGTTGTAAAGAAGTGTATGAATAAAAGACCTGCTTGTGCTTCTATTGTTTGTTGGGATTAACCTTTGTTCCTTGGTTTTCCGCTGGTTCAACGTGAGAACTGGGTAGTTCCGAAGATATTAATTTGGCGGTTGGGCTACCTTGCTGACCACGTTGAGAAAATTTTAACAAGTCGATGGTGTATGTGTGTCGACTTTTCTTTGCTTAATAAATCTTGCCCTAAGGACTGTTATCCATTGCCTCCGATCGACGCGCTGGTTGTCTCAGCCGTCGGGTTTTCTGTAATGAGTTTCTTAGATGCGTTTTTAGGTTACCACCAGATCAGGATGCACCCCCCGGACATCAAGGACGTCTCATTCATCACGGGAGATGGGTGCTATTGCTACAAAATGATGCCCTTTGGGCTGAAGAATGCTGGGGAGACCTACCAAAAGATGATGGACAGGGTCTTCCGGGAATAGAAGGGGAGGAACCTGAAGGTGTACGTGGACGACCTCATGATCAAGAGTCAGGATGTGGACTCTTACCTTTGGGATTTGGAAGAAACCTTCGCTACCCTGTGCCAGTATAAGATGCGGCTGAACCCCCTGAAGTGCATCTTCGGGGCCGGCAGGGGGAAGTTCTTGGGGCACATCCTCACCCCCGCAGGGGTCGAGCCAAATCCGGATAAGGTCAAGGCTATCATAGAGCTGGGGTCACCACGGAATGCTAAATAGGTGCAATGGTTGACAGGGAAGCTGACAAGATTGAGCCGTTTCCTCTCTCGGGCCGGGGAAAAGTGCTCCCCTTCTTCAAAACACTAAGGGGAGGTCAAAAATTTGAGTGGACTAAGGAGTGCGAGGAGGCATTCCAAGCTCTTAAGATGCAATTGACGCGGGCTCCATTGCTCCAAGGGCCGAAAGAGGGGAGGACCTATTTTTGAATCTCAGGGTCGGAGCGGAGGCCTTGAGCTCTGTCCTGGTGCGTGAAGAGAGGAAGAGGCAGCTCCCCATATACTACGTGAGCCGGGTCCTGAAGAAGTTCGAGCTCCGTTATCCAATCTTGGAGAAGCTGGCCTTCGCCCTGATCATCTCGGCCCTAAGGTTGCAGCCCTACTTCCCGGCACACCCCATCTGAGTGGTGACTGACCATCCCCTCCGCAATATCTTCGAGGGGGTGGAGTATTCGGGCAGGTTGGCCAAGTGGTCGGTGGAGTTGAGTGAGTTCGATATCTCCTTCATCCCTCGCCTCTCGATCAAGGCCCAAGCGATGGCCGACTTTTTGGCCGATTACGTGATCGAGGTGGTGGAGGAAAAGCTCACTTGTCTAACTCTGTGGAAGGTGAAGGTAGATGACACTTCTGGGGGGCATTCCCTGGGGTGGGGGTGATCTTGGAGAGCCCCCAAGGAACTAAAATCGAACAAACGGTGGTTGTGCACTTCCTCATCACTAACAACCAAGCAGAGTACGAGGCCGTCATAGCAGGTCTGCGTCAGGCCAGCGAGCTGGGGGTGTTGGACATGGGGGTCCTCACCGACTCTATGGTGGTGGCTTCCCAGATCAACGGGGAGTTTGAGGCGAGAGAGCCTACCCTGCGGCTATACTTGGCCAAAGTGAAGTGGGTCATCGACACGTTCCAAACCTTCTTTGTTAGACACGTGCCCCGGGAAAAGAACGCGCCAGTCGATCAACTGGCAAAATACGGCCCCGGGTGGGGGGCACCATCACTGACTTGTTTCGCCCTTCCATTGAAGAGGGAGAATTGATGGAGGTGGATCATCACTCCTCGTGGATGGACCCGATTGCAACTTTTCTCTCCACGGGAGAGTATCCAGAGGGGGTGGATAAGAAGAGGCTCAGGTACAAATCAGCATACTATCTCCTCCGGGACGGGCAATTGTATAGGAAGACTCTCTCAGGGATGCTGGACTGTTGCGTGGCCGAGAGGGAAGTACAACGGATCTTGGAAGAAACTCACTCCGAGGAGTGTGGGAGTCATTCCGGGAGTCGGACCCTAGAGGGGGGATCGTCAGGCAGGGATACTTCAGGCCAACCCTGGGCCGCGATGCTGCAGAATTCGTGAGAAGATGTCACAAGTCCCAGCTGTTTTCCCCACTCCAGCTACAGCTGGCTCAGCGCCTCAAGAGGATCACAGCCCCCTGGCCCTTTGCAATTTGGGGAATGAACTTGGTCGGATCGTTCCCCCAAGTCAGTGGGCAGAGGAGGTTCCTGCTGGTAATGTTTGACTACTTTTCCAAGTGGCTGGAAGTAAAGGCGCTGGCCAAGGTGACTTCCCAGGTCATCAGAAACTTTGTTTGGGGGGAGATCATCTGCCGCCACGGGCTGCCCAGGCCATTGTCACGGACAATGAGCCTCAGTTCGCCAACGCGGAGTTCACTAGCTTCTGTGAGCAGCTCGGGATTGACCTCAGGTTTGCCTCGGCCCACCACCCCAGGAGCAATGGGCAGGTGGAGGCCGTTAATAATATCATTGTAAATCTCCTGAAGAAGAAGGTAGAGAACCTGAAAGGGAGCTGGGTGGAGCAACTTCCCTCGGTTCTCTAGGCCCCGAGGACCACCCCCAACACAGCAACAGGGGAGACCCCCCTTCAAGCTCTCTCACGGATGTGAAGTTGTGCTCCCCATAGAATTTGAAGTCCAAACGCCCTGGGTGGTTGCGGCAGAAGAAGGCAGGGAAGAATGGCCGACTGAGAACGAGGAGGAATTACGGCTTTCCCTTAACATGGTGGAGGAATTGCGCGACCTCTCTGCCATCCGACAAGAAGAGGTGAAGAGGAGAATGGCTAAGTACTTTGACAAGCACGTCAGGGTCAAACAGTTTGCGGAGGGGGACTTGGTCCTGAAAAAGGTGGATGTAGAGGGAAGGTCGGCAACCGTGGGGAAGCTCAACCACAACTGGGAAGGTCCGGTCATTGTAAAAGAAACATTGAGATCAGGAGGGTATCAACTCCAAAATGTGGAGGGCGAGACCCTAAGTCTCGCCTGGAGCGGTGACGACTTGAAGTGCTTTTATCCTTGATACATGTAAGTGATGTTTTGTTCTTAACAAAGCTTCTTGATGCACTAATTCTATCGCAGTAACTCATACGAAAGGGTGAAGTGTTCATAGATACCGAGCAGATCCCGCTGCCAGGCTCTCACCTAGCTGGCAGAGCTGGAATGTCACTCGATGGCGTCTACCTGGACCCCGAGCAGATTCAGCTGTCAGGCTCTCACCTAACTAGCAGGGCTGGATGTCACTAGATGGCGTCTACCTGAACCCTAAGCAGATCCCGCTGTCAGGCTCTCACCTAACTGGCAGGGCTGGATGTCACTCAATGGCGTCTACCCGAACCCCGAGAAGATCTCGCTGTCAGGCTCTCACCTAGCTGGCAGGGCTAGATGTCACTCGATGGCGTCTACCCGGACCCCGAGCAGATCCCGCTGGCAGGATTTCACCTAGCTGACAAGGCTGGATGACACTCGATGTCGCCTACCCAGACCCCAAGCAGATCCAGCTGCCAGGCTCTCACCTAGCTGGCAGGGCTGGATGTCACTCGATGGCGTTTACCCGGATCCCGAGTAGATCCCGCTGCTAGGCTCTCACCTAGCTGGCAGGGCTGGATGTCACTCGATGGCGTATACCCGGACCCCGAGCAGATTCCGCTGTCAGGCTCTCACCTAACTGGCAGGGTTGTATGTCACTCTATGGCATCTACCCGGACCCCGAGCAGATCCCGCTGTCAGGCTCTCACCTAGCTGGCAGGGCTGGATGTCACTCGACGACGTCTACCCGGACCCCGAGCAGATCCCGCTGCCAGGCTCGCACCTAGCTGGCAGAGCTGGATATCACTCGATGGTGTCTACACGGACACCAAGCAGATCCCGCTGCCAGTCTCTCACCTAGCTGGCAGTGCTGGATGTCACTCGATGGTGTCTACCCGGACCTCGATCAGATCCCGCTATTGGGCTCTCACCTAGCTGGCAGGGCTGGATATCACTCGTGTGTGTCTACCCGGACCTCGAGCAGATCCCGTTGTCACACTCTCACTTAGATGACAGGGTTGGATTTCACTTGTGTGCGTCTACCCAGACCCCGAGCAGATCCTGCTGCCAAGCTCTCACCTAGCTGACAGGGTTGGATGTCACTCGGTGGCATCTACCTACGAGCAGATCCCGCCGCCAGACTCTCAACTAGCTGACAGGGTTGGGGTCCAATCCGATTCCCCAACTGGCAACAAAACGAGTCGAGACGAATGAAGCGGTATTGGGAGCTGAAGGGCCTCAATCACCCAAAGGATCTAGAAAGGAGTCACACGCCTAACGAGATATGTTCAATATGATCGTCCGACGCCCAAGAAAACGGTCGAGGCTACGAAAACCCGGGCTGCGCCGTAAGAGGGTCGACTCATAAGAAACCCGGCGGCCCGGGTATGAGTCGAGCCAACTCGCCTCCTCTGGCGAGCAAGCAGCAAAGAAGATTTGGACTAAGCAGGTGGGTTGCCACTCGCGGGACGGCTGACTAAGCCTCTTATGCTCCCTACACCAAGTCCTTAGGGGACAAGCGATCTCATCGTCAGGGAACGAGAAAAGGAACTGCGAGCGGAAGAATTAAGACAAGCTGCGAGAATAAAAAGAAAGAAAATTCGCACCACACGAAAGTCATTACAAGCGACAGTAATATACATACACACAAAAAGGCGAATACAAGACAGTTCACTAATGAGAAGAAACAAAAATCGGGACTCGGCCCGTGTTTACATCATAACATGGAAAAATGTGCAGGAGAGCCGAGGCGCGGGAATGAAGGAGGCGCGAGCTCTCGAGCGACAAGCCCTAGAGATGATGGTAGGACTTGTCTCCTGGATCCGGCACTGGAAGGAACAATGTTGGTACCACGTCGCTCGCAGAGAGACCTGCGCCCTCGCTCTTGATAAGTTCGGCTCGCCGTAGCATCTGAAGGGTGTACTTGGCCGCGCTGGCGCCGTTCTTCTGCATCATTTCTTCTAGTTCGTGCTCGGTGTAATGCGCGAGCTGGCAGGAGCTGCTTGATGACGTCGGGACAGCCGCTGCGGCCTCCAACTCTTGCACCCGCGCACACGGCGCCTCCCTCTCTTTCTCCAAAGCGTCCGCCCTCTCCCTCTGTCGGTCCGCCTCCTCCTGGGCGAGGCGGCGAGCCTCCTCCTAGTCTGCCAACCTCTTGAGCAAGGGGGCGGTCCTCTCCACCTGCGTGCAGCGCCGGCCGACCATGTGGGCCAGCTCCAGGCTGCAGAGCTGGGCCCGTGCGCTTTCATGCACCAGCACCCACGTCGCCTCCTCGTCGTAGATCGCGGCGTCCTCCCGCGAGTAGAGGCTGAACAAGAAGTTGAAGGCCTCCCCGCTGATGGTGTCCTGCTCTAGCCAGCTCGACAACAGGGTGGAGATCACCGCCCGATTCGACTCCGCGTCCCATGACAGGAGCGGGACGCTGAGCTCATCCAGGTACTTCTCGCCAAAATCGAAGTTGCGGTGCCCTCTCGGGACCGGCTTCACAGCGGTCTGCGCCTCTTCATGTGGCACGGTGGTGCCAGCCGCCTCGCCAGGGTCGCTGCTGGCCGAAGCTGTTGCGGAGGCGGGATCCTTGGCCGATTGGATCGTCTGGGCCTTATGTTTTTTTTGGCTCGCGGAGGGCGCCTCGCCCGTAGCCTTCGCCTTCTTGGGCGCTGGCAGTGGAGGTTGTTTGCGGCTCGGCCGCTTCTGGACGGTGGATGCCGGGATCTCGCGCTGTGCGGCGTCTGCGGCTTGAGCGCGGGCGAGTCCGCTGAGAATGACCCGGGCACTCTCGTATGGGGGTGCATGGGAATGTCCCGCTCGCCTGCGAGAAGAGAAATTTGAAGCAAGAAAAGAAAATAGTGAAGTAAAAAGGAGAAGCGCGAGTAGCTTACCTCCCCCGGGCGGGACGGCAGCGAGGTTATCCATGTTCCGGCGCAGGTACGCGACCTCGAAATTCTTCCCGGCGAAGAACCCGCACAGGTCCTCTTTTTGGCCCCCTGGCTAGGAGGGCAGTAGCTCGCCTCGCTGAGCTGAACCGGCGAGAAGGGGACATTGTCGAAGTCCCCCTTGACGAACATGAACTTCTTGAGCCAGTTGTTTCTCTTGTTAACGGTCTCCCGCACCTTGAGATGAGCACTGGAGAAGTAGGCGGTCCCATCCTTATTGGCTCAGAAGGAAAACAGTTTGCGGAAGACCGCGAGGCTGAACTCAACCCGCTCTTCCCGAGGCGAATCCGACCATGACAGCCACGGAATTCGGGGTCATCTGGCCGAGGACGACCCCGAAATATTTCAGAATCTGGCGAACCTCCGGCAATAGAGGAAGTCGGAGGCCCGCCTCGAAGTGTGCCAAGGGAATGGCGAGTTCCCCTCAAGAGAGATCGTTTATCTTCTCCGCCTCACTAGGCCGCCTCGCAACAAAACTGGGCGGGATGTGGTCGCCGATGACGCCAAAGAACTCACTCTCAGAAATGACGACGGGGGGAAAGTCGTGCTCGGCGAAGGTCCAAGCACACTTACCCCACCCTTCCGCGTCGCCGCTGCCGCCGCCCATTTCGCAGAAAGCTTGCTAGGTGGGTGAGGAAATCCTCGCAGGAAGTAGGCGAGTCGAGGGTTTCAAAGAGCAGGAGAGGAGAAAAATTTAAATGCGGTGGATAAGCAAGGGCCGGCATGGTCTATTTATAGAAAGAAAAAAGGCGGGAAAATTGTCCGCCGACGGGAAAAGTGCGGATAGCAAAAATAAGGCCTGACGGTTCAACTTCTCATCTCACAACCACACCACAACGACCGTCCGGCAGCAAATGGTGCCCCCCACCCCCCACCCCGCGTCCACATAAGAGGCGGGCGAGCTGCGGCTCGCACCTGCCCGAAACCATAAGCGAGCCGGGGAGACTTGCAACCAGCGAGTTCCCGCCCCGCTCCCACCAAGATTAGATTGGCGGGCTGGGCAAGCCGATTCAACGATCTCGCGCCCGCTTAAAGAAGCGGTGGGCAAGCAAGACGGCTTCGTTCATACCCACCCAAAGAAAACCAAAAAACAACACAATAGACATAACGAGCGGCAGGAATTAAGCTTGTCGACGGGCGAGAAAAGTCTCAGATTATTACAGACGTTAAAATGTTCCAAGATGGGAAACCCTCCAAAGCGAGTTGGTTTGGAATGCGGATGCGGCCTGACCCGGCGGCTGACCGCGGGGAGGGGGTAGGTGGGTCAGTACTGGATCCATTTCCACCTGCCCCGCCTCTGCGTCCCAGTTCGGGGCGGCACACGAGGATAGTGGTATTCGCAAACCGCCACCAGCTCCTACTGGGCTAGGCTAACTTGCTCCGTGGCGTGCCTGAGCCGCTCCTCGGCCCGCATAATGTGCACGCCAGGAGAAGTAACCTCCTCCCCTTCAGCTGGGCGCCGCGCTCCCTCCAGAGCCGCGAGTCGCGCCTCCGTCATAGCTTTGTCCCGGTCAATCCTATTGCAGATCTCCTGTAGCAGCATAGTATGCTTCTGAAACAACCGCGTCACTTGTCTCTTCATCCCCGCCGCATCCGTCGGGTCGACCAAATATCCTGAAATCCCCTCCACGTCGGGGGGAGGCGAATATCCCTCGCTCATCTCGGTGTCGGTGGAGACCTTGTTGTAGCCTGCGAAGAAGGAAAGTCAGGGGACAGGAGAGAACAAAACAAGAACCGAGTGCGAGCTTACCAGGGGTCGGCACGTCGCTCGCATCTGTGAATGGTCGAGAAGAACCCGGTCGTCCGTGGAAGGGTTCCTCTTCGAGAGCTGCAATGGACTTCCCTAGCCCGGGAGGAATCGACAACCGAGAAGTATCTGGAGGGGGACGTCCCAGGACCGAGGGGCTGGCGACCCGCTCGGTTGACAGTGGAAGGGAATGATCCCCTTCCCCCATCGCCTCCCCCTTCACGCGGCGGCACCTGCGGAAGGAGACGTCAGAAATGAAGCAACAAGTCAGACGAAAAGTGCGCACACCAGATAAGTAGTCTCGGCGTCGGCCACCGAGCTGGAACCCGGAGGTTCATGAGCTGGGGATCGCCTGACGATTTTTCCTTTTATCGGCCTGAAGGTGGTGCCGGGAGACCCACACAACAACCACAGGGCAGCTTCAAGAGCCTCTTCTCTGGTCTTTTGGCTCACAGCTGTCAGTCGGGCTCGCACTTCCTCACTAACAGGCATGTTGCAGCTACAATTCACTGAGAAGGGATAAGGGGGTAGGGATTTCCCTGGGGGCTCGATGGTGTATTTATAGCTAAGAAGTGGGACCCACCAGAAGATTCCTCGATAGCTTAGAACAACACTCACCGAACATGCGAGTTAGATGATTGTTTCAGAACTTGATCAAGATCAAAAAGAGCAGGGATTGTGTACAACCCCGTGTTCGCCGAGTGGGCCCGCCAGACCAGGCGAGCAGACCAAGACACCCGGCCCGCACCAGAACAGCATGCGGGCGGGCACCGGGTGGATAGCTCGCTCTCGCCCAAACCAGGCGGGCGAGCCGCGCGAGCTAGCCCCTTCCCCCTCACACTCGCCTTGAGTTCGTCGAGTAGAGTTTTGGCTCAACATTCGTCGAGCAGAGTTTGGGGTCCGCATTCGTCGAGCAGAGTTTGGGCTCGACATTCGTCGAGCAGAGTTTGGGGTCGACATCCGTTGAGCAGAGTTTGGGGTCGGCATTCGTCGAGCAGAGTTTGGTTCGGCATTCGTCGAGAAGAGTTTGGGCTCGGCATTCGTCGAGCCGAGTTTGGAGTCGGCATTCGTCGGGCAGAGTTTGGGCTCGACATTCGTCGAGCAGAGTTTGGGGTCGACATTCGTTGAGCAGAGTTTGGGGTTGGCATTCGTCAAGCAGAGTTTTGAGGTCCGCATTCATCGAGCAAGAGTTTGGGATGGATATTCGTCGAACTAACATTCGGGGTTGAGCTCGACGGGTCCAGATCAGCGAGCCTCCCTCCGGGGCTCCCGTAGCGACAGTTTGAGACCGAGCCAGCCCGCTCTCCTACAAGTGACTTGGCCGCCAGACCACCTCGGAAGGGGCATTGGCGGGTCGCGGTGGCGTGGCTTGCACTCGCCCAAGAGGAGAAGGTGAGCTGCTGGAGCTAGGTCGCACCCGCCCCCTGGGCATGGAAAGTAGTGGCGAGCTGACCTCCATATCCATGGGACTTGTCCAGTGGGGCCCAAAGGTAAAATTACCTGGATGCCCCTCCCATGGGTGCGAATAACTTATTAGAACAGCGGAGTTACGCTGTTGGCAGACCAAGTTGGGCTGCACATAGCTGTCCAAAACAGCGGAGGTTGGCTATTTGCAGGCCGTTTCCAGAAATATATAAATAAGGCTCAAGGGGCACCTCAGAAGGCACATTTTCTAAACTCTCTTGCTCGCTAATCTTTTAGCGCTTTCTGAAGTAGCTTAGCTCGGCCTTTGGCTAGGGAGGGGAAGCGCTCAAAGATCTTCCAGGCGTGTGGTGGGTCCTACTTGCCGAACCCTTGAGTTTGGTTTTCTCTGTTCCCTTTGTCATTTTGCTTGCAGGAGAGAAGTAGGTGTGCGATCACCCCTTCCGCAAGGGTGAACTGCACAAGAGACTGAATTTCGGTTTCAACAGAACCCATTCTATATATACTCGCTTTGACGAGCTTGTCATTAAGAGTGATATCACCGAGGATCATATATTAACAGCCTCCTGATTTTGGGCAGGATTAAGGGCTGACATTTGTAAAGAACTTATTCCCACCACTCGGAATCGGTCTAGTTAATTTTTTCGCTCGCCTTAGAATATGAGCAATATCTACGTACTTTTGATCCAAGGCAACCTAACCCACAATTTGTAGTTATATGTTATCCTAAGGTTATAGATGTCGAATGTTGGGGACATGTCGGTTTTAGTTTTCCATATTGATTTTAATATCTCGGAGGATATATTAGTGATATTTTATATATCAGATTTCGGTACTTAAATATTTATAAATATAATTATATATACATATAATCATTTTTTCTAAGTCATATATGTTGACATATTAACAATTTTAACATTTATTGAAATTATAAATTTATCAAAATAGTATAAATATTTTATGTTACGCAAGTAATAATGGTATAACACCACGAAGAAAGCTAGAAGAAGCAAAAAGCCCAAAAGGCGTCAATAACAATCAAAGATAAGGAATCCCTAGTCAAAATCCAAAGGCTAAGCAAATCAACGTTGACAAATTACAAGCACAAGGAGGAAAGCCAGAGGAAACAAGAAAAAAGTCGAGAGCTAGGCTACAAAACAACCTAGAAAATAAAATAATTTTATTTTGTCATTTACTAGACCATATAGGCTATAACAACACTCAAGCCTTTATCCCATTATAGTGGAGTCGGCTATATGGATCACCTGTCTCCATTGTGTCCTATCTTTTGTCATAATCTCACTAATGCCTAAGTGATGGCATGCCACTCCCAACGTAGGTCTATTCCCTCAGGAGGCGGTGAACCGCTACCCGATCAGGAAATCCGAGTGCACGGTTGTGCCCGAACGATCGTTTCGAGTTAGTTTGATGTTTTATTTTATATTTTTTGAGTCATATTTAGCTAAACATCTCCTCTAGTTGAGGAATCTGAGTTTCGGTATGTGCGACCGCTACCGCACGTTCGTAGGGCCCATGCCCACGCACGAGTAAAGTCTGATTATGTAAGGAAATACTGTCTAGATGACCCTTAGGAACCCTATAGAGGTCACCATTATTGGGATCACATCACATGTCATGACCCTCCTAATGTCCCGTAAATAGAGATACCTGAGGCCGAATTTTAGCGTTTAGTTCTTGACCAATTTGATCGCTTGGACGATCATTTTCATAACTTCAAATCTGTTTTAGGAATAATCAATGAAAGGATGCCTAGGGAATTAGATCAAGCAACTGATTCGTCTAGTAGTTCTCCCACTTACTTGAGAGGCCAGACACCTTATGTTGAGTCATGTCCGATTGAGGCTCAGTTCTCAATTGATTTTGGAGCGGAGCCCAATAATGACTGTTTAATACAGGTGGAGAGTGGTACTAGCATGACTAGTGAGCATGGTCACGAGCGTGAGGAAGAGCGTTTCTGTGACACTGTGATGGTATGGCCCATCCTCAATACCTCACTTAGACATAGTGTCCCTTTAAGTTAGAGATACAGTCCTCGACACGGTGCCGATTGACTCTCACTTGAGTATGGGCCCCTCCCGCTCCTCTCTTAGCATTATCTCGAGACACGACACGACCGAGAGTTAAGGAGCTATCATTGACTTTGTTGTGGTTGTCACACTTGTTCCCAAGGACTCTACAATTATTGGTGCTTCCCTCTCGGAGGGTCATCCAACCATTATTGACCTCCTCGTGATTAAGTCCCAAAGAGGTTCATTTGACGAGCTTCTCCTCCCTAAAGGCATTCAACATAGTATGGATGGTTTGCAACTTAACACTAGTGCTCACCATGTGCGGGATGATTTTTTGTATACACCTCCTAGTGAGCCACCTGACGGGAGTTTCCTACAAGATGATTTTTTGTATATACCTCCTAGTGAGCAACCTGACGGGCATTATAATTTGAGAGGTACCCATCACACTCATGTGTCACGTTCTGTTGTCACCATCTACGGTGTTTCTTCGGGTGATGGCATTATTCACAGCGAATTTTTCTATCAACCACCCGGTAGGCCGCCTGATGATTTGCATCCCTTAGTGGATATTTGGCATATCTTGATTCCACAACTCATTGTCGGTGTCTCAGTTGAGCAGTTGGGTGGTCTCTCTATGCTAAATGATTTTTTCTACACCTCACCCAAAGAGCCTCCAGATAAACCACTCATCCTTAGGGGCCTTCACCGCTACATAATGTATGTGATCGCGCAAAACTATATCCGTAAATGACAACAGCAAGTGTACCGTATCGGGAGTGGTATAGGTTTATAAAAACCAAGGTCGTATTAGACTCGGGGTGATCGAGTAATCCTACTTTGAAAATCGTTATTATTTTATCAATAGAAAATTGAGTTAAGGTTGCGAAAAGTAAAAGCTAGAAATGTTAACGGAATTAAAACAATGGTTTTATGATTAGTACCCGATCTTGAGTCACCTTGGAATTATAAAATTATGAAATGAAAATAACAATGCAATTCTCTTATTGAAGAGGCTTTGACCGTGGAGGTTCCCGAAGCATGAACACCACTCTTTCGAAGATTAGGTTCAACTAAACTTAGGTGTATCGACCGAACTTTCGTTCTCAAATCGCATCGCCTAAGACTTGCTTTAGGTAGCGAACCTCGCTATTAGATTTTAGTCCAATTCGGAAGAGTTACGTCGTCCTCTCTCGAGGGTTGCGTTCTACTCTTTTTACCGATGAGTGATCGATTCGCCTTACGAGCCTCTCGGCCAACTAAAGAGCGAAAACTGTTTTGAAAACTATATAAAATATATAGCCTCAATGAATTGATCAACGGTAAATCGTAAGCATTCAACAAATTGAGAAGCACAAAATTAAAATCATCGCAGAAATTATCTCATCCTCGGATCATCTCGATCGAGCACTATAGAGAATTAGCCGCTCATGGAGGTGGAGAAATCATGATTATAAATTGCGACATGACGAGAGAAGAACAAAAAAATTTGTTGAGAAACAAAAATATAACGTTCGAGTGATAAACTTGAAATAGGGACAATATTTTAAATGAAGACGGAATTTATATTTTATTGATAGCGAAATTACAAGACATAAAATTGCAAGGTTACAAGATGACAAAATTCAATGTTGAACGAAACGAGACGTACAAGATTATAAAATAACAATAAAATAAAGACAAACAATGACAGCTTATGAGCGATCCTAGATGAATTTCTCCAATCGAGCAATCTAATCACTTGTTCAAATTGAAGGAATGAATTTCCTGTTAAAAATTTTTCTTCCCCCAATGCTCTCCTCAAATGCCCATATTTATAGAAGCACACGACTGAATTTATTAATTCTGCCGTTACTGTTCATGCTACAGTAACGGCAGAATTAAATAAATTCAGCCGTTTCTCTCTCCCGGGTGAAACAGCAACAGTGGGCGGGCGCTCCGGCGGGATATCTGTAGAGGTGGACTGGATCGCTGACGTGGAGGAGTGGTTGTTTGCTGGATCGATGACGTGGAAGAGCTGCTGGATTGCTGGAGCTGTCCGAGCATGGTGGTGGAGTTGAGGTGGCTGCCAAGCTTCCTATTATGGAGTTGCTGGAGGTGGCCGGAAGTTGCCTGGGCTACATTCGAGCTGCGGTTAGGAGGAGGAAGTCACTGTTGGAGCTGGATGCTTGGCCGGAGTTTGGAGTTGGGAGGAGCTGGAGGTTGCTGTTTGTGGAAGGTGACAGTGCATGTTGGAGGTGCGCGGTGGTGGCGCTGCTGAAGGTGGCCGGAGCTGGTGCTTGCCGAGGTGGCGCTGGAGGTGTTGGCCGGAGCGGCTTAGATGGGACTCGGGCTGTATGAAGGTGGTGCTTCTAGAGCTGTTGGCCGGAGGAGTGAACTTGCTGGCGGCCGGGTTGAGGGGATGCAGGCAGTATTATATATATATATATATATATATATATATATATATATATATATATATATATATATATATATATATATATATATATATATATATATATATATGAACATAGTTTGTATTGGTGCCAGAGGAGCTCGGGTTGCATGCATGGAGGGCCATCGAGAGTTCCTTCATGCAAGGTAGTGGCGTTGAATATATCTGGTCGAGCTCTATGTTGTTAAGTTGGGCTCGATTACGAACTCTTGAACGCAACATCGGGATTTTGTACGTAAATTCTTACGAGACCTGCCGTAATCCTACAAAATAGAGAATATTAGTGTTAGACCTCAAAATATTATTTTTCTACGAAATATTTTATAAAAATCACGAACACATATCAATATTTAGAATGTCTAATTAAGATAAAAGCCATATATGATGAATAAATTACTAGTCATCAAACACCTCCATACTTACTCGTTCCTCGTCCCGAGCAAACCATTTTTCATAAGAGTAGGAAGATTTATTGCTAGATAAAATTTTGAAAGCTAGAGAGTAAAATGCGAAGTTTTATGCTGGTATGTGTAGATATTTTAGTAGAGAGACGTTCTTGGCATAAATACTAATTTGTGAGATAATTAAAATGTGTTTCAATAATTTATTATTACTTTTAAAAAGAGTCGATGGTTAAATCACAAGTTATGTGAAGGGAGAAAATAGTGTGATCGTTGAGATTTAAATTACTAGATTCTGACGCTCGGGGTGACCTTCATAGAAGTCCATAAGCTTGTTTGCTTACATCTTTTCCACTACATTTTATACTTAATCAACTATATGGATCTTTAGGACTTAAATAGGATATACATACGGCTTGAGTTTAAGAGAAAGGTGAACAATGATGAGCATGTAAGTGTATTTCACTTAAACAACGAGTTTTGAGCTAAAATTTTCTTCTTCTTATTTTCATCATAATTGGGATCATTCCAAGCATGAATACACATACTTAGGCCGCATATCATTATGAGAATTTACTTTTCATAGTTGGGATCATTCCAAGTATGCGTATACATACCTAGGCCACATGTCACTATGAAATTTTAGCTTTTTAAGAATAAACACCATTTTTCTCTTCATAGTTGAGATCATTCCAAGTATGCGTATGTATACCTAGGCCGCATATCACTATGAAAATTTTGCTTTTTTTTAATAAACACCCATTTTTCAATATTTTAGCTCAAAATTTGAGTGTACAGTTTGGTTGGGCTTTTTAGTTTTGGTGGCGAAATGGTGGAGGTGGGTCAAATAAAGGTACAATGCTCAAATTTGTGTGAACAATGGTAGTAATTTGGGGTTGGGTGCAAAAGCTCAAACTATCCAAAGAGAGGCCTAAATCATTTCCATAGAATTTAATTATTATAAAATGCAAACATTTCAAAGATAGCTAAGGACAAGTTCTAGACATCAAAAAAAAAGGACACCCTTCCATTCGAGTCGAGTAATATAGCTTTCTAACGATCTTCTACACACTCCCTTAAACTACTTTTGGATTAAACTAGATTCAAATTAGAAGTAAAATAAATTCTTTCTACACAAATTAACAAATCATAAGTTTAGTTTTATGCCAAGAATTTAATTCTACACCAATTCTACTCAAACACATGCATTTTACTAGAAACACTACATGAGTCAACAATTTTACTCAAAAGTTTTAGAAAATTATTCAAGCACAAAAAATTCTTAGTGCTCATGAAAAATTAAGTCTATTTTAGAATTTTACAATTGAGTAAACTAGGAAAGTGTTGATAGACTAAGCGAAAAGATTTATTCATACATTTTTTTTAAGTACTAAACATTTTTTTAGAAAAAAAATGCAAGAAATACGACTAGATTAATTTTTAAAACAACCTAAGTTAAAAATTAGAACTTATGTTACCCCTCCATACTTAAAGATAAACATTGTCCCCAATGTTTAAAACTAAGTATGAATATTTTAAATTTATTTTAAAAGGAAAGCAAAATAAATTAAATGTTATAAGAAAACTTCCCTGATTATTTGTCGGGGTAGCCGCTTTATAACATCGACCCAAAACCTGCAAAAGTTGTTAGGAAAGAAAACAAGAAAAAAAATAGAAATGAAAAGGGATAACTATGGGGTGCCTCCCACAAGCGCTTTGTTTACCGTCGCGTAGCTTGACTAAGTGACGATTTTAAATGTTTGGAAGATTTAGAGATTCAATTTTTCCGGTTGAGGAGTCGCCGGGGTGATATAGTTTTAATCGGTGTCCGTTAACTTTGAATGAGCCGTTTTCCGGATGTTCAATTAGCACGGTCCCCTATGGCCAAACCTCTTTCACGACAAAGGGGCCGGACCATCGGGACTTTAATTTTCCCGGAAAAAGCCGAAGTCTAGAATAAAAAAGAAGGACTAGATCTTCCGGTGAAAAAGATTTTGGATTTTTAATATTTTTATCGTGATAAAACTTAGTTCTCTCCTTATAGAATTTGTTATTTTCTTAGGCGTTTGCACTCCATTCATCTAATTCATTTAATTGAAATTTTCTTTGTTCGGAGGCTAAGTTTAGATCTAAATTTAAAAATTTGAGCGCCCAATATGCGCGGTGTTCTAATTCCACCGATAAATGACAAGCTTTTCCGTAGACTAATCGGTATGGTGTACAACCGATTGAGGTCTTGTACGCCGTTCGATATGCCCATAAAGCATCGTCTAACTTAAGTGACCAATCCTTCCTATCAACAGAAACCGTTTTCTAAAATTCTCTTAAGTTAACGATTTACCACCTCCACTTGGCCATTTGCTTGTGGGTGATAGGCGGTAGAGAGTTTGTGGGTAACGCCATACTTGGCTAAAATTTTAGCAAGTTGGTCGTTACAGAAGTGGGTGCCCCTATCACTTATTAGTGCTCGTGGTGTGCCAAATCGTGAAAATAATTTTTTCAAAAAATTTACGACGACTCTCGCGTCGTTAGTCGGGAAAGCTTGTGCCTCTGCCCACCTTGACACGTAGTCGACCGCAACAAGAATGTACTTATTATTATGAGACGGTGGTAGTGGACCTACGAAATCTAACCCCCATAAATCAAAATTTTCACATTCTAAAAATATATTTTGGGGCATTTCGTCCCGGTTAGAAATGTTACCTGACCGTTGGCAGTTATCGCATTTGCTTACAAACATTTGAGCGTCTTTAAACAAAGTGGGCCAATAGAAGCCCACCTCGAGCACCTTCCTAGCGGTCCGGTTTGCTTGATAATGTCCACCGGTTGGTCCTTCGTGGCAGTGCCGCAAAATTTTGACACCTTCCTCGCCCGATACACACCTTCTTACCACTTGGTCCGCGCAAACACGAAATAAAAAGGGGTCTTCTCAAAAGTAATTTTTCAAGTCCGAAAAAATTTCTTCTTTTGTTGACTTGAATAATTCTTTGGGAGGACCCGTGCCACTAAGTAAGTGGCAAGATCCGCGTACCAAGGGGTGGAAGAAGTTATTACCTTATTCATGACGAGGAGGTGCTCTTCAGGGAATTTGTCATCTATTTCGGACTCCACTAGCGCTCCTGCAGCTGGATTCTCCAATCTTGAGAGGTGGTCGGCCGCCAAATTCTCCGCTCCCTTCTTATCTTGAATTTCCAAATCGAATTCTTGTAGATGGAGAATCCATCTTAGTAATCGGGGCTTCGCGTCCCCTTTTCCATTAAATACCTAAGAGCGGAGTGGTCAGCAAAAACAATAATTTTTGATAGCGTTATATAAGATCGAAATTTATCAAATGCAAAAACAATCGCCAAAAGTTCTTTCTCCGTCGTTGTATAATTAGCTTGGGCGGACGTGAGCGTTTTACTTGCATAATAAATCGGGTGAAAATATTTATCCACCCGTTGGCCTAAAACAGCCCCTACAGCAAAATCGCTTGCGTCGCACATAATTTCAAACGAAAGAGACCAATTTGGCGCAATTAAAATAGCGAGTTGATAAGTTCATTTTTAATTTTATTGAACGCTTTAGAACATTATTCATCGAATATGAATGCGGTTTCTTTTTCTAAAAGATGTGTTAGCGGTTTTGTAATTTTTGAAAAATCTTTAATAAACCGCCTATAAAATCCTGCGTGTCCTAGAAAACTCCTAATAGATTTTATGTTGGTAGGCGGGGAAGTTTTTATGACCTCAAATTTGCCCTATCGACTCGATCCCTTGCTAGAAATTTTATGTCCGAGGACTAAGCCTTCTCGGACCATAAAGTGACACTTTTCCCCCAATTGAGCGCCAAATTTGTGTCTTCGCAGCGTTGAAGAACACGATCAAGATTATTTAAACAATTTTCAAAGGAATCGCCAAAGACTGAAAAATCGTCCATAAAAACTTCCATGACATCCTCTACTAATTCGTTAAAAATTGCCAACATGCATCTTTGAAATGTAGCCGGCGCGTTGCAAAGACCAAACGGCATCCTCCGATAGGCGAAGGTGCCGAACGGAACAAGTGAACGTGGTTTTCTCTTTGTCTTCGGGTGCAATTGGGATTGAAAGTATCCCGAAAGACCATCAAGAAAACAATAGTGTGAGTGACCGGAAAGACGTTCTAAGATTTGGTCAATGAAGGGAAGCGGGAAGTGATCCTTACGGGGTTGCATCATTTAATTTCCTATAATCGATGCAAACTCACCAACCTGTAACAGTACGGGTTGGGATTAACTCATTATTTTCATTGGAAACTACCGTTATCCCGCCCTTCTTAGGCACGACTTGCACCGGGCTAACCCAAGTGCTATCCGAAATAGGATAAATAATTCCCGCTCGCGTCTAATAGTTTTATTATTTCGGCCTTAACAACGTCCTTCATATTTGGATTAAGGCGTCGTTGAGGCTGAATAGTACCGCGAGAATTATTTTCTAAACTTATTTTATGCGTACAAAAAGATGGGCTAATCCCCTTAATATCAGAAATTTGCCACGCAATTGCATGACGATGCTATTTAAAATTTTTGTTAATTCAGAAATTTCTGAATCGTTAAGCGCGATGATATAATCACGGGCAATTTTGACTATTTTCTAAAATAAATATTTTAAATGTTCCGGCAATTGCTTTAATTCTAAACTCGGCGGCTCCTCATAAGATGTTTTTACTTTAAAATTATTCAATTTATTTCTTCAAATTTGAGCGGATGAGTTATTCTTTTAAACAATATAAGTTTGCAATGTCCGGATTTTCAAATAAAGGAGAAAATAATTTCAGAAGATGACGTTATTTCTCTTCAAAATTTGTTTCTAAAGTAAAACAAGAGTCGTCATTAGAAAAAGTGTTTTCATGGAAGAGTCGATACTAAAAGTAACTTCTTCATCCCCCACTCGTAGGAGAAGCTTTCCGTTACTTACGTCTATTATTGCCTTAGAGGTAGCAAGGAATGGACGACCGAGTATAAGGGGTACTTCGACGTCTTCCTCGAGGTCTAGAATGACAAAGTCTACCGGGAAGATAAACTTGTCTACTTTAACTAAAACATCCTTTATGACTCCAATTGGATATTTAATAGACCGATCTGCTAGTTGGATGCTAATTTTTGTTGGGTAGGATTGCCCAACCCCAAGTTTTTTAAATAAAGAATATGGCATGAGGTTAATACTAGCGCCCAAATCAGCCAAGGCGTGTTTTATTAATAAATTACCGAATAGGCATGAGATGGAAAACCGTCCCGGATCGTTAAGTTTTTCCGGCAATTTATTTAATACAACCGCCGAGCATTCTGCGTTTAAAGAAACACGCGAAATATCCTCAAGTTTCTTTTTATAGAGAGTAATTCTTTGAGATATTTCGCGTATTTAGGCATATTAGAGATTGCTTCGCAGAATGGAAAATTTATTTGAATTTGTTTTAAAATTTCAATAAATTTTTTTGTATTGCTTCTCATTGCGCTCATTTTTAAATTTTGAAGGATAAGGCATTGAAGGTTTAAAATTATTGCGCGGAGCTGGAGTAGAAGAAGGTAAAGTAGAAGAACTAACTTGCGGAGAAGTAAATTGCAGGGGTGAAGATGAAACGTTTACCTCTGGTCCAGCCAAATTTGTAGAGGTTACCTCCTTTCCCGCTGCGGAGGTTTATTACGTTGGCGCTCTCCCTTGGATTGGGCTCGGTGTTGCCCGCAAAGTTCCTTGTTGGCGCTCGGAGACTAATTTGGCTAATTGCCCAATTTGATTTTCTAAATTTTTTATAGATCCGGTAAGATTCCGGATATTGGACTCATTTGAGGCTACATATTTAGTGAAGACTTCTTCAAGTGAAGAAGGCTTGTGTGATGGTGGTGGAGTGAATCCGGAGGATTCACTTGCAGTGGACGTTGAGCATTATTGGGGTTGCTCCATGAAAAGTTTGGGTGATTCCGCAAACCCCGGATTATAACTATTATTGAACGGAATATTATTATTCGGGTTATACGGAGGACGATAAGAGTTTCCCCATATATCAACTTGCTCATGAAAATTATTAACATGACCAACGATTAAATATTATTATTCTATAAGCCCAATTGGGGTGGAGGAAGCAGACAGCTCCGCCACTTTTTGCTTTAGTGAGCCATTGCCACTTGATGTGCTAAATTAGGGGTGGCCACGACTTCAAAGAGTCCAGTCGGCTTGTTAGGGCGTGACCTGTGGG